>CM034311.1:25317131-25651945 GCA_019925795.1 Dendrobium chrysotoxum
CCGCCCGCACTCGCGACTGGACTCCGCCCTCGCCCTCACTCGCGAGTCGCGATCCGCCAGCATTCGCGATAAACGGGTCGGGTCGGGTCAACCCGGCAACCCGCGCGGGTCGGGTCCGGGTTGAAATGTCCGACCCGTTTACATAAACGGGTCGGGTTCGGGTTGACCCGTTTAGATCCGGGTCAATTCGGGTTCGACCCGAACCCGACCCGCCGACCCGAATTGACACCCCTAGCTGGCTCCCCAATCCAGGTTGGGGTAAGTCCAGGTTTGCACTGCATTAGTTAGGTTTGGGCCACCGTCGTTTGGTGCCAAATTTAGATTTAGGATCCAAGGCAGATTTTGAATCATAAGGCCCTAACCTTCGGGAATATAATCCTATATTTCTAATAATTTATTTAACTCAAATAAAAAAAAAAATCTCTCAATCCAAAATTATTTTAGAATCCCAAAGTATCTTCTACCTTTCCTCCGTTGAATTCAAAAATAAGTGCTCAAAATTTGATACAATCCCTGTTGAAACTCTGGATTTATCTCCTTTAACATCACTCCTAAAAAATCTTTAGAAAAAATTTTTGCCGTTATTTAAATCGAGAGTATTCATAGGAGATTTCAGTTTCCTATGATGTAATTAACTACGAGGGCTTGCGCTCGTAGGAGATTTAGAACCCACATCAATTTTTTAAAATTTAATTAATGTTTCTTTTGGAAAATCAAATTTATAATGATCGTCATCATCATGATCGAATGATTGCTAACAGATGATATCTTCTTTCTTTGGGGAGATATATCATGTGTTAGCATAAATTTGAATATGAAATTAATGATCATTTCTCTTGATTATCATAGTCTGATATTTGACTGAATTTCATTTAGACCTTTCGGGGTCATATGTGGCCCTCCCTTAAATCAGGCTACAGCATTTAAAAAAAAATCTATAATTTTGGATCTGAACTCATTAGGAGATTTATTTCTACCTTTCGAGACAGTATATTATCCCTAATGGTCTATTTGACTCCAGAATTGAAATTTAAAAGTAAATTTTAATCTTTCTAAAGAATTTAATTTAGATTTATTTTGCACCCTGCAAGGTAAATCACCTTTTCAAACACCAACATTATCTCACATGGTTGCTTGACGAGAAAGAAATTAAAAGAGGGGAAGAAGAGAGAGGATGGAAAAAGGTCTTTGGATCATATTTGTTAGTCATTAATGTTACATATTTTATTCTATTCGTTGTAAGTGACTAATCTCTTGCTTTAATGATTTTAATTTCAATGAATTTTATTTCTCTTAAATTTGTCAAAAATATATTATCTTCTAATTTCATAAGCTTTCACCATGCAAATTTAGATATGTTATAAATTTGATCATTCTGAACGATTTGATATAATTTTATTATATTTTAAATGAAATACTAAATGATATTATATACATGATATAATAACTCCACATAATATCCTACTAATCCATGTGATTCACTGATTGGGAGTCATAAGGAGCTGGAGATTGATTGAGAGTTAGAAGGAGTCGGGGCAACTGATTCACATGATTCAAAGGGAGTTATAAGGAGTACATTGATTGGGCGTTAAAAGCGGCGACTGATTGGGAGTCATAAGTGCAAGAGCAAGATACTCTTAAGATACACTCATTAAATATCTAAATACTAATACCAACACTGCTATGAACACTGTTACTGATATTGTGACTGATGAACTATATAAGAATAAATTGATACAGATAATCAGTATAGATTAGGGGTGCAAGTGAGCCAAGCCGGCTCGAGCTCGACTCATTTATGGGCTTGCGAGTTGAGCATATCGAGTTCACGAGTTGAGCTCGAGCTCAAACTTGAGCTCGTTTAATAAACTAGCTCGAATTCGAGCTTGAGCCGGCTCATTAATTATTTAATTAATAAAAATAATATATAATATTAATTATAGTATATGTTAATACATAGTATGAGGCTATGAGCTCGTTAATTATTTATTATACTCATTATATTCTGGTGCTTGGGAGTTGGGCCCGTACAGTTACTTTAATTAAAATAATATATAAAGTATATTATGATATATATTAATCAATACATTCTGCTGCTCATTAATAGCTGACTCATAATACTTGATGCCTCATTTCAAGTGATAACTGCTCCTATTTCAAAATACGGGCGGATATAGGTGGGAAAATGGGAAAATTAGATACATAGGCGGGAAAATGGGAAAATAAGATGCGAGAACCTGGCGTTGTCACTAGCGATGAACGTTACGATGACGGACAGACTTAGCTCGAATTATCGCTCGAGCAGCTCGACGAGCTTTTTTTCCTCTCCCGAGTTGAGCTCGTTCTTAACTTTTGAGCTGACTCGAGTTCGAGCTCGAGCTCGAGCTCGATATTTGACAATCGAGCTCGACTCGAACACCCTTTGACTCGATCTCGACTTGACTCATTTATACTCCTAGTATAGACATTGATGCATATATTTCTTTATATGAGTTATAGCATATTGTTCTCTTTTATCTTGCATTAATTTTAATTGTAAGTTTTTAATTACTTGCTGGGTTATGTTCTCATTTTATGATTTTATATATTTTTAGGAAAGGATAAGGATCCTATGATATGAGGTTTCAGACAAGGGAAAAATACAATCATGTTTCTTTCTACTATTCATTGGTAAGCTCTAGTTAAATGATTAAATTGAAAGACAGATGTAATTCTTTCAATATAAATCCTGGAGTGTGACATTGTCTGATTATGATCCTTCGACCATCTTGCCCAACTAGTGTTGTCACTCCGCCGCCCGTCTACAATCCTTCAACCTCTTTCTCCTAGTTATAATCCTCCGAACACCTTTGCTCAACCATTATCCTCCAACTATCATTGTCGGACCATGGGCCTTTGACCACCATGGCCTGATCACGATCCTCCGACCACTATCACCCAATAATAATCCACGAATCACCATGGCCCAACTATGGTCCATAGATCACCATCACCCGACTACAGTCCTCCGACCACCGTTGTTTGACTATGATCCATTAACCTACAATCTTTTGATCATTATTGCATGGCTACTCAAATACCAACCGACTTCATCACCTACCATTACTAATAATCATAATACATGTTATCACTTATAAGATTGATGCACGTCATTGACATTAGCTTTGACTTTGAACTTCAGATAACAAGATTGATGCACGTCATTGACATCAGCTTTGACTTTGAACTTCATCACTTAAATTTATGCTGGATTCCTAGCAAAAAACTTTTCCAACCTTAAGCAACTAATGTGTTCTTTATAATGTATCAATGCCTTCCTCCGAAGAATGACTTTACTTGCAATCAAATGCAAAAATTAGTGAAATTATTTTAATTAGGCTAGGCCCCTTAGTTTTTCCCTTTTCGTGTGTTTCTATATGAAAACTATATTATCTCTTATAATTATTTCATTCTCTCTTATATGAGTGTGTTGGATCTTCATAAAAACCTAAGTTGTTAAACTATCAACATCTCTATCACCACGAATGTTCCAACATGCAACACTAATATGTAAAATTTTAAATATTATATAAATAAATAATAAATTTTAGATATTAGATATATGAATGTATAAGAATTATATAAAATATATGTAAATCTTTTTATATATATATAATATAAATAATAAATGTAATTAGGGCTTTATTCTTTTCATAAATAATTATTTTATAAATAAATATTAAAAATTGTTTTTAAATAATTTTTTATTCAAATAATATGCATGAAACTAATATTTATTAACAAGAAAGATTAAATGACAAGAAGAAAATGGATGAATGTCAAAATCAAACAATATATTTAAGGGTGTAAATAAGGTTTCATTTGTGACAATTTTCTTATTATTTTTTAAAGTAGCTTTTTAGTACAAAATTTTTTTGAATTAGAAATTTTTGTACTAAAAAGCTACTTTAAAAAGTAATAAGAAAGCTGCCCCAAATGAAGCTTAAGTTTGAATCTTATTGTTTGAATATGTTTCAATGAATATTATTGGAGCTTAATTTATATTAGGCTCAGCAGGCTCATATTCAGTCAGATTAGTATTTAATTTTGATAAATATAAACATTTAGCTAATAAATAAATGATGTTAATTATCAAATAGGTATAAAATAAAGTTTCTTTAAAAATATCCAATAGTTTACAAGTTATAACTAAATAAACTAAAATCATAACTAAAAAGTGCGGTGAGAAAAAATAGCCGTTTGCTCCACTCACCTCACCTCACCCCATCACTTAGTCGTGGAAGGAAAGGAAGAAGGGGGAGAATTGAACGAGGAGAGAGGAAAGAGAAATTGAGGTTTTGGCCACCATTTTCATTTTGCCACCTTTACAAAAATTGCTTAGATCGTTGTAGTTGACTACTATCCTATTTCTATTTTCAAAGATTATGCTTTTGATCATTTGATCTTCGCCAAATTGATTTTATTATATTTTTTCTGAATTTACTGATCTTCTACCATGTAACTTTTTTGTATATCGTAGTACTGATTATTCTAGACATTTTGACTAGTTGGTTTTATAATTTTATTGTTTAAAATTATAGTTATTATATTTTATACGAATTACATAGAATATTGTATTTTTACATTTTAATCTGATTATATTATTAATACTTGCATTGTGAATGAATATGAGTATTTGATTGGATAATAAATGGTTGTTATTACTTATATAATATTATAATAGTGATAAAATATATGAAGATAAGTAAAGGTTGGTAATCTACTAATGTTAGTTGGAGACTGATTTATACCTGTACAGGATAGTGGGCTAACATATTTTTCTTTAATACTATAGTTTGGTATTATCATCTACTAATTCATGTGATTCATTAATTGGGAGTTATAAAGAGTTAATTATTGTGCTGACGGGAAAACGTTACGACTCTATTTACTGAACTACTGGTTACTAATTTATTGATTACTGGAAAAATACCATGTAAGCCAAAACTCCTTATTTAGTACGGCTGCTTAGATGTGATTTAATGTATTGCTTCACTGCTATTGATATATTGTTACTGATTTATTATAATGTTACTATCGATCAACTATTAATGTACTAATTTACTATTACTAAGCTGGGATTCCTATAACTGAGCATATGATATAAGCTACTGATTGATATTAATATTGATATAACTGAACATCATGTGTGCACTCCTATGTGATTACTAGATTGTACTATACCATATTTATATGGATTTTGATAGTTTTCCTGAGTACTTTCATTTTACTAGTTTATATAATCTTTTTAATATTTGGATAGTAATGCTATAATATATGATTTAAAAATAATTATTTATTGCATTACTACTTTGACATATGTACTACATTAAATTATTTTAATGACCTCTGTACCTTACTAGTTCACAAGATTCCTTGTTATTATATGTATTTTATTATTTTAGAACAGATTCATGATCATATTGACTGCTACAGTTATGAATTGACTAATTTTATGCATATTATTTTTTCTCCGCGCTTTTAGTTTAGTTAAAGTATTTTTGTGACTTGCTAAACTTTTTAGCTCATTATATATGATTTAAATAATTTTAGGTCAGCTAAGAGGATCAGGAGTATGAGACTAATTATTTATAGGATCCTTTAAGTTTTACTGTTATTTTATCTTTTTATCTTTAGATAGTCTTTTGTAGTGATAAGTGAATGGATATTATATTGTATTATATGACTTCTAACTATTATATATGATTTTGGAGTATTGAATATGTATGTATATTGATATTTTGATCATTAGATTGGATTTCGTTAATATTTTATATTATAAATGAAATTATATAGCTTTGGTTGTTACTATAAAAGATAAAAGATATAATTCTTTCAAATTTAGATTCTGGGGTGTGAACACCACCACCTTGGAAACTCAACTACAATACTAATATTACTTATACTCCCCTCCCCCCCTCCTCAAATTTATAGATACTTCCCTTCATCCCTTATGATGGATTCAATGAATCAAACCACTTATTTTATTTAATTTATTATGCTTAATTATTATCATCCATATGATAAATTTAGAGGTTAGATATCATCATCTTGATTCATAGCCAATCAAAACCAAACCAAATATGTTGCAAAGTTTGATAAGCATAACCCATCATACTCAAGAATCAAACTCAATATCAACATCACACTTAAAAACTCAATATCCTGCAAAGTTTGATAAGTATAACTTACTTTCGACTATCACCCATCTGACCCATTGTATCAACTCATTATTATCATCAATAGTCATATTCGATCGCCTTCATATCACTCTTACAATGTTGTAAAAACTATTGCTACATGAACAATGAAGTCTTGACCCCCTATAATAGGAGTCCAGGACTATATAAAGGGATGTGCATTACATGCACATCAATAATAAGTACTCTTTCTTCAATAAAAGATTGCATATATGGTTGAAACTCATAATCTTTCATTATAGATAATCTCAAGCAAACAAAGCAGGATTCATTAGTATAGGCACTTCAAGAATCACTCATGTGTCAACTAGTGTGAAGAGTTTTTATAAGAGTTTCATCAATAATAATAGAAGGGTACTCAAATCAAAACATAGATAAAGTAAATTAAAAAAATAAATACTCTTACCTTGGTTTGTTTCCACATGAGAGATCTTGATAAAATAATAGGATGATGTTAAGACTATGACAATATCACACTTTTTTTTTAGTTCTTAGTACCATGCTAAGGGATATGCATAACTATTTGCTTTAAGAATGTTAGTTATAAAAATCATATCAACATCTAAGGGATCCAAGGAAATGATGAACTTATCCCTAATTTGAGCAAATGTTCCTATACTATATTAGCTATAAATAAATGACCCAGTAGACTTACTAAGCCAACTTAATAATGAGCTTGCTCAATAGGGATCAATAGAATACTTTCTATACACCTCTAACAACAAATAACAATAATAACAACAATATCAAGCCTTTATCCACCACATGGGTTCGGCTACATGAATCATTTTTCTCCATTTTTTTTTGTTAAAAGTTAAATTATCATTTAAATCTAAGACTTTCTATACACCTACTTGTGAAAAATTAAATTATCTCATTACTCAATTATATTTTTACCCCATCAAAACAATCATGTACCTATGCCTAAAGTATAGCCAACTCAATCGCATATGAATTAAGAACCCTTCTAAGGGAAGGAGCCCAAGCTTAGAAAACAACCAACCTCTATGACTAGTCTCAAAGTCAAAGAAATTATTCAAAGTAAGACCACTAATAAGTCTGTCCGTAAGGAGTTAGTGAACTAATGAAAACTAATTATTTACTAAATTTGATGCAAAGAAGAATATGATATCCTCTCTTTCTCCATAATTATTGAAGAACAAGAAAGGTGCATCACTTAGGGAAAAAGAGTTACCTATAAAATACTGAAGCATAGAAAAATAACCAAACAGAACTTGGATATGAAGGTGGGCCCAATATACACCATGACGCACTCTCTTTAGCCTCATTAATATATGTGGCCTAAGAAGCTAATTCTAGTCCTCAATAAATACATGTCAAGCTTATAGCTGCTACTGCCACTCTTTAACTTTGTGTAATAAAGCAAGACATCAGTAAGGAGCTGTCCCAAATCTCCCTCTCACTAATTGGGAAGATAGAAGCGATCAACCAAAACAACAAGTGAAAGTTCGATAGGGATGTTAAGCCCTAGTGAACTAGTCTCGAGGCTAACCAAGAGGGGGGGGGGTGAATTGGTTATTTAAAAATTTCACAACAACAATGAAAAATCTTTTCGATATTTAGCAGCGAAAACAAATAAACATAAGCGAAAAGATCAATCTCAGATATTCACCCACGCAGTTAATATCAAAAAGTAAAGTGCAGAACTGAATCAGAAAAGCAAACCAGATTTTATAGTGGTTCGGTCAACTTGACCTACGTCCACTCCCCGGAGCCTTCCCTCCGGGTATTGCACTAAATAAAAAGTGTCTCTCCTTTTGCTCCCACAGCAAGGCGGAGAAGCCTGTACAAGACCTCCTTTTCACCACACGGTGGGGCAGAGAACCCGACCTCCTTTTGCTTCCTCCTGAAGCAGGCAGAGAACCTACGAACTCTTTTTGCTTCCACCTGAAGCGGGCAGAGAACCCTGGATCTTCTTGCGAACGATCCTCCCACGACGAACACCGACTAGATGAAAGACGACGAGCGGAGAAGATGACTCTGATCCGTGCTTGGAGCAACCTTAGTGAATCCCTCACTAACTCCCCCTCACAAGATCCTCTCTCTCTCTCCCAACTCGCTCTCTCTCTCTAGGGTTTCTCAGGGAAGGAAGGTGGCAAAAGATTTTTCTTGTTTCAAGAAAAAGTTCTTTTATAGGAGGGCTTAAAATTTGCCCTAAATCTCAACTGGTCGGCCAAGATCGTCCAGGATGATCGGTATATCGTCCTGTACGATCAGTTCAAATTCAGCTGTTTCAGCCTGGACGATCTGGCTCTTCTGGACGATCAGTAAAAAAAATTGTTCATATCGTCCCGTACGATCCTGCGATAGTCCGAGACGATTAGTACAAATCGAGGAATATCGTCCAGAAGACAGTTCAGGTCGTTCAGAGAAACTTGTGCTGGACGACCAAAAAATGACTTGATCGTCCAGGCCGATACGGGTATCGTCCTGTACGATTAGTTCAAAAAGTGCCCAAATCATCCTGAACACAGTTCGGGACGTACAACTGAAATGCACTAGACGATCATGATCGTCCGGGACGATCCGGCGATCGTTCAGGATGATATGATCATATCAATTAAATATTAATTGCTTTCCTTAATTACCAGACTAATTTAGGCATGATTGTACTGAATCGTCCAGGACAATACACGTATCGTCCAGGACGATCAGACCAAATAACTAAAAATAAAAACTTGCCAAGTTGTTTTGGCAGCTGAGAATTTCTGATTTGAGCATATCATTCCGTACGATCCAAAGATCGTCCAGGACGATCTGCTTAATCAGACTCACTTAACTTGGTCGCCCTAATTAGGGTTTCTATTTTGGCTGGATCGTCCTGGACGATGTGAATATCGTCCAGGACGATCTGAACAAAACACGAACAGAAACTCTAATTCACTCAATCTCTCCCCCTGAGTGTGTGTGTGCAAGATTACTTAGCTCGGGGATCAGTTACATTACAATCGACTCAATAAAAAGAAAAATCATACATTTGACACACTTGGACCCGATCTTGAGTTAGCTTGATTTGCTCGTGATCTTTTGTGCCTGAAACGGGTTAGCCAAGCAAAATACACTGGAAACATATTTGTCATCATCCAAACCAGATTTACAATAATCTCCCCCTTTTTGATGATGACAAACATTTGTACAGTAGTTTGAAAATAAATATAAATAGGAGATCGAACAACAGATATATTTTTTTTCAAATTTTCATTTAACAATCAAACTAATACAGAAAACATAACACATACCAAAGACTGAAATGACTACAACTGACTCCCCCTTTTGACATCACAAAAAGGAGGAGGGTAAACCAGAACACGAAAATATAAGTACAAAACATAAAAGAGAACAACTACAAAACAGAAAAAGATTAAGGATGAAGATGATCGATCAGGATCCTAAAAACATAACCATGAAATCAAAATCAAACAAAAATGAATAAAACTTACAGCAAAAACACATAAAAGCAAAGTTTTTTTTGATCAAGCTGCTCGAGTAAATCAAAAATTTTCTTTGATTTTAGATTCAAAAACTAATAAGAAGCCGATTGACAGCGCTGAAATCCAGAAAAGGTTGGAAAAATTAACTTTCGTAACTCCGACCCCAGGCACTTTATCGATGCAAACCTCTTTCAAACCAAAAATCCGATTCAGAAGAAAAGACATTAGATTTGAAAAGAGATCCTTTCAAGCCTCGTTCCAGAAAAATATCTGATATAATAGTGTTACAAAGTAAAAAATCAGAAATCAGGATTTTCAAACTCAAGCTTTTGAAAATATTAAGTGGCGCACGGATTTTTCTAAGACATTTAACAATCTGAAAGGGAAGAAAGCTTGGTTTGGGCTCATTTTGTGCCTCTTTTTCAAATTGGTTGGCGCTTTATGCATCTTTTTATTTTTGATACACTTTGTGTATCCAATGTGGCAATTTCGCATCTTTTTAATTTTGGGCTCATTTTATGTATCTTTTTTAATTTATTTGGCACACTGCGCATCTTTTGTAAGCTTTCTTCTTTTCATAATCATTAAAGAGTCTCAGCTATGAGATTATCTTCCAGACATAGGAGATGACTCTCCACAGTAAGGAAGAATGATTCACAAAATAAAAGTCATATAGCATATGATAAATGCAATCACTTGGTTTAGAAAATCAAACTAATGACTCAAGACTTTGAAAAATACTATTGATATGAGGCAGATTACTGTAGGAAGATAAAATAATCTCTATTTCAAAAACTAACATTTTAATTTTGAGGAGGATTTTTATCCAAAAGAAACTATACACCAGTAAAGGAGTTTGAGGAAGAGAAACAATCATCAATGTTTCTTCCCTTTAACAGATTCAGTGGAATCAATCACTGCGTACCAACTTCCAAACCAAAATAAGATAAAAACTCCCAGTCAGAAATTCAGATTATCAGAAGTAGTGAGCGGTGATCAGATTTTGAAAAGTATAAAACAGTAAGTGCAAGATATGAACCAGTGAATAAAAATAGGTAGAACATCACATCCAAGTAAATACTCAAATCAAACTAACAGTAAGGCTAAAACAGAAATCAACAGAAGAAATAAAATTAACTGAAAGCAAATAATCAAACCAAAAACTAACTAACAGAAAATAGAATATCAATCAGAACAATCAAAAATCAGCAGTCATCAGAATCAAGCATTTATATCAATCACTCCTAATCTGGTTCTCAAAATGCTGAATGAGTCAAAGGCCAGTGGTTTAGTGAATATGTCAGCCAGCTGATTTTCAGTTGCTACATGATGTAGCTCAATGTCCCCTTTTGTAACATGGTCCCTAATGAAGTGATGCCTTATATCAATGTGTTTGGTCCTAGAATGTTGGATTGGATTCTTAGAGATACAGATGGCACTAGTATTATCACACAGAATAGAAATTGTGCCAATAGGTACCCCTAAATCCAAGACTTGTTGCTTCAACCAAAGAACTTGGGCCACACAACTCCCTAAGGCAATGTACTCAGCTTCAGCAGTGAAAAGTGCAACTGAGTTCTATTTTCTACTGGACCAGGAGACTAACGACTGTCCTATGAACTGACAAGTCCCAGAAGTGCTCTTTCTATCCACCCTACACCCCGCAAAGTCAGAATCAGAATATCCAATGATCTCAAAAGAGATGCTATGCCTAGGGTACCAGATCCTAGGTTTGGGGTCCCTAAAAGATATCTAAGAATTCTCTTAACAACAGTCAGGTGAGACTCTTTGGGATCAGCCTGAAACCTAGCACAAAGACAGACACTAAACATGATATCAGGTCGGCTAGCAGTCAGGTAAAGTAGTGATCCTATTATCCCTCTATACTTCTTCTGATCAACAGATTTTCCACTTGAATCCTTATCTAACTGAACTGAGGAGGGCATGGGAGTATTGATTGGCTTGGCTTTGTCCATTTCATATTTCTTCAAAATGTCCTTAATGTATTTTGATTGATTGAGAAATGTTCCATCATCCGTTTGCCTTATGCTAAACCCCAAAAAGTAGGATAATTCTCCCATCATACTCATCTCAAACTCCTTACTCATTATTTTAGAAAACTCATCACATAAATATTTATCAGAAGATCTAAAAATTATATCATCAACATATATCTGGACAATGAGTAAGTCATCCCCTAATCTCCTCAGAAAAAGGGTGGTGTCTACGCTCCCCTTAACAAACTCTCTTTCTAACAGAAATGTGCTAAGCCTCTCATACCAAGCTCTGGGTGCCTGTTTCAATCCATATAAGGCCTTTTTTAATTTATAGACATGATTTGGATATTGGGAACTCTCAAAACCTGGGGGTTGTTTTACAAAAATATCTTCTTTAATTACCCCATTTAAAAAGGCACTCTTGACATCCATTTGAAACAGCTTAAATCCCTTATAACAGGCAAAGGCTAGTAGCACTCTAATGGCTTCCAATCTAGCTACAGGGGAAAAAGTCTCCTCAAAATCAATCCCTTCTATTTGATTATACCCCTTAGCCACCAATCTTGCCTTATTTCTCACCACCACACCAGAATCATTCATCTTATTCTTAAAGACCCACTTGGTTCCCACAATACTTTGATTTTTGGGTCTTTCTACTAACTCCCAAACATCATTCCTTACAAATTGATTCAATTCTTCCTGCATAGCTAAAATCTAAAACTCATCTGACAAGGCTTGATTGATGTTGGTGGGTTCAGTCATTGAGATAAAGGCAGAATAGTTTACTTCCTTCCTAAGTTCATGCCTAGTCCTAACACCTTCAAAAGGGTCTCCTAAGATCAGTTCTTTAGGATGACTCGAAGAATATCTCCAATCTCTAGGCAAAGTGGTTTGAGGTTCTACCCTTTCCTCCAAATTTATATTTCTAACTCCTTGGGTAACCTCAATAATCTCTTCATCTTCTACTTTAGATCTAGACTCCTTAGGATCAGATTCATCAAACACTACATGAGTTATTTTTTCCACCACCAAAATCCTCCTATTGAACACCCTAAAGGATTTGCCCACACTTGAATATCCTAAGAACACTCCATCAGATTTGGGGTCAAATTTTCCTAAGGGTGACTTCCCATTGTTCAGAATGAAAACCTTACAGCCAAAGACATGGAGGTGGGACAGATTTGGAGTTCTACCCTTAATGATCTCATAAGGTGTCTTGTTTAGTTTGAATCTCACATTCACCCTATTCAACACATAACAGGCAGTGTTCACCGCTTCAGCCCAAAAGTATTTTGAAAGTGAATACTTGGCAAGCATGGCTCTAGCGGCTTCCACTAAGGTCCTGTTCTTCCTTTCAGCTATCCCGTTCTGCTGAGGAGTCCTAGGAGCTGAAAAATTGTGACTAATCTCATGATCCTCTCAAAAACTTCCAAATCTTTCATTTTCAAACTCCCCTCCGTGATCACTATGGATGGTAATAATCTCACATCCTAACTTCTTCTGAATCCAAGTAGAGAAAGATTTAAACTCATCAAATGACTCAGATTTATGTGACAAAAATTTAACCCAAGTAAACCTCGAATAATCATCTACAATCACAAACCCATAGACTCTCCCCCCTAAGCTGGCAGTGCTAATGGGTACAAAGAGGTCCATGTGAAGAACTTCTAAAGGTCTAGAGGTGCTAATGTCCTTAACAGAGTGAAAGAGGACTGAACTTGCTTCCCCAACTGACAGGCATCACACAGGTGATCCTTAGTGAACTTAAGCTTGGGCATACCTCTAACTAAGTCCTTTTGGGTGACTCTCTTAAGGGTTTTCATACTGGCATGACACAATCTCCTATGCCATAACCAAGACTCATCAGCAGTAGTTTTTAAGCAAATTAAATTATCAGATTTAATGCAACTTACATCCAGCTTGTAGACGTTGTTGATCCTTTGCCCCTGCAAAACAACTTCATCATTTAAGCTTAAAATGCAGCCAGTGGGCAGGAATTTGATGCTGTATCCCATGTCACAAAGTTGACTGATGCTCAGCAAGTTGTGTTTCAGTCCATCTACAAGTAAAACATTATCAATCATAAAATACTTTGAATCATCAATTATACCTGTGCCTACCACCTTCCTGGTGGTGTTATCTCCAAGTGTAACCTTGCCTCCAGCTCTGACCTCCAGCGAAAAGAACTGATTTGCATCTCCAGTCATATGTCTAGAACATCCGCTGTCCAGGTACCACATGCTCTCACGAGATCTTGTGTGAGAGCACACCTACAAAAAATATCAAACGTCAGTCTTAGGAACCCAAACACTTATGAAAAAAGAATGCAATGCATGCGTGCTGTGCTGTGAAATAGGCAGTTTGGGTTTCCACACCCAATGTGTACTACGGTGAACAGTGCAGGTGTGGGAAATGTGTCCTAACATGCCACATGAAAAACATCTAACACCAGGAAAAGGGTTCACTAATCTACGTGGGTGATAGTGCCTCTTTCTAGATGTATATGAAACATACTTTGATGAACTTGCAACAGATTTTTTAAAAGGTGGCGGTGCATAAAACTGTTCAAAAATAGGCGGTATTTTATTCTTTTCAAAAGCACTGATTTTCACTTTCAAAAACTCAATATATTTATTTAAACTTGCAATTTCAAAAGTTCTTGCACTTTCATTACTTTCTAAATCACATGACATATCATTCACTTTCTTAAAAGCAACTCCTAATTCAACATGCGATATTTTTAACAAATCATGCTCAACAGTTAAATCAGAATATTTTTTGTTCAACTCATCGAATTCATCAAGCAAGGACATGTGACTGGAATCAAGTGTGGAATGATCTTTAACTACAGAATCATGCTCTTTTTGCAAAGTCAAATAATCTAATTTCAGACTAGCATGAGTTTTCTTAAGCTTTCTATACGATGTATGATTTTTTTTAGAAACTTCAAATAATTGATCGTAAGTAAGCTCACATACCTCTTCCTAGTTCGACTGACCAGGGTGATCATCAGCCATCAGACACAAGTTTGTTTCCTCCTCTTTAGCTTCAGTCTTAGAGGAGTCGGATGCAGAGTCTGTCTAGAACACCTTTTGAATCCGCTTCTTATCCTTTCTGAACTTTGGTTTCTCCTCACCATTCTCCTTGCTTGGGTGAGCCTTGAGTGTAGGACAATCCACCTTTATGTGTCCAGGCTTCCTGCATTCAAAACAAACAGATTCAGATGAACCTTTAAAATTTGTACTGGTCTTACCTTTGTTCCACTTGTGAAAGTTCTTATTCTTCTTCCTTAGAAAGCTCTTAAATTGCCTTGTGATTAAGGCAACATCATCGCTATCAGACCCGGAAGTGCTAGCATCTGAATCTTTGGCCTTTAGTGCCACTGTCTTCTCTTTCTTGCGTTCACCTGCATCAAGTTACCTTTGGTTCACCCCTTGCTCGTAAGCAATGAGTGATCCAAGTAAGCTGTCAATAGAGTAAGTATTTAAATCTTTAGATTCTGTGATAGCAGTAATCTTAGCATCATAAGAAGCAGGCAAACATCTAAGAATTTTGTTCACTCTTTCGTAGTTAGTAAGTTCTCTACCTAAATCATACAAAGAGGTAACAATCTGAGTGAACCTTGTGTACATTTCTGAAATAGTCTCACTAGGTTTCATGTGAAAAAGTTTGTAATCATGTAACAAGATGTTTAACCTAGACTGTTTGACTTCAGTTGTACCTTCGTATGTTATACATAATATATCCCAGATTTCTTTTTCCGTTGTACAAGTAGAAACACGCATATAGTCTTCAGATTTTAAAGCACAAAAGAAACAGTTCAAGACTTTTGCATTTAACTGTGCTAAATCACGATCATCAAACGTCCAATTAGCAAAAGGCAATTCAGTTTTCACATTGTTAATTAATCTAAAAGGTGGTTTGTATCCATCCTTAACTGACATCCACATGCGATAGTCAATTGATTGAAGAAAAGTAGACATGCGTGTTTTCCAAAAATCAAAAGGAATATTATCAAACAACGGTGGTCTTGTAATAGAATAACCTTCAGCAGTATTACGATTGTTACAGTTAGCCATGGATCAAATTCAAAAGTTTTTAAACTTAAATTTTGAATCCCTCTCTGATACCACTTGAAAGTTCGATAGGGATGTTAAGCCCTAGTGAACTAGTCCCGAGGCTAACCAAGAGGGGGGGTGAATTGGTTATTTAAAAATTTCACAACAACAATGAAAAATCTTTTCGATATTTAGCAGCGGAAACAAATAAACATAAACGAAAAGATCAATCTCAGATATTCACCCACACAGTTAATATCAAAAAGTAAAGTGCAGAACTGAATCAGAAAAGCAAACCAGATTTTATAGTGGTTCGATCAACTTGACCTACGTCCACTCCCCGGAGCCTCCCCTCCAGGTATTGCACTAAACAAAAAGTGTCTCTCCTTTCGCTCCCACAGCAAGGCGGAGAAGCCTGTACAAGACCTCCTTTTCACCACACGGTGGGGCAGAGAACCCGACCTCCTTTTGCTTCCTCCTAAAGCAGGCAGAGAACCTTCAAACTCCTTTTGCTTCCACCTGAAGCGGACAGAGAACCCTGGATCTTCTTGCGAACGATCCTCCCACGACGAACACCGACTAGACGAAAGACGACGAGCGGAGAAGACGACTCTGATCCGTGCTTGGAGCAACCTTAGTGAATCCCTTACTAACTCCCCCTCACAAGATCCTCTCTCTCTCTCCCAACTCTCTCTCTAGGGTTTCTCAGGGAAGGAAGGTGGCAAAAGATTTTTCTTGTTTCAAGAAAAAGTTTTTTTATAGGAGGGCTTAAAATTTGCCCTAAATCTCAACTGGTCGACCAAGATCGTCCAGGACGATCGGTATATCGTCTTGTACGATCAGTTCAAATTCAGTTGTTTCAGCCTGGACGATTTGGCTCTTCTGGACGATCAGTAAAAAAAATTGTTCATATCGTCCCGTACGATCCTGCGATCGTCCGGGACGATTAGTGCAAATCGAGGAATATCATCCAGAAGACAGTTCGGGTCGTCCAGAGAAACTTATGCTGGACGACCAAAAAATGACTTGATCGTCCAGGCCGATACGGGTATCGTCCTGTACGATTAGTTCAAAAAGTGCCCAAATCGTCTTGAATACAGTTCGGGACGTACAGCTGAAATGCACTAAACGATCATGATCGTCCGGGACGATCATGATCGTCCGGGACGATCATGATCGTCCGGGACGATCCGGCGATCGTCCAAGATGATATGATCGTATCAATTAAATATTAATTGCTTTCTTTAATTATCAGACTAATTTAGGCATGATTGTACTGAATCGTTCAGGACGATACACGTATCGTCCGGGACGATCAGACCAAATAACTAAAAATAAAAACTTTCCAAGTTGTTATGGCGGCTGAGAATTTCTGATTTGAGCATATCATCCCGTATGATCCAAAGATCATCCAGGACGATCTGCTTAATCAGACTCACTTAACTTGGTCGCCCTAATTAGGGTTTCTGTTTTGACTGGATCGTCCAGGACGATGTGAATTTCGTCCAAGACGATCTGAACAAAACATGAACAGAAACTCTAATTCACTCAATCTCTCCCCCTGAGTGTGTGTGTGCAAGGTTACTTAGCTCGGGGATCAGTTACATTACAATTGACTCAATAAAAAGAAAAATCATACATTTGACACACTTGGACCCGATTTTGAGTTAGCTTGATTTGCTTGTGATCTTTTGTGCCTGAAACGGGTTAGCCAAGCAAAACACACTGGAAACATATTTGTCATCATCAAAACCAGATTTACAACAACAAGAACCTGATAAGAAATAAATCCTCATCCAATACTCCCATTGAGATAACACAACCCATGCACATAAGAGGTTGTATCATATCCTTTGTTAAAGGTAGAGATTTCCTTAAATTAAAGTCAAAGTGTTTAAAATGTGATGAAGATATTGATGTTATAACCTATGATAAAAATAAGCAATTAATCTATGTATCTGAGAGAATTGATCCTCAAGAGCGGCATAATAATCTACTTGCATTATGGATTAGATTAAAGAGGTCCAATATCTTTTGAAGGAAAAAGGGATAAATTAGTTCCCCACATGTATCCTAGCTAACAAGTGCTTAATTGCCAAAAAAAAGAAGAAGATCCTTTTTAATATGAAAGAACTCTTCATAAGGTCTCGCCATGATTAGTAGCTCTAAAACAAAGTTGATATCCCATACAATGATGGAAAAATTTTCAAGGCCAACCCAATAGATGTTGGTGCAATGAGCCTAGAAAACAATCATATTTAAATTGGTGAGCTTATTAGTATAGGAGCTAAGCAGTGTATAGGTGTAAGTTATCAGACATATATTGCCTTATAGCCCATACATCTTCAAAGTGTCATGACGATTTCTCAAAATATGTCGCACCCATATGACAATAGCCTATTGCAAGAGGAAGGATTTTATCCAAAGCTAAATTTATATACCACTTAGTGATGCCTCATTGTAATATATGGTGGCCCAATAATTAGGACTTTGATCCACCCTTGATAACATTAGTGGTAATATGAAAAATACTATTAAAACTAAAGAAAATACTATCCATTATCCATTCTAAAAGGAGGCACTCCCTACATTACAACTACTTTGAATAGACCCATGTCAAGATATATTGAGTTGCCTATAATTTCAAATCAACCAAAGTATTGATGTATGGAGAAGACATAACAGATATCATAAATTGCTAATGCCACTCAACTTAATTTATATCCCCTATAAGCTAGTTGGAGTTATAAGAGTCAATATTTGCCCAAATTGAATACTTAGTAAGCTCACCCTAAGCCAAACCACCTTGTCTAGTCCAAAAAAATATTTACATAGGTAAAAGAATGGGAAAAAAAGTTTATCCAATGATAGTTGAAGTTGTAATACATAAGTGTATGTGATAAAATAAAATAAAATAAAACACAGAAAGATACATTCAACATGTCATACATTAAGACAAGCATGCCAAATTCATTTGGGGGGAATTTATTGACCTTTAAAAAGCATCCTCTTAAGAATGACCAAGAAAAACATCGGGTTTAACTCTAGCCACAATACTGAAAGGAGGTCCACATCGATACCTTTGAGAGAGATAGTGGTCGATGAAGGACTTGAGGTGTGCCTTAAGTCATTTTCTTGCTTCTTAACTTAGGAGATCGATTAGACTAAGTAGGTCAAGTTATGTGTAGCCTAGGTTTGTCATAATCAAATTTCACTAAAAATTAAACAAGTCCATGTTCATCACAGACTGCAAATGATGGCAAAAAATAGAGAAAAAAAAGTAAGTTAATTGGCTCTTCAAAATTGTGGCAGATTCTACTAAGTGGCGGATATTTTTAAACTAAAAAAGAATTTTTAATGAGCAATTAATAAGTATTTATGAAAATTCATTAAATCCTTAATGGACACTTATTAATCACAATTGGGTAGACATTAACCTGCCATATTAGATTGATGAATTTTAGTCCCACATTACGAAGGTAAAAAATGCTTACCCCCTTTTTTTACCTCTACAAAATGTTAATGTCTCTAGTGATATTAAGAATGTTGCAAAATATGTGCTTGGAGTATCAAAGGGAAAAATTATTAATAGTAAAAATAGTTGGTGGTGGAATCAAAATGTGCAAGAAAGGATAAAAAATAAAAAGATTTGTTATAAAAATTGATTTGTTGTAAACATTTTGATAATTGAGAAATATATAAAGAGGACCGTAAGGAGTCTAAGAAAGTAATATGCAATGCAAAGATTTTAGCTTTTAATGATTTATATAATAAATTAGATGCTAAGGAGGGAAAAAGGTATATGTATAAGTTAGTTAAACAAAGAGATATGATAGTAAGGATTTAGTTCAAGTGAAGTGTATTAAGGATGAAGATAAAAAAAGTACTTTTATTAGAAGAGAATATTAAATAAAGATGGATGAGATATTTTGCTAAACTTTTCAATGAAGATTGTTTTGACTTTAGTGACCTTAGCACCCTAAATGAAAATAAAGATTTTTATTTTTATCGGTGTATTAGTAAAATTGAAGATAAAGAGGCTTTAAAGAAAATGAAGTGTGAAAAAGCTGTTGGACTTGATGGTATTTCAATAGAGGTGTGGAAATGCTTAGGAGATGAAGAAATTTCTTAGCTTACTGAAGACTACAAAAATGTCAAATGAGTGTGTTGATTCCTATTTTTAAGAATAAATGTGATGCACAAGATTGTGCGAATTATAAAGGAATTAAGTTAATGTGTCATACTTTAAAACTATGGGAGAGGGTTATGGAACATAGGTTGCAGCGTGACACTAATGTTTTTCAAAATCAATTTGGATTCATGCCAGGTAGGTTTATTATGGAAGCTATACATTTATTGAAAGGTTTGATGGAGAAGTATATAGAGAATAAGGAGGATCTACATATGATTTTTATTGATTTAGGGAAAGCATATGATAAAGTTTCAAGAGAAGTGCTATGTAGATTTCTACATTAGAAAGGGGTTAATAATGCTTATATTCAAATCATTAAGGATATGTATGCAGGAGTTGTTACTTGTGTTCAAAAACAAGGTGGTTTGACCAAGTATTTTCCTATTTTAGTTGGAATACATTAAGGATCAGCCTTAAGCCCATATCTTTTTGCTTTAGTCATGGATGTTCTCACAAGAAATTTGCAAGAGGTTGTACCCTGGTGTATACTTTTTGCTGATGATATTTTTCTAGTTGATAAGACTAGAGAGGGAATTGAAGGTAAACTTGAATTATGGAGGTCAACCTTAAAGTCTAAAGGCTTTCATTTGAGTAGATCTAAATCTGAATATATAGAGTGTAATTTTAGTAATAATAAATCTAACGGGGGTATTGTAACTTTGGGTGATCAAGTCATTAATAAGAGTACATATTTTAGATATCTTTGGTCTATTGTTCAAAGTGATGGTGAAATAGATGGGAACATTATTAGTAGAATTTAAGTTGGATGGTTGAAGTGGAGGAGTGCATCGGGCTTGTTGTGTGATAGAAAAGTTCCTCTCAAATTTAAGGAAAAATTCTATAAGATGGTAGTGAGACCTGCAATGCTTATGGTGCAGAATGTTGGCCATTAAAAGAGAAGCATAATATTAAGTTAAGTGTTGTAGAGATGAGGATGCATAGGTAGATGATTGGCTTTACTCTTAGAAACATGATACAAAATGAGCATATACGTTAAAAGGTTGGAGTAGCTCCAGTGGAAGATAAGATTAGACAAAGTCGCCTTAGATGGTTTGGTCATATAAAATGGCAGCCTTCTAATGACCCAATTAGGAAAGTAGATGTATTAGATTTAAATTATGTTAAAAAAGGCAGAGGTAGACCTAAAAAGACTTAGAAAATATTAGAAATGATATTTCTTTATTAGATTTAGATGAGAATTTGACTCTTAACAGGACACAATGGAGAAAAAAGATTCATGTAGCTGACCCCACATAGTAAGATAAAGGCTTGTTATTGTTGTTGTATAAATTGTCAATGTCTAACCCCTTTGAAAGCACTACACCCAGTCGCAACTGCCACTCAGAACATAGATGGCATGTGATCTACTTGAGGCTACTTTATCTTTATTGGTGAGGCACTTGTTACACGGAGAAGTGAACAACCATATGCTTCACTCAAGCTTTGGAACTAAATTTAGACAGATGTCCATCTAACTCTACAAACACCATGGCCAAGATTTCTCTTATATGACTTAAAGTTGTCCATCCAAACAATCAATTCTTTTCTATTATACAATAAAGAAAGATATGATATTATTCATAAGGCAATAGATATGTTCATCAGTATAAAGTTCGATGAAAAAATCATTTAATTGCCTAAGATTCCATCTAAATATCAATTGACTAATATCCTCTCCAAAATAGTTTCAACTAAGTATTCTCAAAATTTCTTATAGCAAGCATGCAAGATATCTATGTATTTAATGTTTGCAAATTTTTTTCCTAAAATAATGGATTCTATAACTACATATTAATTGTTTGATTTAGACCAAATAGGTAAGATTAGTTCCCCAACTTTGAATAATAAATTTTCTATTTATCTTACACTAATTATTTTCTATACAATTGCACTAATATTGATTGAGCATAAGCAATGAAATATGAAATTTTATTCCCCAAATTTGTAATTTTGAGTTAATTTTATTTAAATTAATTAAATGATTTCGAATCAAATTGGCTCAGAAGTTGAAATCAAATCTTTCAATTTCGAGCTCAGCTCAAGTTTAAGAACTTTGTATCGATAACCCTGACAATGTTTTTTTTTATTTTTATTTTTTTTGAACTTTTAAATCAATTAAAGGCAAACTCATATATATATCACATTCACAAACTTCAAGCTCAATATCACTTGTTTGAGAGCTTTAAACTTCAAGTTCAAGATCACTTGATTGAGAGCTAAAGCTCTCAACCAACAGATCATGCATTTTATAATCACATGGTATTAATCATATTCACAAGGAGAAATAATTATATTCATGACTTCTAAAACCTTTAAACATCACGTTTTATCAATCTTGAAAATAAATGTAAATACTTTTTATTTTTGTTTAATATTAACAACCATCACAATCTTATAAACACTAAAGGCTTTAAAATTTAATACAAATGCTTTAAGAGGGATTTACATTCATATCCATATTTGTTCTATGTATGATAGGCATGTAATATTAAAGTTTAGGGTGTTAGATATGTAAATAGCATGAAATAAAATAGTATGTATGTAAATCCATACATACCACTTTATTTCATACTATTTACATATCTAACCCATAAAACTTTAATATTACATTCTTATCACTCATATAAAATTTTAATATCAAATATATCACTCATATATTTCATTCTTATAATCCATATCACCTTATTAACTTTAATATGTCATTCCATGCACCCATATTTGTTCTATGGATGATAGTCATGTAATATTAAAATTTTAGGTGTTGGATATGTAAATAACATGAAATAAAGTGGTATGTATGTAAATCCCCCATAGTTTAAATTACAGCATAAACGATTTAAACTTTTTCAGTTTGTAAAAAAAAAAAAAACAAAGAAACCTGCAAGCAAGTGAAAGACTAACCATATGTATAAAAACAGAATGTTTAACGAGGAACAAAGGTCATTCAGATCCAAAGCCCTTAAACCAAATTAAACCATCAAATAGCATCATGGCACAAAGGGGTACACAATACATACAATACCTTAAGCCAAGGATGAGAAAAGAAAAGAAAATGAATGGTTTCAACCCCCATGGCTTCCCATACTTCCTCGGTGACGTTTAAATGAACTTTTTTTCGGATTTGAAGGACTGCCATGACCTGGAGCTTTAGCAGAAGGTTTATGGTGCCGAATCCTGGGTAAAGGAGTATTCGGTGCAGAGGAAGCAGAAGCAGCAGTTGGCAGAGCTGGTCCATGGAACTTGTGAAAGTTTTTGAAGGTTTGCTTGCCATTATCTGACATCAATGACTTCAAGTAGCTACTGGGAGTGACCACACCCACCTTTCTTCCCTGATTGTATCTGCTCATGTCAGTAGGCTCCAACATTGGTTCCTGGGGATCAATGGATTCATCCAGAGCCAATATGTGAGGGTGCCCATGATATGAGAGGATGCAAGCAATAGCATGCATGGATGCTCCAAGTGCAGGAGGTAGAACTGCCCGTGGTTTCTTCACCTGCAATTCCATATAAGCAAAACTGATTTTTGGCTTTTTCTTTTTGAAATGACTCAGAAAATATATAAAATCATAGTAACAACAACAACGACAACAATAAACCTTTATCCCACGAGGTGATATTGGCTGCATGAATCCTTTTTCTCCATTGTGTCCTATTAAGCGTCCAAAAAATTTATTTCTAATATTTTCTAACCAAGTTCTTTTAGGTTTAACATATGCCTAATCTAATACATTTTCTCTCCTAACCGGGTCATCAAAAGGCCAACGTTTTATGTGACCAAACCATCTAAGGAGACTCTAATTTTATTTGCCACTGGATATACTCTAACCTTTTCACGTGTATACTCGTTTTGCATTCTATCTCTAAGTGTAAAGTCAATCATTCACCTGAGCATCCTCATCTCTACAACACTTCAATTTTTAGAAATATTATGAACCATAGGAAGTTCTCCAATCTCTTGTTTAGTATTTCCCTAAACTCACATAGAAGTTACCACATGATTTTTAGAAAGTTTAGGGGAGCATTAGCCAACCTTAGGGATCAAACCTACATCCAACTAATTCATTTATTAAGTCAAAATCAGCAAATAATCTCACCTCAAGCATAAAAATCGAAGTCCTACCTCACTTTAATTCTTCTAATCGAAGTTGAGTGGATGAACATCTCCATTTGGACACCGAGAAGTTCAAAAAACTTCTTATGATTTGTAGCCCAAAACTATACATCATCCTTCTACTTGCCAAATGAATTTGCTTCATTCACATTAAGCAAATCAAACCTTTCTCATTGAACACAAAATTTCAATGATCCCTTTATGATTTGTAATCATAAATATCACAAATCATACAATCTCTATGCATTTAAAAGTAATAGAAATTTCTCATTCCTCCTTGAGCTCACAAGCTACAGAAATCCTCCAACTCATTAGCCTCAAAGCTATGAGTTTGATTTGTTTCTCCTTAGCTCCAAAGCTAAAGTGAATTCTTCAATATTTAGTATAAAAGCTATAGGTTGAACATCTTCCTTCCCTTCCTTAGTTTTAAAAGCCATAGGAACTCCTAACTTTAGTCCAATGACTAAGTATTAGCTCATTTCTCATTTAGCCCAAAAGTTAAAGAGAACCCTCCAATCATTGGCCTAAAAGTTATAGGTTCTATCATATGCTCCTCAACCTCAAAATTGTAGGGATTCTCATTGAACCCTTAGCCTTAAAGCTATAGGTTTGATTCTATTCTCTTTAGTTCCAAAGCTAAAGGGAATTTCCCATATCCCTTAGCCTAAAAGCTATGGGATCCTTTCTACCTTTAGCTCCAAAGATTTAGATATTTCATCATCTTCATCTATTTGATCCCTAATCAAGTCGATAACTCCTCAACTTAGATCCAAACTCTAAGTATCTTATCACTTAACTAAAACAAGTGATCATCCTTTTATGACATTTATAATAAAAACCTTTAGACATTCCTTATGTCTCATTCTAAAATTCAACTTACCCAATTAGAAGAATTTCACAAAACCCTAGGCTAAACCCATATGCATGTTTACTTTATGCTATTAAGTAACCATCTCTCTCTTATCCAAACACTAAGAGAACTCTAAAAAACACATAAAAATCACTTAATTTCCTTTTGATGCAATGATAAATTATTCTAGCCCAAAAGGGGAATGCTTACACCAATGAATATTAGGATAGCATGAGCAACAAATTTGTCTCAAAGCAAGCAGTGATTACTCTATAGGTTCTTCATAACTCTTATAAATATGAAACAATTAAAAATTAAATAAAAGCTTCAAGTCACAAGCAACTTAAAGTGGAACCACCTATGGATTAAAATCAAATATCTTCCATTCCACAATAAATAAGACACCATTTATAGTGAGACATGCCACACAAATTAGCACACTTAGATGCACAACTCTTAGGTATGCTAGGATTAGATTTTTTTTTTCCTGCACATGTAGTTGATGTATTTGGTGTGATGCTTTTTAGATTGTTTGCGTTGTGGGCACTTGCCCTTAAATGGTTAAAATAGAGATAAATGTGCTATTTCTGTAGGTGGCAATGTCCAAAAAGGAGTAAATAAATCATTATTATAAAATACTTGCTTACGGGTGCTGCTTGAAACTCCTAAAGAGGCATGACGAATGGGATAAAAATAGGGCTTGACACTTCAAGTGCTAGACAACTTTGAGATGTTTTTTTTGCTTAAATATTACATGCTTCATAATCCCCCTATTTTGCAGGTTTGAGTCTTACTTTTCAAATATGTTTAATAGACTAAAAAAATATTGTTGGCTTGTGGGATACAATCACAAGCGAGATGAACCAGAAGGATGAACCCCTTATATGAAATCCTAGATGCTTATGGAAGCCAAAACTTAAAGACCCACTGGCTGAGTTAGTAACAGAAAATGTAATTGAGCTGTATAAGGCAGACAACTCAGCAGTCACTCATAATTGTAATAATTTGGATTTTACATTTTCCTTTCATGCTGGTTAATTATATATACATGTGATGGCTTATTCATTGAGTGTGCATTAGAAATGCATGTTTTTTCTTAGATTTATTCACATGTTTTGAATGAGAGTGACCTGGACATGTGATATTCGATAGGCACTTATGACAAAATTAACATTTCTACCAACTAAAAATGTAGACAACCTAAAATCAATCATATGATAAATGATTTTTAAATTAAAAAAAAATTCATGGCTCACGCTAATGAGCCAAGTTTTCAAAATAAAATGATCATGCATAATCAGTATATCTCATATAGAAAACCGTCATATTAAGGATTAAATAATAAATAAATTTACATTCAGTGAGTCAGCATTTAAATACCCACATGCTTATGCATCTTGGCCCAAAAGCCAAGTTGTAAGCCCTATCTTTTAAATCAAAATTGTCTTACCCATCCTTCATATGCATTGAGACCGGACCACATAATTTTAAAAGCTTTTAGGTGGATTAGTTGATGGCCCTTTCCAGATAGGGTTGCAAGTCTAGAGGTCACGCTGACTTAACCTCATGTGAGGTGTAGGTTTATAAATCCCTTACATTTTATTAGAAAAATATTTGAGATACTAACTCTCAGTAGTCCTCACCTTAAATCTAGGATCCGAAACTAATGTTGACTCCAGTCATCTCATAAGCCCTCACATTCCAGGCATTTCCTTCAACTTATGCGATTGGAATATAAACCCTAACTTTTTAAAATCAAATTAATCAACTCAAATAAAAAAAATCTAATTTTAAAATGTAAAGTCCAATATAAGATAGTTAGAGCACCTCTAAGTTTCTCAAAATCAAGTGCTCTAACATTTTCCTCCCTTTGGTTTTCATTCTTAAAATCTGATTTAAAGTTGATCACATTTCCCTTTAAATTCCCAAAGATCAAATCTCTAAACAAGAATTTCTCAAACTTAAAAACAAATATTAGCCAATATTTTATTGATTATAAGGAAATCACTAGTTCAGTCAAAAGTATTCTCAAGTAACAAATATTTGAGATATAATTAACTATAAGGGCTTACCCCTATAGGGCATCCATACCTCAAAATAAAATAAATCCTATTAAACTAACTATTGAATATGGGAAAATCTACATTAAAAGATAAAATTGTGAGTTTTGTTATAGAGTCCATGCGAAATAATATTTTTTTCCTACATGATAATATCTTATTTTCTATGTCGTGCTTTTACAAAATATCTCAATCCATGAGGATGGATGAAAAAATTTATCCAACAAAATCACTTGGCAAAAACTAACCAAATCTTAAAATAGCCATTAAATCATATAAATAGGAAGAGACATTGCAAACAAATCGATCTCCAGTACATGTTAGCTATACTGCTATGAACAGATCATCACAAGGCATCTTCCCTGGACATTAGATACCAGATTGTCAACAGACCATATTAGAAGCTAACAAGAAGTAACAAAATTGGAAATTGGCCTATCCAACATCAACCTAAGTTAAATATTATGCAAACAGTCGGTCCTTATTAGGGGTGTCAATATTGGACACGACCCGAAAACCCGACTCGAAAACGACACGGGAATTTCGGGTTCGGGTTGACCCGAATCCGAATCGGGTTCGGGTTCGGGTTAGAGTTTTTGACCTGTTTCAAAAATCGGGTTGGGTTCGGGTTGACCCGAAAACCCGAAAATGACCCGGATTGACCCGCTGACCGAGCTGCCCGCCGCTGCCTGAGGCCAATCATGCGTTGCCCTGCTTGCCTGCGTCAGGCTGCCCGCCGCGTGACCAGACCTGCCCAGCTTGCCCGCGTCCAGGTCCCGAGGTCCGTGTGTCGCAGCGTGCCGAACTGGCGAAGTGCCGCGCCCGCGTCCAGGTCCCAAGGTCGGAGGTCCGAGTCCCGCCGTCCAGCGGTCCAGGTCGAGTCGCGTCCAAGCCCGCGTGCCCAGGTCGTGTCGCCGTGTGCCATCTGGCCAGCTTGCCGCGGACCCGCGGTTGCCCATTTGCCGCGTGCCCAGCACCCACGTGCCCGAGTCCAGGTCCAGCCGTCCCGGCTCCCACGAATGTCCGGCCCCCGGCTTTCGGGTCGTGTCGGGTTGACCCGAACCCGAAGCGGGTCGGGTCGGGTCCAGAAAACCGACCCGTTTGTAAAAACGGGTCGGGTTCGGGTTGACCCGATCAGTGCCGGGTCAATTCCGGGTTCAACCCGAACCCGACCCGTGACCCGAAATTGACACCCCTAGTCCTTATATTAGATTTAAAACTGAAAAACAGAATATAGACTAGGATTTGTAATTCGATTGTGGTCTATGAACAAAGAAAGAACTTCTCTGTCTTTGTGATGCCATTTGTTTGAGAGATGGAAAGGATATCTTACTTTAAACAGTACAGCTTCTGCTAATCTCTCACGCAAGCAGTAAATCTGGGCGACATCAAGGGCAGTTGATAGAAATTTTAGCCATCTATCAACAACAATTGTGACAGCATTATCAGGAGATGACATGAGTTGGTTTTCACGCTGCTCCGATGACATGTTCACATCCATCTCATCTTCCTCTCCACTTGATGCTTCCGAATCCTCCTCACTGTCATCATCATTATCATGTGGAGGAGCAACAGCAATCTCCACGGCAAGCAATAATAACGGATAAGGAGAAACAACAGAACAGTTCTTTATGAATAAACCCCCATCCCCACGAGTTATCTCATCATAAACAATAATTGGACTGACCGCAGATTTTTCAAATGACAATTTGAAGTTTGAGGAATGAGGATGCAAAAAAACTTTGGAACCACTAGTAGTCTCCACGATTACTCTTCTGTTATTTTTTCGCTGAGTGAGAAACCTTCCCACCATTGGATAAGTTCCAGCCATGAGCACCGCCCTCAAGACACCTGGGTCTTGGGCATTTAAGCTACAGCTGGACATATCCTCGGGAATAAAACCGGCCTTCATAAGTTCATTCTGAAGCTGTTTTCGCATGCTCAGTAACATATTCATGGTACTCGATGAAACAAAATACCTAGAGCAAAACTGTGACTCTTGACCGCTATGCTTTGCATTCTTCCAACACTCAAAGGCTGCTACAACAGCAAGTTGATCACTGTAACCACCATACAAAGAAGCCAGCTCAACTTTAGCTGCAGCTGCTTTTTTCTTCTCATCCGGGACCATTGGAAGAAGAAACGGCTCTCTGTAGTCGGTTGCACAGGCTAGAGTTAGAGCTGGATCGAGGCAATTCATCAAGATAGAAAACAAAAGCATCTTGCTTGTTGATGGATGAACTGGAAGAGCACCAAGTTTTTCCCCAAGTTCTGTAAGCTGTTCATCTTCAGTCAAGGCTCCAATATTTTGAAGGACAATGATTGCATTTCGTATAGTCTCAAAGACAGGAGGGTCCAAAGTTTTCTGAAGGAACTCAATTACTCTACAATTTGGATCAAGAAGTTTAACCTGCCATGAAAAAAAAAAAACTAAATAAGCAACTTACCGAAAACATAAGTAGAAGTTTGAGCAAGGACAATGATATGTGAACACAAACTTGCCTGCAAACACAATTCTTCAATTGGCATTCGTTTAATTTCTGGAACTTGGAAATCTGGCAAAGCAGCAGCGCGGACTTTGGAATAGAGATGATAACAAGTTCCTGGCTGGCAACGCCCAGCACGCCCCTCTCGCTGTTTAGCACTAGCTTTTGAAATCCATGATGCATGGAACGTAGAAACATTGCTGTAAGGATCATAGCTTTTCTCTTTCATTCGACCAGAATCAATAACATAAACAACATCATCAATTGTTATAGCAGTCTCAGCAATATTTGTGGAAAGAATAATTTTTCGGACGCCTTTAGGAGGATGCTTGAAAACCTTCTTTTGCTCCACAATTGGAATCATGGAATGGAGAGAAACTATCATAAACTTTGAGGAATTTTTAAAAAGCCCTGAAGCAAGTAGCCTCTCTCTAGTTTGATTGATATCAGCCCATCCAGGAAGAAAAACTAAGATAGCCCCTTCACTAGAATCTGTACATATCCTTTTTAACAAACGCTCTATTAGAATAGTATCGATATTTTCAGGATTGATGCTTGCTAGGTACTTGTTCAGTAGGTCCTCCTCTTCAGCTGACTTGGACGTATCTTTCTCCATGTGTCTTTTAATGATTTCATAGATCTGGAACTGATTTTCTTGCTGAGCCCAATCGATGGCTGACCTTCCATCATTATCAGTCAAAGAGCAGTCAGCACCAAAGGAAAGCATCATACAAACATCACCAATTCTACCTTTGCCAGAAAGCACCATCAATGGTGACACTCCCGTCAATGAGTGTTGGTAACAGTAAGTTTGAGGGTTTTGCTGGGCATTAATTATCTCCAGTAAAGGCTCCAATTCATCAGTATATAAAGCCAAATGAATTGACTCATCAAGGGCGGTCTTGTACTCTTCTGTCAATGGAACAACCTCCTCCACGCCACTTAAGGCAGCAGTAGCTAGGTGATTCTCATCTGTTGATCTTAAAATAGATAGCACATCCTCCAAAAAATAAGTCGTCACCTAAATCAAAATCTTTGCATTACTACAAAGGAATATCTTTCAAGAGAAACCAAAACTATATTTGAGAAATCGATTGAAATGGTTCTTACAGGGTATGTGAATCCTGGAACCTGAATGACAGGACAGCCACTGAAGTATTTTGAAAACCGCTCAGCATCAATTGTGGCACTCATGAGAATCTATTAGCTTGAACAGAAAAGATAAAGCATTCATCAAACATGGACAATTCTATAGACATGTAGGTCTAAAAAGATAGAATTGAGTTATCCAGAACCAAATTATGGTCAAAGGTATAATCATGGTAAAAGTAGCTGTACCAACCAAGCGTAGATGAGGATATGCAGGCAGCAAATCCCTGAAAAAAAAAATACAGGTAGAAAAAGATTAATGATATTAATACTGCATTACTCCAAATCTTAAATGATATACTTTTAAATTCCTATTTCCTTATTATATTATCTCTCAGCAGTAACTATTAAAGTAACTGGTTTTAAATAAGGAAAATTTTAGTTCAATATATCATCAACCAAATTTTCTAATCATTAGATTTACTTTAAAATAAGTAAAATATAAAAGTTGATTGATTAGACATATATTAAACTCATCTTGAAGCAAATCTAATAACAAGAAAAATTATCATAATCAAATTTGAATAAGTATATCTAGACCCAAATTTCTCCTTTTAAATAAAGGGCTAGTGCTATAGCACGAATGTTTTGAACAATGTGCATGTGAATGAAAATAGAAAGTTGCATATAGAGAAGTCCTTCAAGTTCCCCCATGCATAAAAGGAATAATGCAATAAATACATCAAATCCAAAATACTTGAGATAGACATTTGCAACTTTAAAAAAGGGCATCTAAAAAAGATGAACAGAATCTTAATTATGTATTCAAACCTTAAAATTATTAGCATCTAAAATAAATTCAAAATAACATGCAAGATCTATTGAATAAGCTTATAAAAAAGAAGGTTCTAAACAGACACCATTCATACTGTTAAGTTCACCCATTCTCATACGATTCACCTCATGCACACATTCTAGAATTCTCATAGTCAGAAAAGTATTCATAAGGAAAATGGAAACACTCATACCATCATTTGTATATCAGACACTTGCAAAGAAATGGAAAACTATTATTCTCCATAATAGCAAAATCTAAGAATCACCATTAAAATATGCAAAGAAACATGTTAAATTTAATGGGCTAAAATCTCCCAATGTAGTCACAAGAGTTATACCCACCGACCATCTGTTTCCTCTTGATAGCTAAACAAGGCTATTAGAAAAGCTTGTTGTTCACAAACAACTCATTTTTGGCTCATTACAGAGCTCATACTCATTACAGAGCTTATATTTGATTCGTTCATTAAGTAAATGAGCCGAACACAAATAAACCTTTGTTAGACCATGTTTTGCTCATTATTTTAAGCTTGAAATTAATAAGTGATTAAACAAATAATATATAATATAATGTTGATTTTTTTCTTTATTTTATATTTTTAATACATTTGGACAAGATTAAGTATTAGTTGTGAAGCATAAAAATCTCTTGTACGTGGCCTATATAAGACAACACGTAACTAGCCCATATAAAAATCTCATGTTATGTTTCATGAGAAAAAAAGCATAAAAATCAGTCTCTAGGCTTTTGGACAAGTCCAGAACAAAGCCCTATCCATCTAGTCCCCCGTCATTTATAAGTGTAGAGTTATACCCTTTCTAAGCAATAAAGGAAAAAGCATCATTGCAGTGCCTGATTCTTCAAACAACTAAGCATTTGTATATAAGTGGGCCATGTAGGGCATTAGGGTGGCAACATACGAAGAGGTATTTTGATCATCTTAAAAATGTTTAGTAAGTTTTAAATAAAATTAATAATATTATAATATTTTGTTTCTTTTTTTATATAAAAAGAAAACTATTAAGATTTAAAATTATTAATCAATTAAATAAAAACAAATCAAACGCTAATAAGGCATGTTTGAATAATTTCAAACAAACATAAATTTTAATGAGTTAAATACGAACAAGCACCTAGCTCGCTCAAGCTCATCTTGTTTACATCCCTAGTAGCTAACTAGGTCAATCAAATCTTAACAGCTCCCCACTTCAACAAAAGGAAGAGTAGTTACACCTCCACCACCCACTCACTCTTTCAAGCTCAATTGAACAAAAACTTCCCATCTTAAGATTTTCTAATCCTTAAAAAAAGGCAGCGAAGGGAAATCAATTATAATTGTGCACACATATAGTACTCATCCAACTCCTAGTAACAAAAAAACCCCTTTCAACATGGCAACACAATAGAGTTGCCTAATCCTTCCATGTTAGGATTGCCTAATCCTTAAATGGAGGTAGCAAATGGAAATGAATAAAGATTGTGCACATCCGTCAAACTCATCCAATTCCTAGTAATAAAAAGACTCCTTTCCAACAAGTCTTACACCTGGCAACACCATAGAGATTACTTTTCTAACATTCATGGAGATGGGTCAATGCGGACCGCCATGCGGTTAGGGGAGCACCAGAAATGCACTAACCCCGATGAAAGAAAAAAAAGCACATTATATATTTTGTTAGGTCATGCACTCGTGATATCAACTTGGGTTCATGCTGGCAATAGGGTTCAAGTGCACAAATTCCCAATTTCGCTCCAACATACCTAACTCCATTTGTTCATTCTTAGTTCATCTCAGTCGCATGCCCCAAACTAACATGAAAACTCAATTTACATGAAATTAGCCAGCATACATCCACAAGGGAAAAAAAATCTAAATATCAATAATTAAAGTTACTACAATCTCAATTTGAAACTCGTTTAATTATTAATTAAATAGTTAATTTTTAAAGTGAAAATTCATAATGGTAAAAGCAAAACTAACCAACCATCAACAATCATCTTACATATGCAGCATGCTACGTATGTGTATATCCCTCTTAGTGAAGACTTGCTAAAAAAAGATAGCAATATGATAAACCAATTGCTAGAAGATAAACAGCAATGATTTGCTATGAAATAAAATTCAATTAGGCTCTTTGGATATGAAATATCGATGTGGGTGTTTATGATATTAATTCTACATTTTAATTTATTTGATTTGGTACTAATGCAGCATGATGAAATATTACTTTCAATTGAAAATTAAGTGGCATGTTTAAGAACGCATAATTGCAGAAGTTACAAGTCCGTTTTAACAATGCTAATATAATAGTGTTTGACCATGTTGTTCCCTTTTAATAAAGATTTACAATCATGTGATTACTTTCAAGTTCTACATATCTAAATCATCAATCAAGTAAACAATTTAAGCTTGTCACTAAAAATTCTTCCGATTATCCAATTTTAAAAAAATGTGTCAAATTTAGAGAATTGGAGAGTGAAAAGGCTTAATTTCATTGCATAAAGCTCTCCCTATTTATAGATCAATAGGGATATTTTAATAAGGAAATAAATAATTACAGAATAATGCATAATTATATTAACATAATCTTTCCTAAGCCACCACCCAAATATGGAAGGAGATTGGTGTAAACTAGGTGAGCCTCCCACGAATCCCCATGCTAACCATGGGATCGAAGAGGGAAGGGACGACTAGGATGGCAGGGTCGATATTTGACACTCCCTCTCAAGCTAGGGAATACAGATCTATCATTCCAAGCTTGGTAATCAGTCCCATAAAGGTAGAATTATCAAGTCCCTTGGTAACAATGTCTGCAAGCTGATCTTTTGATGAGACATGGTAAATAAAGATAAGTCCGCTATCCAATTTCTCCTTTATGAAATATCTGTCAACTTCTATGTGTTTGGTCCTATCATGCTGAACTGGATTGTGAGCTATGTTGATTGTTGATTTGTTGTCACAGTGTTGCTTCATGGGCCCTTCTCACTTGATCCTTAAGTCTTCTAGAATCATCTTGATCCATAGGAGCTCACATATACCTAAAGTCATAGCTCTGAACTCTACCTTTGCACCAAATCTTGCCACCACAATCTATTTCATTCTCCTCCATGTAACTGAGTTTTCTCCAAGAAATATGCAGTATCCTGAAGTAGAACGTCTATCTACTGGTGATCCTGCATAATCTGCATCAGTATAAGCTTCTAGGGTTATTCCACATTCTCTTTTGAAGAGAATCCCCTTTACTAGATTTCCCTTGAGGTAATGCGGTATTTTATCTATTGCTTGCACGTGAGTCTGTTTTGAATTTTGCATGAACTGGCTTACCATGCTTCCAGCAAAGGCTATATTTGGTCTGGTGTGGGAAAGGTAGATCAATTTTATCACAAATCTATAGTAAGCTCCTTAATCTAAGTCTGGATCCTTTTAGCTTCCATCAATTTTAGATTTGGTTCTACTTATATTGGTGCCAGTTTACAAGTTAGTTTACTTGTTTCTTTAAGAAGATCAATAATGTATTTCATGGTGAAATGAAGATTCCTTTGCTGGAGTAGACCACTTCAATTCCTAAGGAATATTTCAATCTACAAAGTTCTTTTATCTCAAATTCCTTGGCAATATATTTCCTTAGAATCACTTTTTCATTTTCATCATTCCCAGCCAAGATAATATCATCTACATAAAATAACAAAACTATGACTCCCCGGGTCAAAGTGCTTGAAGAATAGTGTGTGGTCCTCTTGGCTCTTCCGATATCCATTGAGTAGCATAACCTTTAATCTTCCAAACCAAGCTCTAAATGACTGCTTTAGCTCATATAGCCTGTTTTAACCAACACACTTTGTCACCTCGAAAATTCTCCTTTAAATCCTGGTGGAATCTCCATAAATATTTCTTCCTCTAAGTTCCCGTGTGTGAATGCAGGAAGATTCAGGAATAATACCTTCCTTTTGAAGTAGGAGGATAAGGTTTGGATAAAGTAATCTTTAACATTGTCCTCCAAATTAATTCTGGATTATGGCAAGAAAATGGGGAGGATAGTACTAACATCAGATTTGTTTTGAGGAGAAAGATCCAAATGACTTGAGTGCACTCAGTGTAATTGTCAATAAATGATACAAACCATCAGGCCCCTGAGATGTTAGGAATTTTTTAGGATCCTCGGATATCACTATGAAAAAGGTAGAAAAGAGTATGACATCTCTCATTTTTGTTTGGAAAAGAAACTCGCTTATGCTTGGCTAACTCAGAGGTTTCATAATGAAAGGATTCATTTTTCAATTCATAAAAAAGTTTTGGATATATGTTTTTTAAGACATCAAAAGATACATATCTTAATTTAAAATGATAAAGCAAAATAGTAGATTTTTTATTAGGTGGGGATAACATAGAATCAACGATTAAAAAGGCGTTTGAGGCATCTGCCTTAAGGCAGCCTTGATTCGAGGCGGAACTCTGGCGCGTTGAGGCATAAGCCTTACTAGTTCGCATGAGCCGTGAGGCATGCAATTTTTTTAGATGGGGCATACGCCTTGAGGCAAAATACCTCGAGGCTGTTTGAGGCACCACCTCATTCAATTTATTTATTTATTTTTACAATTGCACGAATCTGCGAGCATACTAAGTTTTAGGGTGTAGCTGTTGTTTCAACTTTGACTGTTTCATGTGAAGTGGAGCATTAAAAGAGAAGCCAGGCCTCCTTTGACAATGATATTCCTAGTTAACAATCCATATGGAACTATTTTTCTGAAATCAATTGATGCTTCAAATTTTACAAAAGATGCGCACCTACTGTTTGAAATGTTGGATAATGTTGTGGAGGAAGTATGAGAGCCATTGGTGGTTAAGTAGTTATAGATACTACAAGTGCATATAAAGCTGCAGGAAGATTGTTAATAGAGAAGATGAAGAACCTCTACTATAGACTATGTGTTGTGCACTGCATTGATTTAATACTTGAGAGGTTAGGATAATTACCTCAGCATAAATCCGCCCTATTGAAGGCTAAAATTATTAGTAAGTTAATTAACAATCACTTTTGGGTACTCAATTTAATAAGAAAATTTATTGGAAAATAAATTATTCAGCTTGCTGTAACTGGATTTACAACTGCATATTTGACATTGCAAAAATTTAAAGAGTTAAGGTAACCCTTAGAAGCTATGTTTGCTTCTGAAGAATGGGAGAGAAGTTCATGAATCAAAAAACAAGAAGGAAAATAAATCAAGAAGATTGTTATGAAATATGCTTCTTTCTGGCATAGTATAAATTATGATTTAAAGACTACAAGACCTTTAGTTAAGGTGTTAAGAATGAATGGTGGTGAGAAAATCCTAGCAATGAGATTTATTTATGAAGCAATGAATTAGGCTAAAGAATACATAGCACGAGACTTGGGCGATCAAGAAGGTGCTTACAAAGAAATATGAAAAATTATTTATGAAAAGTGGGATCATCAGTTACACCAACACTTCAATGATGCATATTATTTGAATTCTTAATTTCATTATGATAAGGACTTCCGTGTTGATAAAGAGGTAAAAATTAATTTATATACATGCATGGATAGGCTTATTTTTGAGGGTGACTATCTCAAAGTAAATGATCAACTTAAGAATTTTTATTTGAAGAATCGAATGTTTGAATTTAGAGCAGCTCAAGTATGTCATAAACATGCTATCCTGATATGTTTGTATATTTATAAGTTTAAATTTGAACGTTTATGTTCAAGCTTCCTACTTGAATATATATTCATAATATATTTTTCATTTTAATATAGAACATTGATGGGCTCAATTTCGAGATGATGTTCCTAAATTGAAAGCAATTGCAATTGAAGTTCTTAGCCTAACATGATCAACTCTACATATGAGTGTAATTAGAGCACCTTCAATCAAATTCATACAAAGAGAAGGAATTAATTGGCTGCAGGATGAATGAGCAAACTTATTTATGCTATATTTAACAAAAAACTAAAGAATAGACATCTCCAATTACAACAGCAAATAAATGATGATGATGAATTAAATCATTTACTTGTTGATGATTTATAATCTGATGATGAATGGGTTACTCCTAAGTGTGTTGATGTTCTTGAAATTAAAACTGAAGACAAACTTATGTCAATGAGGATAATGAAACAATCATTGTGCATTGAAAGATCTATCGAATTGACATCAGCTTCTGCTTCCCAAGTATATAAAAGAAAGAAACAAAGTGAGATTGGAGCTTCAAAAAAATTCAAAGATAATCTTAAATATAATAAATTATTTTTATGTTATTATTTTATTATTTCATTTTAAAATACAACTAATAAAATGTTAGCTGATATAGGTGATAAGGAAAAAATTATTATAGATGAAGAAGATTTTGAAAATGACTTTGATATAAATTATGCGAATTATTCTGAAGACTGTCAAAGTGATGATAAGGCTGCCTTGGGTCTTGATCCTAAGGGCGTGTTAAGTTTTAAGTGAGTATTTATTTTGAATCTTATATTCCAAATATTTATCTTCAAACAAGTCATTACGTCCAAAATCATAAACGTTTATCTGTGATGCCATTTGGCGATAAAACCACCAGCAAGAGATGATTTGAAAATGAATTCTAATAATATTCTCGATTGGATATTTGCTCTATATGAGCTAAGGTGATTTTTAAATTTAACCACCTCAATAAACTATTATGAAGGATGGATGGATTTTCGCTTTAAGTTATTAGGTGATTTATTTCATCTTGAATATCTTAAATTTTAATGATTTTTTAGTTTTGAATTTTTATTAAAATCAGAGTCTCTTTATGATTAATTTTGAGATTTAGAGCATTTAAAAGATAAAGACCCCTCCGGTTAGGATTTTCTGTAAGCATGGTTATTATAGGGATGATTTTGAAATAACTTTAAATGTTTGTATTTTCATGAGTTTAGAAGGTATTTAAAAAGCATGATCTCCTCCAGTTGAAATTAGCTTTCAATACGGCCATCATCGGGGATGATTTATAGTCATTGTCATTTTATTAGTTGAACCTTCTCAACTCTGTTTGCAGGTTTAGCTCTTAATTTTTGGAGTTATCATATAAATATCAGAATCGAGAGTATTCATTTTAATATATGAATTTTCTTTACGAAACCTTGAAGGCCTAATATGAACGTAGAAAGTTAAATACTTCAGTTAACTTCATAATTGTCGGTTATGAGAGTTTATTATTTCAATAGTGAACATTTCTTGTAATAGACCTTGAAGGCCTAATTCAATGAGTGACAATCTAGATAATTTTTGTTTTTTAGTAGTGAACATTTCTTATAAGAGGCTTTGAAGGCATAAAGCAAATGTATAAAGCCAAATGCTTCGGTCAGCACTACAATCGTGTATTTGTTCAGTGGTTCAAGTCGTGTCAACTCCGATCCTTTCAAAGAGGAGGATCGGACTTGAACTTAGGTTAACTTTTGACCAACACAACATTCTCAGATCTCGAGTTTAAAATTTGAGCATAGTGAGCAGTGCACATGCAGGCATTTAAATTTCATTTTAAATAGTGCGTGTGCCATTTTTGTGAACTTGCAATATATTTCGCACGATTGAAAACTTTTTCACAATTTCTTTAGTCAGCATTCTCAGACGTCACGTGTCATGCTCGTCGGGGCCCATGCGAATATCTTAAATTTTTTTTAAATGAAATGCGTGAGTATGTCAGCGTACTTATATAATGTACTTTGTACGTTTGAAAATACATTCATTATTTCTTTAGTCTCTGCAGTATCCTTAGATGTCACATATATGTCACGCTCGTCGGGGCCCATGCAGTAAACGCATTTTTGAGTGCATTTTGCATAATGCATTGACATGTTCGAATATGATTTGCATGATGATGATACATTTGCACATTGCTTAGAATGAGTGCATAGTTCTTTTGCATGTTGTGTGGTGAGTATGTCTGCTACAACTACAAGTTGCGTAGTGTATGCACATAATATATTTGCATGTGACATAAGATGTGCAATGCGTGTCTTAGTGTAAGACAATACATATGCCTAATATATTTGGATGTTTCATACATACTTGTGTAAAACATTTACATGTTACATGACTAATATATATTATGCATTTATATATCCTATATTGCATATGCATGTTGCATTATTGGACAATGCTATTGCATGACGTAATTGCGTGCTGCATAATGCGCGTACATGAACCATTGACATGTTGAATAACATGTATATGATATATTAGCATGTATGCATGACATTTTTGTATGTGGCATTATGTGTTTGCACAGTATTTGATGAATTTATATAACATACTTACATATATTTCAATATGTATATATGATGCACTTGCGTACCATTTAGTACGTGCATATGGTATGTATGCATTATACAATAGAGGACTTGTAGGCGACACCCTCTTTCGGTAATTTAGCGTGTTGTGCGCATTTTAACGAGGGATCATACAACCCGTGACACGTAACAGTGTGTTATTTTATTTCTTTTCGAAGACAAATATTCACAGGGTGTACAACATTCACGGGGCGCATACGAGTCTCCTGACTTAAACAGCTGGCATGTACGCTATCTATGGCACTTGTGCACCCGAGACTCCTCACCTTGTCATTTTGTATTTGGAGTTTGGCTCAACAAGTCTCACAAGAGAATCAACTTTTTGGGTTATAAATAGAGAAGCCGACCCAAGTTCACTTCTTTGCACATTTCAGTTCACAGACCATGTGTTGCAAAGGATTTGAGTGTGCACTAGCTAGGAGCAAAGAGAGGGAAGCTTGGTTCCTACTTGTTGGTGAGCAACTAGTTCTCCTACGAGTTCACTACAAGCTTCATTGTTGTGCTTTGATTTTTGTTAGTTCAATTTTATTTTCAGTGTTTGAAATCTAGGATATGGTACACTTTTAATTTTGTTGACTTAGGAGTTTAGTTAGATTTCAATTTTTTTCTAAATTTTGTCTAAGTCGTGCATTTTATTGTAAATTTTGACAATATCCCAACGTCGTCCTCGTGAAGAGGGCTGCATTGGGGTACTAAGCCTTCCCACCTGCCAAAAAAAGTCACGATAAGTGTCAAGTGACACCGCGACCGAAATTTCATTCCATGCCTGCCAAGAAAGGCCGTCATAGGTCTTCAAGTACCTATTTATAAAACATAGTATTTCCCCTCCTGTTAATAAAAACGATCATGGATATTTATTCTTATGCATACAAATTTTCTCGTCTGCTAAGAAAAGCGATCACAAGTACTTATATTCATGCATATAAATTTTTTCGCTTGCTAATAAAAATCGTCACGGGTACTTAATTCATGCATACAAATATTCTTGCTTGCTAATAAAAGCGGTCACAACTACTTATATCATGCATATAAATTTTAAAATAGCAAGGCGGCGTGCAAGACCTACGATGCACAAATATTTTTTCTATGATTATTACTTATTCTTAATATATATATATATATAATGGGGGCTAGAGAGAGAGGTTGCAAGGTAGGTTTTGATGGAAGTTTAGGAATGTGTTTATGGAGAGAAGGGTGATGTTAAAGAAAGAAAATCCCTCTCTTAAATTTTGGAGAAAGAGAGGAAAATTTCTCTAGGAAGGGAGATAAAGGATTTGAGGGTGAGAGGGAGGTGTAAGAGGTGTTGAATGAAGCGTTTAAAAAGAGAAATCATGAATTTTCTATCTTTCTAGAGAGAAAAATTTGCTCTCGATAGGTCTAAAAAGAAAAAGTGTGTGATGATAGGTTTTTTGATGGAGGTGTAGGAGGGGAAGAGAAGACTGTTTTGTGAAGGAGGATGGTAGGTTTGAGGGGTGAAGAGGGAGAAATCAAATTTTTAGGGTTAGGGTTAGGTTTATGTTTTCGGAAGGTAATGATGAGGAAGATGAAGAAGAGAAAATGGGGGTAAGAAGAAATAGAGGGAAGAAGAAGAAAGAAAAATGGATGAAGGAGGAAGGAGGAAGAAGAAAGAAGAAGGAAGATGGAGAAGGAAACAAGAAAAGAAGAAGGAGATGGAGGAGAAGTTACCTTGGTGGCAGCGGCGGCTTGGGCACACGAGGGAGAAGGGAAACCGAGAGAAGAGAAGGGGTCTGGCGAGTGTTGCATGTGTGACTGCCGTGAGGGTGAGTGTATGAGGGAGAGAGTGTATTATGTGAGGGGGATTTAAGTGGGGTAGTTTATGAATTATTTAGATTTAGGGATTTTTTTTCTTTTTTTTCTAATTACTCTTTATAATTAATTTTAAAATATGAAATTGATAATATTTTTTTATAATCATGCATCGATTCGGTCGCCACGTCATCGTCCTCATTCACGCACGTCAACATCACCTCGATTTGCGCGAACACGAAATTTAAATTTTCACCATTGTTGTCTGTTTTATGAACGGAGACCAATTCGGCGATTTTATACTTGCGGTCGACACACGTCGAGTGAGTTTCGCACGATATTGTGCTCTTTTTCTTTCAAAATTCACCGTGTGCGGTCGACCCAACCCTGACACTAGCATTGAGATCAACAAAATAGCAATTCAAAAGGGTTAAGAACATCCACAAAAATAAAGAAAAGAACCAAAATGATCCCTCAACTCTTTGTGAAAGACCAAAATGGTTCGCAATTGTTTTGAGGGACCAATTTGATCCCTCAATTCCTCCCTCAATTCCTTAACAAGAGGCCTTTTTGATCCTAGCATCAAATTTTTAGATTAATAGTTTAAAACAAGGAGTATTTTGGTCATTTTTAATTAAATTATTTATTCAGTATAATTTTCAAGTAATAGTATTTTTTAAAAAATTATTTAACATTTTTTAATAAAAAAATTATTATTAATTCTAATATATAATGATCCTAAATTAAAACTTGAATTATTAATAATTTTTTAAATTAAAACTAGAATTATTAATAAATTTTTTTATAAATGTTTAATAATTTTTTAAAAAATTACTATTACTTGAAAATTATATTTAAAAAATACTTAAATTAAAAAATGACTAAAATATCCCTTGATTTAACATCATTAACCCCAAAATTTAATATTAGGATAAAAAATGCCTCTTTTTAAAGAGTTAAGGGCCATATTGGTCCCTCACAAAGAGACGAGGGACTATTTTGATCCTTTTCTCCACAAAAATATTATTATCCAGACTTGCGATAGCATAATCCAGTCCACTCCAAAGCCCGCATTGGCCAAAGCCTCCAATCCTGATCATGCCTTTTTTATATTCAAAGAAAGAGAAAAAATAACTAAAAATTTAGCACCATCAGCTTGTTTTCAGCGAAACATGGGCATCAACTGTCAGCAAATTTGCGGATAAGAAAACTAGAAGTATGTCAGCATTAGACCTATTTTTCACATAGCATCTACCGTTTTTCAGAAAACTTTTGCCAACTTTAACTTAGCAACATAATTACAAACAATGAAAAGAGTGTAGGAACGGGGTAGTAAGAGAGAGGAAGAGAAAAAAACAGAGATTATAAGTATTAGCATGGAGTCACACCCCCATAATAATGGTTGACTCCCCAAACTGTTACCGGATATTACTGAGCATAAATCTGCAAGATTGCATCTTCCATGACTTAATCACATAATACTCATTTTCCTGTGATCATACAAAACATATAACAAGACAAAAACATAATTCCGTTCGAATATGTTGAACATTTCATCGAATATGTTGAATATTTCATCTGATCGTCATTTTCACAAACTTAGCATACTTCAATGTGTTACTGAAACAGTAGGTGCCAAGGATAGAGATTCATGGTTTTCAAAGACTGGACTCTAATATAATAATCAAACAACAAATAAGAAATAAAATAGCCTGATAATTATCTGATCAGCTACCTGATAATTGCAAGCATTATATCACAAAACCTCTCACGCTCATGAATCTCATCCTGAAAAGGGAAAAATAATAGAGATCAACTACCTAACAAAACAACACCAGTGAACCATAGAGGCAATAGGATCGCATCTTATTTTAAGAAAGCTCAAAGACATATCTATGACTTGCCAAAAGGATATGTGAGAAATGCAAGAAAAACATCCATGTAGCTACTTGCAAAGTACAGTGAACGAACAGATAAAAAAATAAATACAGAAAATCATAGAGATACATCATCCAATTATTTTGCTTGGTCTTTTGAAATCCACACTAACATCAGGCACGTTATGTTTTTTGTGGCTTAAGTACCTTAAGACACATTTGAAATGCAAAATATATCTTCATGATTAAATTCCTACAGCATTTATTTCAATAGTACAGCTATCAATTCATGTGATAAAAGCATTTTTGTGACCAAACGTGTTGTTCCCTCACCTTTTGAATGACCATGTAGAAAAATAGCATTACAATCACCATAAAACTTAAGAACTGCTTGGAATAGCAAATTAGCATTGAAATATATACTCAAGAATAAGTATGTCATCTAGCTGTTGACCTATGCAGCTAAAGACAAAAAGAACAAAGAAATAAAAAAAAATGCCCAAAATCATTACCTGCCCTCATATCCTGACAAAATCGCGTGCATACAGCGGCCCATCTCTCTGCAGCGGCGCCGAAAATGTCCTCTCACGCGTGCTTCGCATCGATCGCTTCCCTTCGCCTCTTTAAAATGAGAGCGATGCTCTCATTCATTCGCTCTCTCGTTCACTCCCTCCTTCCCACTCGCAAAAGTTCTGAACCCCCTTCTTCCTTCCACATGAGAACCCGACAACATCCCATCCAGTCGCAAGCTTCGCCTTCAGTCGAGCCATACGAAGCCGAGATCCCCACACGAAGGCCACGACTACACCTCCTGCCCTATTCCGACGCCGGTCCCGACGTCTCCTACCCGATTCCTTTGATAGAGAAACCGAGAGAGAGAGAGAGAGAGGAAAAGGGGGGAGAAACCGACCTACCTCCCCCATTGTTGCTGGACTTCGTTCCATCGACGACGTTCCCTTTCCTGTCGATCGGAAGTTACGACGTTTTGATCAAAAGCAAGGGAGCTCGCCCGCAGTGAAGCCCCGATCTAAGCCCTGTGCCGATCGCCTCCCCTCCGATCTCTTAAATCCGACACTTCTAATCCTCAAGCTGAAGCCAGTCGACCTCCAAGGCAAGACCGACTCCTACTTGTACGCAAACAGTCAAAAAAAAAAAACTCCTGCCTGTAGCCTCGTCTCTGTCCCGATACCATAACCCGAAATCTCTTAAGACCCGACGCCTCCTCCCTCTTCACGACCCCAACCGAGCCTTGTTCTGCTCGTGCCCTATACCCATCCAACCTTTTCTTTTAGGTAATTAAGCAATATGTATTTTATCTTATTTTAGGCAATTAATCGTTGTTATAATTATTACTACTATTAATTATAATTAATTATAACTATGATTAATTAATCATAATTAATTAGTTATTATTAATTAATCTAATTATATTTAGTTAATTAATTACAACTAATCATTTATAGTTAATTATTATTGATTATAATTAACTATACTTAATTATGTGTAATTAGTTATTAATTATAATTAATTGTAATTAGTCATTATTAATTAAAATTAATTATTATTAATTATAATTAACTATGATCAATTATGGTTAATTATGATTGATATTAATTAATGACAAAAAGAAACCCTTCTCACTTGCCTCGATCCACGTGCCAATCTCGACGCTTGCAAAGGTATAATTTCCTAACTCAGATTCTCGCTCTCGAAGTTCGCGGCGCACCGGAAAACCGCCTATACACGCTTTCTTAAGCGTGGTGGGATGGGACCCCAGTGCGGCGCCGACAACGAGGCGGGTAATCACCTAAAAAAATCTCATTCTCGGCGTTCGTGTTGAGCCGGCAAACCGCCTATACACGCTTTCTTAAGCGTGGTGGGAAGGGAACCCGGTGCGACACCTACGGCGAGGCGGGTAGGCCCTATACACGCTTTTCTTAGCGTGGTGGGGACGATCTTAAGTACCCGTACGCGGCTCTGTACCTACGGGGAAACAAATGCTTTTCTTTTTCAGGTACATTTGAAGACCCATACACGCTTTCTTAAGCGTGGTGGGGGATTGAAGATTTTACACGGCCGTGGTGTCCTCGAAAGAGGGCACCTACCATACACGCTTTCTTAAGCGTGGTGGGAAAGGCCCAGTTTTCTCATAGTTTCCCCTAAACGGGGGAGACGCCGGGAGGCTGCCGAAATTTCGGGTGATCATATGACCGTACTGGGACTTGTTTGAACTCAAAGGAAGAGGACCAGGACCTGTGCTTTGAACTTGGACCAAAACTCAAATGAACCTAACTTCAACCTAAACCAGAACTTAAATGACTTAAGTGAACTCAAACTTGAAACACATTTAAACTCAAGACAAATTTAATGAACTTACAAGAGTTTAAACTCATTTGACTCAAATGAACTTGCAATTTGAAGAGAATCTTATTGAACCCAAACGAATTTGAACCTGAAGAATACAGTTGTGGACATGGGACTCAAACAAGAACTTGATTTGAATATTAAGCAGAACTTAATCATTTGAACCCAAGTAAAGATTTGAATTGGACCACACGGGACATAACGATAGATCTCCATGAACAGCAACAATTCATATACAATGGGTGTAGCATCCTACAAACCAATGCAAGAAGGATGTGGAAAAGATATCATTCATACTCTTGATGCAAGGGATCTACAATGCGGTGATCTATTCATAACACAAGGAGTCTATAATAAATGCAACATATCTGCAAATAAATACAAGAAAATCATGGAGAAGATATCATGCACATCATCAATGCTGACTATCTTGTAAGAGATATGTATGTTACATATACATGTGAAAAAGAGCATCTAATGAATGTGGCTCACCTACAAGCATGAATTAGAGAATTCACAATGTGGTGGTCTATTCGTAATGCAAGTGAGTCCACAATATAGGTGGTCACAGGCAACATACAACGAATATATTAGCTCATTAGAAAGGCTCTTGAGGAATGCGTTGATTCACTAAGGGAATAGTACAATCAACGTAGAACCTGTAGCATTCGTGTCAAGTTATCCCATCAGTATACTTGAAAGAATTCGAAAGCATTAAGGAAATGAATCAACGGTGAATGTGACCACACATCGTCGTTAATGACAAAGTGCAAGCAAGTATACTTGATCTTCACAATCAACACTGTCCAGCCGTAAGCAAATACACAGGCTCCCTTCAAGTAGAAGAATTTGACATACAATGAACACAATAACCTTCTTGCAAACAAAGATCCAATTGAGAGGATAATAACGTGCTTACAATCAATCAAATAACATAAAGTTCTCAAAGAATTTTGGAAATCTTTGAACTAATCAAAATGCAAAGAGGTGTAAATGGCGCTTAGCAGATGCTTTACAACACTCCAGAAATCAACATCAAGGCAAATATTCAAAGATCCCTAACAAATACTTCATCTATGAATAGTGGCATTAATAATCATAATGTATTCGTGAAGAAGACCTAAGGGCCAGTGCACAATCAATACTGCTCGATTGTGAAATAGATGCATCGAATCTCTGTAATCAAAATGCAATAGGAGATGCACATAACTGGAATGTGAAGAGCACTTAATGAATACAGTAAGATCTACATCATCAACAACAGAAAATGAGGACGATGGCATGATTAGGGAGTTGCTTGCAACTTCTCTATACAAGTTCTGGGAACAGAAAACTATATCAAATCATCTTCAAAGATGAAGTGAATGAATGTTGGTTCAACCAAGTTCTGAATGCCAAATTGAATAAGATTATTAAGGTTTACAAGTTCCTGATGAATGAGCAGTTCCCTAGGCTTATATGATAATTGCACATAACTCAAAAGTAAAAAATTTATAATATATACCAACTCCTACGGCCGCTATGGGGGACCCGTTGTACACTCAATCTATTGTTCGCAAGCAAAGTACCAAATGAATACATCAAACAGGAGCTCCTGTGAGTCGTCGTCGAAGATCTCTTCCAAATGTCCAAAATATCCCCGCACGTGCACTATAATTTATATACACATAGGTACACAGAAAGGGATATATAATCACAACCCGCATGGACCCCGGCGAGCGTGTTATTGGTTCACACGTGACGTCCAGGGATGCTGCGCGGGTTGACAAATCTGAACCCGATCCTCCTAAGTAGGTGAATAGGAGTCGACAAGGTTCAGTAAATAATCATAAAATGCCTTCAAACACCCGCATGGGCCCCGGCGAGCGTGTTATTGGTACACACGTGACTTCTAGGGATGCTGCGCGGGTCAATAAGTGAATTCAAGTTCGAGCCCGATCCTTCTATTCAGGTAGATAGGAGTCGACACGGCTCGAACCATAAAACAAATATATGGTTGGCAGATCGATCAAAATATTTGTTTTATAGTTCATATTAGGCCTTCAAGGCCTTCAACAAAGGAAGTTCATCAATAAAGGTCCGAAGCCTACGAAACCCGATCCCCTGTCGACAGCACGACAGGGTTCAACCCATAAGTACAAATGACCCCTTTTCTACCTCGATGATGGCCGTGTTGAACATTTATCTCAACCGGAGGGGTTCACAAACACTTTCAAACTCCACACAGATCATTTCAAATACCACCCAAATACCCAAAACTCTAAAACTCCACAAAAGTTCCAAAATACCCAAAACTCCACAAAAATTCCCAAAATCCCAAACTCCGAAAATATCTAAAATTGAAATCCAACTATCAAAACACTTAAAGCAAAACATATCCATCCTCCGCAACAGTTTGCCGAGGTGGACAAATCAAAAATTACTTCAGCTCACATAGAGCCAATGCCTGGTCGAAAATATCACTAGGATCCATTCTCAAGCAATCTCCTGCCAGCAAGGACGTGGTACGAGTCCTCTAACCGGCAGTTTCGCCGCCAAATGGCACTGCAGAATAAACGGTTATGACTCGGGGCCCTCTGAACCAAGTGGTTGCCGCCAAATGACACCATTATATTATGGTTATGGCCAGAGCCCGTATGCTCCCCAATGACATCAAATCATTGAGATATGAATCAATAGGATATGATCGATAGGGCATAAAGCCCTCTGTTAGCTAAGGTGGATTCAAATATGTCCCCTTAGACAAACACTCCCCCCAGGTCTACAAGGTACCCTTGGACGAAGCAACCCATGGCTGCCGACAAGGATCCTTCTGTCAGGTTGGGTCGACTACCTCCTCTGACTAAGTAGACCAGGGACCACGATGGCCCGGGATGACGGAACCATGGGATCTTGATCGGGTCCATCATCCATTCCCCCACCATCCGCTTTAAGTGCGAGATGGTGAAAATTTCTAATTTTAAACATTAACCCTTTTCAATATCAACCCTTAAATACCTTCAACCCATGCTGCTACTATATGCCAGATATACGTATTTTAACGTATCTGATTGACGACTAGCCTTAATCGAAAGTTCTCTCTCGTGATCGGGAGGGGTAATTAACTATAGGGGCTTGCGCCTATAGGAAACCAGAACTCAGATCATAAAGTCCTCGCAAAATGAGGGCGAAATCTCTGGGTAGTGTCTTATCTACAAACCCATCTGCCTTCCAAAATTTACCCCGGAACTTAATTCCGTTAATACTCCCCCGAAGAAACCAAAAGCGGGCGGAGGCCGGGGCCGAATTTTCGGAGCCCACACTAGCACATTGACAGTACCACCTATATCAGACAAATAATCACTCTCCCGAGACCATTCTTGGATGTCAATGCTCTTCTACATGAAATTAAACTACCAGAACCTCAAATTACTTGCAACAACTTCAAGAACAACTTCAACGTTAGAAAGAAATGGAACAAGAGGAGGAGAAAAAAAAGAAAATGATACAAAGACAGAGAATCTGCACCGATCACTCTAAATAATTCCTTCTAACTAATAAGGGCTTGTTTGACTGCCATAGATCAAGAGGAGGTGGTCATTCCCTTTTCGAGGCAACAGCTAAAGAAATCACTTCTTAGGAGGTTTTTGGTCCCAAAAAGTGGAACTTTGTATCAGCTTTAATCATGCAGGACAAAAGAAGTTCTTATAAATGATGTAGGTAGAGAAGCAATGAGTTGCTTAACCAATGACTAATGTTCTTCATTTAAATCCAAATTAAACTTTAGTAAATCAGAGAAATTATTTTTCTTTGGTTAATTACCTACGATTTTATAAAAATTAAAAGAGATTTTTAATTTCAATAAGAATCACCACAAACAAACACAAGACAAAACAAAAAAAACAACAACTGCAGAAAGTAAATTATTAGCATATGAAAAGATCAAAAGTAACCAAGTTAATACAAACATTAACCAAAACACTATTTTTGAAGAAAATCTTATCATAGAGATATAGAGATAAAGAAGAGAATCTACAATGGGCTTGTAAAGATAAGATCTATAATCAAAAGACTCTAATCTTACTAACCTTAAAAGACCTTCCACAGGGTTAAGCACACAACATCCACTAAAATATTCCTCCTCTATAGTAAGGGAGGACACAAAAATAAAATAGAGCAAAGCTTTTTATTTGATTCAAATTCATCCAAAATACAAGTGAAGGGGGTATATGTGGCCTCCATGTGAAGAAGTTGAACAGGTAGCTAGTCATGCTTTCAAAATGCATTTAAGACACCAACCTGGAGGCACTCCTTACCATGAGGCACCCTTTTAGCCCAGTGAGGCTTAAGATTTTCTAGCCTGCGCGAGGCTTACATCTTTTTTATTCAAATATGCCTCGAGGTACATGAGGGAAATGCATTCAAATAACATCTATTTAAAAAATATACTCTTTAAGAAAGTTTAAGGTTTTAGGTTTAGAGTTTATATCAATTTCATGATATAGGGATGCAATTCAAGAGGAGAGTAAGCACTTGTAAGCAATAGTCAATTGATAGCAGCAGTCGAGGACCACTGAGCAAGAGTCGAGATCATTGTGTGCAAGCTCGATCATTGCGTGCAAGATTGCTTCTTGGTCATATTTTTTCTTGTCAATATTTAACTTAAAATGATATAAAACATTTCATAATTATGATTTGTATGATGGTTATCAAATAACATAATAATGTTTAATGTTCCTTAAGAAATATGTTTTATTACACTTAGTGCACGCTTAATATGTGCTTTGCACTTCAAAGAAAAAAAAGCTTTTGTGTGTCGCACTGCACCCTACGCATTGGCAACCAAACTTCGGTAATTACATCACATCATCGATGCAAATCTAGCATATCATCTCCAACAAATCCACAATTGTTGAAAGCCACATTACTGCACCAATGTCTAAGCCTCTAATCAATGCTTTTTGTTGGAGAAATTGTCATCCTCAATGGATTGCATATTTTGTGATCGAACATGACATAGAAAATAATATATTATTCCGAAGGATAAAAATAGTATTTCGCTATGAACTTAATAACAAAATTTATAATTTTAATTTTAACAGAGATTTTCCCCTATTCAATATTTGGTTGAATAGGTTTATTTTATTATGGGATACAGATGTCTCATAAGGGCAAGCCCCTATGGTTAATTACATCTCAAGCATTTGTTATTTGAGAACACATTTAATTAAACTAGTGGTTTCTTTTTTTTTTAGAGTCATAAAAATATTGGCTAATATTTTCATTTTGAAATTTGTGAAATTTTAAAGATTTGGTCTTTAAGAATTTCAAGTGAGGAATGATCAACTTGAAATCAGATTTGGAATGGAAATCAAATGAATGAAATGTAGGAGTACTTGATTCTAGGAAAACTTAGAGGAACTTAAACTATCATATATTGGGCTTTACATTTTAGAATCAGATTTTTGTTTAAGTTGTCCAATTTTAAATTAGAATGTTTGTGCTTATATTCAAACAATAAATATTGAAGGAAATCTCTGGAATGTGAGGGCTTATGAAGTGACTGAAGTCAACAACAGCCTCAAATCTTAGAACTAAGGTGAGGACTACTGAGGGGTAGTGTCTTGAACCTAAAGTCTAACGAAGTGCAATAGTGAGATTCATATATCTAGAAAGACCTAAAGAAAATCTAGAACATTTTTTTCTATCAATTGTGTAATATTAAAAGAAAAGGGATGATAAATGCTTCTCTAATAAAAAGGGAAGAAAAAGTTACCAAGTTCAATATATATTATCCCAAGCTTATTTTTGCATAGATACTACTCATATTAAAAAGGCTATCCACATTATCAAAAGGAAGCAGGATACCAATCTTCCCGATAAGCTTATAAATTTATATTATGCTATGGTATAATGCTTTAGCTATTTTGCTGCAAATGTCCTTCGTGTTTTTTATATCATTATAAAGTTTCATTCATTCATTTTTTTAATAAGAAGGGATCTCCCCAGATTTCAGTCTAAAAAAACTTAATTTCTCCTATGCACGTGCAAACATGAAGTAAAAGCAATTAGTTTCACTCAGCAAATATAAATGATCGATTTGCATATCTGAATCATCAAAGATAACCGGCTAACAATTCATTTATATCAGATCATAATGTGCATTCCTAAAACTCCCTGAAGTTGCATTGATAAAAATATCAAAATTTAGTTACTTTTTACCAAGATATGCCAAGCATTACCACTATTATGTGGGTTATCTCAAGAAGAGTACCCCTCGCTGATATCTTCTTGTTTGACATCTCCAATGCATTTGCACCTCTGCCGATTAGTAATCTCAAAAGAATGCCATTTGTGCAGAACATTATTGAAGAATTTTTCCCACCTTTGGACTCGAAACGTATCTAGAAAAAATAGTATTAAAAAAATTGAAAATGTCAAAAATACTGTAACCAAATCGCAGAAGAAGGCCTAAATGATTGTCTTACCCCAATCACATAAACCAATTTCAGCAATCAATCTTGTGTCACATATTTTGAATATGTAAGAACACAATAAGGCATATATCCTTCTTCTAAAAGGATGTCCATAAAAGATACATGCCAATATGAAATACCAAACAATGTACACTCATGCTTTGTCAAGTTATGATCGAGAAAGATTACAAAAATAATTTTCCTGCAATAAAATATAATGATTTTACAATCATTACACAAATACCAGGGTTAATAAATGTTCAAAAGTACAATGATTAAAACTCAAGAACACGGTAATATGGAGAAGACAAAACCAAGTGAAATAAATAATCAAGTTCTAAGAAAATGTTCCTTTTTAGAGGCTGTTTGGTTGGCTAAAAAAGGAATGTAATGTAAAAGGAATGCAGTTTAAAATGAATACAGTGTAAAATGAATACTTTGAAGTTGTTTGAATTCCTTTTTTTGGTTTGAAGTAAATGTATGTAGTTTAAAGTCCCAAGATGGTGGTCGGCGACGGCTGTGGAGGTCGGCGGTGGAGTTGGTCAGTGGCGGCTGGCGACTATTGTGTCCGACGGTTGTGGCGGCCGACGGTGGGTGGCGACAAGTGGAGGCAGCGGGTGGTGGAGGCAACCGGCGGTGGTGGGCAGCAAAGGGTGGCAGAGGTCAAGTGAGTTTGCTTGCGGCGTAAATGGTTCTCGCTCAAAATTGGGCAAGTCTCGTTTACCTCAAAAATGAACTAAAATAATTTTCACTACATTTATTTTACTTTACTTTGCATTCCTCTTCAAACCAAACACCAATATTTTCAAAACTCCTGCATTTGGAATACTTCATACCCATTTTACTTCCAACCAGACAACCTCTTGAGAAATTTAGAAGTGTGGCACATTAAACAGCTAAGCATCAAAAAGTGAGTTTATATTCAAGTTCTGCTCACAACTTCTGCACAAGTTATTCTTCTAATGTAGCTAGAGAAATATCATTCTTCCTTAACTCTGAAAAAAATCACGGGAAAACATTTACAAGGAGAATATACCCTGAAATGGAAGCTATAATTTAAAAAGAGAGTTTTTCATGAAGGAAAGACAAAACCACATCTTCTAAGCTGTAAAACATTTAAATTCAATAAACACTACCACGTATAAACAGCTTTTCTAAAAACCGTTTTGCCAGATTCAGCCAGATAAGGTTAAATCAACAGAGAAACATATAATGCCCATCAGCATTCTTAATCAATGGATTTAATAATGGTGGTGCGAAGCTAAGCAAAAGAAAATAGAATAATATATCTGTGACATGGTTAGAAAATATTTTCATAATGAAGGGACAAAAATGTCAAAATTTCTGTCAACTATGTGTCTACCATACTTCGTAAGGCACGATTACAATATACACAGGTGATTTTAGAAAAATTAGATACTTCTGATAGATTTCTACGTCATAAAAAAAGAAAACACATATTTGGCAACATCAAGCTTTAAACAATAGGATTCCTCAAAAATTTAGGTTCCCCGGTAATGCATCTCTTTTATGCTGATCACAAATAATTGGGATAAAGTTAATAATGATGATAACAACAACTAATGCATCCCTCTTATGTATGAAACAGAATTAAAGTGAGATGAGTTACAAGAGAAACTTAAGTTTGTGCATACATAAGCGAATAAAATTCCCAAAAAGAATTTACAGCAAAGCTTAAACGTTGGTGCGTATGCAAATTATGCTTGTCACAACAACAAATGCACCTTCCAATTTGCATAAAAATATTATCTATAACATACAGAAAGCTATCTAATTTAGACATGCACAAGCACCAGTTTCAGAAAAAAGAGGGAAAAGGGAATGCTCAAGCAAAGTAAGTTCCATCTTCAGTAAACAAAAATGGAACCAGACATTAATAGAACAAAGGGTGCTTTCAAGTCATGCAACACAAAATGAGAACGAAGCATTCATTTTGATTTTTGGAGCAAAATTTTCTATTAAATGGGTTTACTCTACATTCAATCACATGTACTGCATTAATTCAGTGAATTATTATAGCTAGTTCAATTTGAAATACATAATGTACATACTTATCGTTCATTAAAACAAAAAGTGCATTAAGGAAAGAAATAATAGTTCCATAGCACTTCGTTCCTTGCACACATGCAGGGTGCGAGGGGGGTGGGCCTCAGATATAGAGAAGATCCATGACTAAAACCCATCACATCCAGATCCCAATATAGTCAACTTAGTTATTGCTCCATGTATTTTCTGCTCAACTAGTAGAATGTAGTTGATTTAAATTAAGTTACAATATCTTGATAGAATGCAGTGGAATCAAATACCTTATAACCAACAGTGTCTCCAATAGTTTCTCCCCTTTCATATGAGATCCTCTCAGCAACTACATTCATGAATCCCAATTGATTACTTTTTCTTTTATGAAAACCTGCAAGATGATGATAACTAAGCATAGGCATGGTTAGATAGAGTACCTGAAATTGCTGAGATCCGTCTGGGTTGGGTGCACACAACTTTACATGCCTCAGCTTTACTCCACATGTGATCCAAAATAAACTGGGGAACCTGTTAATTGGGATCATAAGTCCAGTGAACAAGACAATGGAACACAGGAAGTCCATTAGAAGTTTCCAAGAAAAAGTTTGATTTAGGTTTGTAAGTTTTGATTGGATTGTTATTGAAGTTTTATAAAGCGGAATAGAGAAGCATGTGTTTCAGCCCGATTTGACAGAGCTAACTATTGGTAGGATGGTTTTGCTTTATTATCTAATAGTTAAATTGGATGGTTGAATTTTCTTATTATCAAATGCCGAGAAATATCAATTTCAACCAAAGAATCATTGGTAAATGATACAAATCTGGAATTCTATACTCGTCAAACACACAAATAATGTGTCACGAGATGAGAAATTTGATGAATTAAGTAGCATTTCCACTTTGGCTCACTTTAGTGGAATTTTTTTCATAGTTTTGATTTTACATTAGTTAATTTTAGAGTGAACATGTTTATAATCATTATCATAAAGAACGATTTGTATTTTATGATGTCTAGCTCAGTTCAATTCGCTTCATTGTTGGCTTTGACTTTCGGGATCAACTATTATTGTTCCATGTGATTGGGTCCATACTGCTAAGAGATTCTCAGTTGTTTTCCCCTGTTGTTGCTATTGGCTAGCTACTATTCAAGGAGAAACCACTGAATCTCTATAGCAATACCTAGACTTGGGTGTAAAACCCGAAAACGTAGATCTTAAGCGATGCACGCATTTCGATGCGCCGCGATGAGATTTAAGTGAATTTTCAAAATTGTTGGAATTCGACGAAAATAATTTTATAAAATTGTACATAAAATTTCGAGCAAATCGGTATAAGGGACTTGAATTTCGCACAGATTTGGAATTAAAAATCATCAAAGTTTATTTAAAATGGAAATGACTAAATAGCCCTTAAAGGGGTCTTAAGAAACCTATTGCATGCAAGGGCATATTAGACCTTTGGCTTCTTATAACCGACCAAGGGAGTTAAATGGGACCGAATCCATTCGGAGGCCGAGAGAGGGGCGACGGGAGCAAGGCCACAGCGGATTCCGGCGGCCGAACTTGGGGGATAGTGTAGAGGAAGGCAAGGGAAGACTAAGGTATATTTTAGATTTAGGATTCCTCCATTTTCTCTCATGATTTTTAAGAGGAAGAATCTAGGGTTTTGTAAAAACTTAGATTTTCTTTGGGAAATTAATAGGAATGTTAATGATAGCAATTTAACCACAAAAAATGAAGTTTTTCCTAAAAATTTTTGAGATTGGAAAATTAGGATTTCCTCACTTTTGAATTTTTATGAAAACCCTTTCATGATTATTGTTTCTAATGACATTAGGGAGGTTTTAATGGTGGAAATTAAGTAATTTCGCAAAAATTTATTTTTATAATTTTTTTAATTAAAATAATCCAAAAATTTCATAACCTAATTATTAATTAGGTTTAGGAAGAAGTTCGACATGGCTATTTGATGAAATTGGTGAATTTAGGATTTCCGAAAAATTTGAGTTTTTATAAATCCAAAAATTCAATTTAATGTTCCTAAAATGCTAAAATAATGATTAGGGAAATTTTAATTTTTTTAAATAAATGAATTAAGGTTATATTGAATTTTCATAGATTTTGGAAGTGGAAGAGGAAAAGCATCAAGGAGTTAAGCTAGTATCCTCGTACGTCCGGTATTTTCTTAAGGTAGGTACTTGTATTTAAATTAAGTTCATGTTCCTAAACTTTTAAATGTTATGGTTATGAATGAATTTCATATGTTCATGTCAAGGTTTAAAATTGCATAAATAAGCCTCGAAGCGTTTTTCGCCCGTGAGGCGAGGCGTAAGCCTCACGGACGAAGAATTGCGTAAATGAGAATTAACGTATTCTAACAGGTAAATAACAGTAAGAGGCTATCATACAATAAAAACATCTAAATGAGAAGTGAAATTAGTGGAAAATAATAAAATAGATGCAATACATGCATCTCATTGCATAATTCAAAGTACAAAACCACAAATGTAAGTCTATCAAAACTCTCCCAAAGTACAAATAAGATAGAACATATAAAATCCAATCATGTCCCCTCACTAAATAGGTCATCAAGGGAATCTTCTTCTCCAATTGTATCTATGAATGCCAAATCTTCATTATCTTCAATGTTACCCACTTTTTTTTCTTCCCTGTTCAATAAGAATGATTAATGTCATCTTAATTGCATATATATATAATGTAATAGCACAAAATAAATTGTGAGATATCTTTATTTGTTTGTTGTGCTGCAGAACTAGTAGATGTGTGTGGTGTGGTATTAGTGGATGTGCCCACTTGATCTACTTCGTCCCTTAAGACATCCACACTTAGATCCTCTAGCTGCAGGTCTGATAATGGTAAATCTGTCTCATCATCTATGAACCACTCATTATCAGAGACCACATCATCACACACCAAAGGGTCCTCATCATACTTCAACCCCTTGTTCCTCATCCTCCTATCTCTCAACCTCTTGTTGTGAATAATATACACAAGGGAGTTCATTCTAAGTATTGTAAATTGATTTCTTCTCTTAGTTTGCACTTGACTATACGTGCTCCAGTTTCGCTCACACCTAGAGCAAGAACAAGTGAGGCCCAAAACTCTAACTGCAAAACTCTGTAACTCAGGGGTGGAATCACCAAATTGAATCCACCATTCAACTATTTTCAAGAAGAAAAATGATAATCAGAACATATTAAAGTGTTATGCATGTATGGATACTTTGCAAAAAAAAGTATACCTGGAGAGCGTTTGGCAATAGTAAATTTGGCTACTTGCAGACCAAAAAATCCCTCCCTATTCCGAAATAGAACAAGCTGCAAATCTGCAATCTTCCTGACATTCATGTCCGGTATTAGTCGCTCCATGCAATGATACAAACCCATCTTCACCTCTAGATTTGAGGATTTCCTCTCTGAATACTGAAATTGAGGATTGAGATAATACGCCGCTGCATGTAGATGACGGTGTAACTAGACCTCCCATCGAGCATCAATGATATCCCAAATCTCTCTATAACTTGCCTCCTTTCCTCCCAAGTTATGTGCAATCAACTCCTTTGCCTCATCCATTGCATTATATATAAAACTCATTGCTGGTTTCTTCTCGGCATCCACTAAACGTAGAACTTGTATCAAGGGTCTTGTGCTCAATATGGCATAGGTCACAGTTGCCCAAAATTTATTATTTAGAATTATCCTTCTTATTTCCTTCCCCTCAGGTTTATTGCCCCACGCTGAATTAAGCCATTGTGTCGATGTAAACATTGATTCAAGAGGTTGTCTGACATCGAGTAGGCTCTGCAGTGTCAAATAAGATGTGGCAAACCTGTAGAATAAAGTTGCATTAGGAATTGAAATAGATTTGCAGTGCACAAATGTAGTAACGAACCTAGTGGTAGCAGGGCGAATGATTTCCTTCTTTGAGAACTTTCTCATTAAGGCTAAGACCCATGAATGATTGTAGATGAACATTGTGATCTTCTTCGCCCTAGAGAGAGCGCTCTTGTGTTGAGGTAAATCACCAAGTGCCTCTAATATGAGACCGATACAGTATGCTGCGCAAGGGGGTCCAATAGAGGTGTTTTCTCTTCTCCATCAACATGTGACCTGCTGCTTTGTATGCACTGGCATTGTCAGTCACAACCTGAACTACCAATTGCTCCCCAATCTCCTCAATAACCCCATCTAGTAAATTGAAAATGAATTCTGCATTTTTAACCTGATCTGAAGCTTCAACTGATCGTAAAAACACTGTGCCATAGGGATTATTTACAAGGATATTAATCAAGCTCCTGCTCTTCATGTCAGACCATCCATCTGACATAATGGTAACACCAGTCTCAGTCCAGGTCCGTTTAATCTCATATATACTCTACTCCGTGTTTTGCAACTCCTTCAAAATTCATGTTCTCAACTCATACATGGAAGGTGCCTTCAACCCTCTCCCATACAACCCAACAGATCGCAACATATTGAAATAGGCCGGTGATGTTGCAACATTAAAAGGTATGGCATTTTCAAAAAAAATCTGCCAATATCCATACAAACCTGACGTCGACCCTCTCTGGTACCAGCTGCAAGAATCATTTGTGCTTCTCCTCTATCCTCTCCTGGATTAATCATGTATTGATCCATAGGACCCCGCACACCTCTATTATGTATAGTGGAGGAAGAACCCTTTCCACTCTCGCTTCCGAAATAAGAACCATGTTCGACCCTTTCATCAAATTGCTCCTGTTGTAGATGTTTGGCCGTGGTACTCTTCTTCATGTAAGCAATAATTTCCTCCTTCACCTTATCCGATACATTCGCACAAGGTACTACATTCTTATTTGAGCTGAATAAGTGTTCCTTCATGCGAGTAACTCCTCCCTTCATCACCTTATCACAAAAATTACATTTTAAATACACATATGTTTTCTCGCCGCCTCCTACATCAACTTGCACACTATATTTCCAAGAAGGATCACGCCGCAATGACGTATTTGTCTTTTCCTTTCCTCTAACTATGCTTCCTAATGCAAAAAAGCGAAAACAAAAAAAAATCTCAAAAAATTATAAACCCTAGATTTTCTATAACTTGAAAAATCTTGTCTTAAACTTAAAAAAATACCTAAAACCAGTTGAAGAAGTGTCTTCGAAGGCGGCCGGCCACAAGGTTTTCACCGGCGTTAGGCGGCGCCGGCGGGAGAGGCGGCGGAAAGGCTTCGGGTGCGGGTTCTGCGTCGTCTGCGTGCGGGAGTTCTCGTTCGGTTCGGGTGACCCAGTAGAAGGAAGGAAGAGGAAGGTTGGTTTTCTAATTACAAACTTAAGTGAGTGGGACCCCTTCATGAGGCGTACGCCTCTTGAGAAATTGTGCAATACCGCCATTGAGGCGCGCCTCAAGACCTGTGAGGCGTAAGCCTCATCATTCCCCAGAATTGCTTAGGAAATGAGGCTACCTGGACCAGAATTGCGCAGAGGCGCGCCTTGCGCAATTTTAAACAATGGTTCATGTTTATGAATTTTTCTAGTTACTTCATCATCACATGTTATATTTATGTTCATGTTATTGTGTTTATTGCTAAAGGAAAGTTAAACTTGTACCCATATTTTTATTAATGTAAATTAAAATAAGGAAGTATGTTTTTTTCTCAATTTAATTCTAAATGTAAATTGAGCATGAAATAACATTAGACAAAAGGCATAAGGCATATGATTGTATGAGTGATTTCATATTCTTATGGCATGTCTTTTAAATGAACTTTGGACATGAGAACATTTGAGCATGAACCAATTCAGACAAACATGTATGAATTTCTGAATGAAATAAATTCTATGATAAGTATTATGATTGAATGTGCATGATGATCTGAAGTACCAACTGGTAAAGAGCTCTTTGGAGCAAAATTGGTAAAAGGCTTCTCGGAGCAAATTGGTAAAGGACTCTTTGGAGTAAATGAAATGTTTGGCCAAATTTGACTGTGTACCTGATCAGTACAAAATACTAGTACTTCTGGGATGGGTGTATAATTATATGATTAAGCATTTTATGCATTTATGCACGTAAGAATAAAAGAAAAGTTATGGTTAAAGAAAAAATTATGAAGAATGGAAAAGTTAAAAAAAGTTAAAGAAAACTGTGTATGAAAAAGGTTATACAGTATATGCATACCCAAATGTCAAGTAAGATTTCTTTTACTTTCTATAATTCTTATGAATGAAAAATTTCATGCATAATGTCTTTTTTTATTGTTCATAAATTTATGCTAAATACCTGTTACCAGCTGAGCGTTGGCTCAACCTTGCTTGTGGGAATGTTTTTCAGGAGAGACTACTAGAGAGTGATGGCTGAAAGACCGGTTACCTACCGTCGTAGAGGATTCCAAGATGATAGGTTTTTTTTATAGTTGTTTATGTGCCTAGTGTTAATTTAAATGAAAGTTTATGTATTGGGGACTTTCTGAAGTATTGTTATATTTCTAGATTATTATTTCTGATGTTGATGAAATTCTCAAGTTTGATGTTTAGTGACTCTTTTTATGATTGAAATTGGATGAACATTTGTATATGTTTAATTATGAATGAAATTTTATGTGTTGTCGTCCGACTTTCATTCCCGCCTCGTTTAATTCGAGCTTACCGGGCTGGGTCGTGACATTGGGTGTGGTCTGCCCTTATAGCAGGGGATTAATAGATGTTTTTTTTTCTCAATTTTGCACGGTAGCAAGATTTTGGTAATTGTTACTTTTCCTTTTTTTTGTTACTTTTCCATTTTTAATAACAGAAAGATTCCAGGAATTGCTAGTTGTCGGTCTTTGGCAAATTCACAGTTCAAAGTTGCAAATTTTAGGCCTTGTAATTAAAAAAAGGACTGCTAGCGCATGTAAAAAATAATCTAGTGCTTCATAAAATTTCAGTTTTAACCTTGTGTGCTAGTTGGATGTGAATTCTTCAAGTTTGGTGACAATGGAAAAGATCAAATTTTGGGGGAAGCCTTCTTTTTATATTAGCGAGAGACCTAGATTAACATAAGTGATTTCTTTCCTTATCATTTTTATTCTACAATTTTCATTATTGTTTTCATGTCTGGTTGAGATTCATTTAAATCTATTACAACATAGATTCCTGAAGATGTGTTGACTCCTTTTTTTTACATGAGACAACTCGAATTAACTAAATCAAATCAATCAACTCAATTCAATTCAATTAATTCGATCAACTCATCTTTAAATTGCTAATTTGATTCAAATTGAACCTTAAAGAGTCAAATAATATCAAATAGAACCAAATGGGTTTTGATTGACTCACTCGGTCTGATTTACATCCAAATCAAGCCTCCAAATCCTGATTCAGCTCTAATTGGCACCTCTACAAATCAAATCACTTACTATGCATTACACAGCCAGGCTAAATTTATCAGCCTATAGATCATCAACTTTTTGCTTATGACGCATCTAGGGGTTCATCATTTTGGTTCAACTTTCCTTTGTTGCATCTCAAAGGCCTATATATTTTTGTAAAACTATAAATGAATTATATTTTGGAAATACTAAAACAAATATTAAGAAGCATGTAATAAATCTAAATATCACACATCGCAGATTGTTTGGCACTTATGGTGCCAAGCCGATTTTATCCCTGTTGGTCATGCCCATTCAGGGCTTTAGCATATAAACCAGCACCTACAAGCAAATATTGTTAAATAATGATTTTAATTTATTTACCTATTTTACGCATGACCACGTGCATTGAAGAACATATATATCTATCATAACATTTATGGATAAATACACACAATACAAACAATCATTCCACATCAAATATTTAAACCACATACACAAAAAAAAACCTAATCTTATAATGCATAAAAGGTTGTGAATCTATAGTGTACTGGCTTGTGTTATCGTCACACTATTACTTATGTGTTGTTTTATTGTGGATTAGGTAGAAATTTAATTTAGTTCCAAAGTGATTTCACTTCAAATTGCTTGACTTAAAATTTTTATTTTGATTTTAAAGGAGTTCCATATTTTTAAAAGGTTATGAAAAGCCCATTGAATGGCCACTGTTTATTTGAGGCAAGTCTATCATTTACAGTGTCCTAAGATCAATGACATAGATGTTTCACCTTTTAGGATGAAATGATACATCATTGCATCAAAAAGGAACTAAAGCAGCTTTTATGGATTTTAATATGCTATCTTAGTATTTGACTAAGAGAGAAAGAAGTTAGCTTAATTAGGCTAAGTAAAAATGCCTAAGAATTTTACTTATCACTTAGTGAAATTCATCTAATTAAGGTTAAATAAATTTCAAAATGAAAGGATCCTAAAGAGACGTGCAGGCTTGAATTTAATTTTAGATAAAAGATAAAATAATCTATTTTAGCTAAATGATAAAAATCTAAAGCTTGAGTCTATATGGGAAAATTGCCTACTTAATTGAGTCAAATGAGTGGGCCTAGGCATTGAGGCCAAATAATAGGTTGTGACTCACTTGATTGGGTTAAATGAATAAATATTGGCCTAGGAGCCAAATGAGGAAGAGCTCTGATAGGAAATACTTGAGTTCGCAAGTAACCCGAAGGGAATACTTGAGTTCGCAAGCAAACCTAGCCCAAATCGGAGTTCCAAAAGCAACGATATTGCTGCCAACAGTAGGAAAACAGCAAAAACAGTAAAAAAACAGTGGACTTTTGTGAAGAAACTTGTAGGAAAATCAAGCCAAGCTTTGTATTCCACTTGATGATGGATAAAAACAATAAAAGATACAATAATCTTCAATTCGAGAGGAAGATAATCTCTCCCAAACTCTCTAGCAAATCCTAGAGCCCAAGCACAAGACAAGATCTCAAAATTCTCTCAATCTCAAGATAGGAGCCTAATTCCCTCCTAAGCTCCTAATTAACATCAAAGGACAATTACAAATTACCTAAAACAGCCCTTCCCTTCAAAATTTCCCTCTCAAACTAGTGTTTAAACCCCCCTAGGGCCCACAGGGCTTCCGCCCCCCTCCTGCTTGCAGTTCCGCCTGGAGTAAACCAGGACCGGTCCAGCAGGCCCCTCCTGGGCTGGTACAGGCGTAACATTACTCCCCTCCCAAAGATTCACCTTGTCCTCAAGGTGAAAGGAGGGAAACTGATCTTTAATTCTTGCCAATGGCTCCCACGTCGCATCGAACTCGGGGAGACCCTTCCATCCAATCAGCACTTCCTTGTCTCCCTTGTTATCTGATCTGACTCCTCGGAGCTCCAGTGGTTCTAATATCACTTCCAAATCCTCAGTCAGTGTCTCTGGTAACTCCATGCTAACTGGATGCTCCCCAATAGCTTTTCTCAACTGAGACACGTGGAAAACTGGGCGTATGATAGCTGATGGGGGAAGCTTCAGTCGATACGCCACTGCTCCAATTTTGTCCAACACTTCATAGGGCCCGAAGTACCTTGGAGCCAATTTCTCATTCCTCCTTTTCGCTACTGTCCTCTGCCGGTAGGGTCATAATTTTAGGAAAACCCTCTCCCCCACTTCAAACTGCATGTCCCTCCTGTGTGAATCCGCCTATTTCTTCATGATTTGTTGTGCTCTCAGTAGATGTTTCTTCAATTCTTCTATCACTCGATCTCTCTCTCCTAAGTACTCCTCCACTGAAGAGGCTGGAGTACTTCTACTCCCAAAGTGCACCAAGTGAGGAGGGTCTCTTCCATACAACACTTTGAAGGGCGTCATTTGTGAAGCCGAGTGAAAGGAGGTGTTGTACCAGTATTCCGCCCAGGATAGCCATTTTGCCCACAGCTTGGGTGTCTCTGACACAAAGCATCTCAAGTAGGTTTCCAAACTTCTATTGACCACCTCCGTTTGGCCATCTGTCTGTGGGTGATATGCGGTACTCCTCTTCAACACTGTCCCCTGTAATCTGAACAGCTCTCTCCAAAAGTGACTGAGGAAGACCTTATCTCTATCTGATACTATTGCCTCTGGTACCCCATGCAATCTGACCACCTCCCTGATGAAAGCGGATGCAACTGTCACCGCAGTGTAAGGATGTCGGAGGGGAATAAAATGAGCATACTTGCTCAATCTATCCACCACCACCAGAATCACCGTGAAACCTTCTGAACGAGGCAGCCCATCTATGAAGTCCATGGATATCTCTTCCCAAACCCGTCCCGGTAATGCCAAAGGCTGTAGTAGCCCCCCTGGCGACATAGCCATATACTTGTTCCTCTGGCAAGCCTCACACCTGGCCACCATCTCCTCTACATCTCTATGCATTCCCTTCCAATAGAGCTCCGCAGCAATCCTCCTGTAGGTCTTCTGCACCCCGGAATGACCCCCAACCGCGCTCCCATGAAATTCCTGGAGTATATTTGGGATGTGGATTGAAGTCCTGGGCATCACGAACCTCCCTTGATACAGCAGTCTATCCCTCTCTATTGAATACCCTGAGTGGCTATCATCTCCCCTTATTAGATCTGCCCTGATCTTTCCCAACTCCTCATCCTTCAAGCTCTCCTCTTTAATGGCCTCCCAATCTAGCATCAAGGGAACAGAAACAGCCACCGTCTGTAGTTCTCCCATGCATCTGGACAAGGCATCAGCCGCCTTGTTTTCCCCTCCTGGTCTGTACTGAATTTCAAAATCATACCCCAGCAATTTCGACAGCCACCGCTGATGCTCTTCAGTCACCATCCGTTGTTCCAACAAGTATTTCAGACTCCTCTGATCTGTTCTGACGATGAAATGCCTACCTAACAGATAGGGTCGCCACTTCTGGATGGATAAGACAATAGCCATCAACTCCCTTTCATAGACTAACTTCAGCCTGGCTCTGGCTGCCAATACCTGACTGAAGTAGGCGATGGGTCGCCGGTTCTGCATGAGTACTGCTCCCAATCCATACCCTGAAGCATCTGTCTCCACTATGAAGGTCTGAGTGAAATCTGGTAGAGCTAGAACTAGTACCGTGGTCATAGCCTTCTTTAATTTCTCAAATGCTATTGTGGCTGGCTCTCCCCATAGGAATCCATCTTTCTTCAACTGCTCAGTCAGCGGCCATGCTATAGTACTGTACCCTTTAACAAATCTCCTATAGTATCCTGTCAACCCTAAGAATCCTCTCAATTCCTTCAGATTCTTAAGTAAAGGCCATCTCAACATCGCCTCCACCTTTGACTGATCAGCTGCCACCCCTTCCTTGGATACCACGTGACCCAAGTACTCCACACGGGTCTGGCCAAAGCAACACTTCTTCAGGTTGGCTCTCAGCTGATGCTCCTGTAGGACTCCCAAGACCAGCTTCAAATGCTCCTCCTCAGTTCTGTTGTACATCAAGATGTCATCGAAGAACACCAGCACAAACTTCCGGAGATACGGTCTGAACACCCTATTCATCAGCGACTGGAAAGTAGCAAGTGCGTTGGTAAGCCCAAATGGCATGACCAGAAATTCATAATGCCCCTCATGTGTCCTAAACGCTGTCTTAGAGATGTCTTCCTCTCTCATCCGGATCTGATGGTACCCAGACTTCAAATCCAGTTTGGAGAATATCACTGCTCCATACAGTTCATCCAACAGCTCGTTAATCACCGGAATGGGAAATTTATCTGGAACAGTCTCCTTATTCAACGCTCTATAGTCCACACAGAACCTCCAGCTACTATCCTTCTTTTTGACCAATAATACGGGGCTAGAGAAGGGACTCACACTCGGTCTGATGATTTTTGCCTCCAACATTTCTCTAATCAGCTTCTCAATCTCATCTTTTTGAATCTGAGGGTAGCGGTAGGGTCGTACACTAATCGGCGACACCCCTTCCTTTAGCAAAATTGCATGCTCCTATTCTCTGAATGGTGGTAACCCTCGAGGTGGCTGGAACACCTCCCTGAACTGCTGTATGACCGGTTGTACGACAAGAGGAATGTCCCCTTCTTCCCCCACACTGACCCTCTCCAATCGTTGCAGTTCCACCAAGTATCCACCTCCAACCTCCTGGATGGTTCGCATCATGGACTTGAGAGATACCCCCGTCCTAGATAGGTCGGCATCTCCCTGTATCACCATTCTCCTTCCCCCCACTACCAGTTCCATCCTCAGCGCTCCCCAATTCACCTTGGTCTCTCCCAAGGTTTGTAGCCATTTCATCCCCAAAATCACATCCTACTACCCAATTCTAGGGGGAAGAAAATCCTCCCTCACCTGTATTCCCTGAATGGTCAACACCACCCCCTTACAAACTCCTCTACCCATTTCTACCTTTTTGGTGCCCATCATCACCCTGTACCCTCCTGTATCCACAAGTTTCACCCCCAGAAGCTCAACCATCTGAGTGGAGATGAAATTGTGGGTAGCACTACTATCTATCAGCACTACCACTTCTCTATCAGCTATCTCTCCCTTCACCTTCATAGTGTGATTCGGAGTGAACCCCACTACTCAGTTTAGGGATACTTTTGCCACATCCAAATGCATCTTCTCCTCCTCTTCCGTTTCTAGCCCACTTCCACCTCCCTCTTCAGCTTCCTCATCATCACAGACGGTGAGAACCTGAAGAGTTCGGTCCTTACACCTATGCCCTGGCATATACTTCTCATCGCACCGAAAACACAACCCCTTAGCCCGCTTCTCCTGGATCTCCTTCTCCGTCAGCTTCTTAAAGTTTCCTCCAGACCCACCTCCTCCATATTTCTCCTTTGGTACTTCTCGTAGTCCTCCCGATCCCGCTCCTTTGGGAGCTAGGAAAGTAGTAGTCATCCTGTAGGATCCCCCAGAGCTACTGCCGCGAGCCCCCCTCTCCAGATGCTTCTGATCCTCAACCAACTGTGCCAGCTCCATGGCCTCCCCTAGGTCATGCGATCTCATCACCCTAACAGCTGCTCTGATCTCAAGTTTGAGCCCCTTCATGAAGTTCCCCTCAAGCACGGTCTCCGACAGGCGATCCAGCCTGCTAGCTAGGTACTCGAATCGATCACGAAACTCTGCCACTGTCCCCTCCTGCGTCAAAGCAAAGAATTGCTCGTAGAAGTCTCCTCCCCTACCGGTTCGGAAACGCTCTAGCAAACAGTCTTTGAACTCCCTCCAGCTCCGAATGGGTCGCCTCATGTCCTGCCACTGGTACCACGCCAGTGCCTTCCCTTCCAAGCACAGTCCCGCCGCTGTCAGTTTCTCCTCCTCCGTCAATCCGTTGACAGCAAAATATTGCTCCACCTTATAGATCCAGCCATGGCCATCCTCGCCCTCAAAGATGGGCATCTTCAGTTTCCTCACCTTCGGATCTCCTCCGTATCCCCGGTATCCTCCGTAAGCTCCCGCTCCTCGAACAGGAGGTGCTCCCCAAGTGTCCCGATCGTCCCTCCGACGATTGTACCCAAACCCTTCCTCGTATTCCCCTCTTCTCCCTTCAAAATCAGCACCCCTGCGATGCATTTCTTCCCTCCTTCCTAAGAAATCAGCACCCCTTCGTTCGTACCCCTGGCTCATCTCCTCTCTAGAAAGCGGTTCTAGGCATGTCGTACTCCCCCTCAAGGATCTCTACCTCCGGATGTTTCCTCCCCCGAGGCAGGTTCGAATTTCCTCCTATTCCATGGCCGTCGGTGGTCTCTCTCACTTCCGATGTCGCCGGGTTTGTCTTCATCTCCATTAATTTCTTCAACATCTCCTCCACAATGGCGAACTTTCCCTCCAACCTTTCATTGTAGGATGTGATTTGATTTTGAAAATCAAAGAATTTTTCCTCCAAATCGGATTTCAATTGTCCGATTTCGCCTTCCAAGACTTCCACCTTCTTCCCGGCCATTTGTCCTTCACGAATCACAAGGATTTATCTTCCGGATGCCGAAGAACTTGCTGAAATTTCCGGATTTCAGCCGCCGATGGTCCCAAGACGTGCTCTGATACCAATTTGATAGGAAATACTTGAGTTCGCAAGTAACCCGAAGGGAATACTTGAGTTCTCAAGCAAACCTAGCCCAAATCGGAGTTCCAAAAGCAACAATATTGCTGCCAACAGTAGGAAAACAGCAAAAACAGTAGAAAAACAGTGGACTTTTGTGAAGAAACTTGTAGGAAAATCAAGCCAAGCTTTGTATTCCACTTGATGATGGATAAAAACAATAAAAGATACAATAATCTTCAATTCGAGAGGAAGATAATCTCTCCCAAACTCTCTAGCAAACCCTAGAGCCCAAGCACAAGACAAGATCTCAAAATTCTCTCAATCTCAAGATAGGAGCCCTAATTCCCTCCTAAGCTCCTAATTAACATCAAAGGACAATTACAAATTACCTAAAACAGCCCTTCCCTTCAAAATTTCCCTCTCAAACTAGTGTTTAAACCCCCCTAGGGCCCACAGGGCTTCCGCCCCCTTCCTGCTTGTGGTTCCGCCTGGAGTAAACCAGGACCGGTCCAGCCAGCCCCTCCTGGGCCGGCACAGGCGTAACAAGCTCATATTTAATTTGAGTAAAATAATAGAAGCTCAGGCTTATGGGCCAAGAGCTAAGGAGTAATTTGTTTGAATGGGTCAAGCAAATGAGGGTACTTGTATAAAACTATAGTTTTGGTGGCTAAGGTACTAATGTCACACCTATAACTTGAAGGCTAAGGGTGACCTATAGCTTGGAGGTATAAGGTAAGTAAGATTCCCTATAGCTTTGAAGCGAATAATAGATGAGATTTATTATAGCACCAAGGCTATGGGAGAATATGTTATTCTATGAATTTAGGTTCATAGAAGTTGGGATATTTCCTTGATTAGGCAAAGCAAATAAGAGGTATTAGGATTGGGATTCAAAGGTAGAAGCTATTGATCATTTTTGTTTGAACAAATAGCTTAAAAAATTTAGGAATTAGTCCTATGAATTCCTGGCACTCCCTTGAACACTTTAATAAGTCATTTAGAGACCCTGAAGTGGGTTGAAAAAAGCACAAAACATTATGATGTAAATCTTGACCGCGTGATTTTTATGACCTCAAATTTATTACAAAATTTCTATTTGGACAATCATTAATTTATACTTTGAGGAAAATTCTATTTAAGTTTTTATTTTCATCAAAATTGATAAATTTGTCTAAATTAAAGTTAGTGAACTGGTAATTTGATCTCTTGGGCTTATTTTTATGTATCTCATCCTAAAATTGCATCAGGAAACCCTAAATCCTAGAACTCGAGCATCAAACTTACCATCATAGCATACTATTGTACCAAAATGTCAAATAAAAGCAAAACATAATAATAGGGCAACTAAAAATATAATAAATCTAAGTAAGCCATGATTCTTGGTAACAATAATAAACTATCATGACACTAAACATTATGTTCCTACCATCAATGGGAAGTATAGCTTTATGGAAATTTCCGATTTGATAAATACTTGAAAATTTTCTTTGAATGTGACAAACAATATGACTCTTAAAAATTAGAATATATTGAAAAAAAAAAAACATAGCGGACATGCTCGACCATGTAAGTAAACTATTATTGCTAAATCCAAAGGTCTGGTTGAATATAAACTTAAAAAGAAATATTTATCATTCACTGAATATAGCATTCAACAACACAATCAATTTAAATATTCTAATGAAGGAGATTGTGGTGTTTTAATATTTTGCTTTGTTTTCAATAGACTTGTAGCAAAAAACAATTTGCCTCTACACTATTACATTGTCGTTATCTATTTGATTAAAGGCTTTATGTGAAAAATTAGAGATGAATTAGACATAATATTGGACATTGAGAAATATTATGTTCATAATATTGGACGTGTTTCATAAACAAAATTCATTATCTACATTAAAATAAGTAAAATGCACATCAACCCTGTAATTTAAGAGCTTTTTGAAACACAGGCTAGTTTAACCTAATCCATTTACATTTTTTGGGTGAAATGTTGAGTATCTTAATGTGCTTAATCTTGTCATGGTGGGTAGGATGTTTTGCAATACTTATAACAACTTGATTGTCATAATACGTTTTTAGAGATTTTTCACTTAATAGTTTAGATCTTCTAACAATCTTTTTTAATTATATTCATTTGTAAATACCACATGTTAGTGTCCTATATCTTCAATACTACTTTATGAGATTAATTCTTTCTTCATGTAACTAAGCTTTCCCATTCGTAAGTACAATAACCATAGGTAGATTTTTGTTCTAATGTATCTTGGATTTGATATATCTACATCCCAATTAGCAGCACCAACAACAACAACAACAAGCCTTTATCCCACTATGGGGTCAACTACATGAATCATTTTTCTCCATTGTCTTGTTAAGAGTCAAATTCACATCTAAATCTAATAAATAAAGGTCGTTTCTAATATTTTCTAACCAAGTCTTTTTAGATCTACATCTGCCTTTCTTAACATAAGTTAAATCTAATACATCTAATTTCCTAACCGGGGCATCGGAAGGCTGCCGTTTTATGCGAACAAACCATCTAAGACGACTCTCTCTAATCTTATCTTCCATTGGAGCCACTCCAACCTTTTCACGTATATGCTCATTTCGTATCCTGTCTCTAAGAGTAAAGCCACTCATCCACCTAAGCATCCTCATCTCTACAACGCTTAACTTAATATTATGCTTCTCTTTTAACGGCCAACATTCTACACCATAAAGCATTGCAGGTCTCACTACCATCTCTTATAGAATTTTCCCTCAAGTTTGAGAGGGATTTTTCTATCACACAACAAGCTCGATGCATTCCTCTACTTCAACCATCCAATTTGAATTCTACTAATAATATCCTCTATTTCACCATTACTCTGAACAATAGTCCCAAGATATCTAAAACATGTACTCTTATTAATGACTTGATCGCCCAAAGTCACAATCCCCCCCACTAGATCTATTACTACTAAAATTACACTCCATATATTCAGTTTTAGATCAACTCAAACGAAAGCCTTTAGACTCTAAGGTTGACCTCCATAATTCAAGTTTACCTTCAACTCCCTCTCTAGTCTTATCAACAAGAAGAATATCATAAGCAAAAAGCATACACCATGGTATAACCTCTTGCAAATGTCTAATGAGAGCATCCATGACTAAAGCAAAAAGATATGGGCTTAAGGCTGATCCTTGATGTAATCCAACTGAAATAGGAAAAATACTTGGTCAAACCACCTTGTGTTTGAGCACAAGTAATAGCTCCTACATACATATCCTTAATGACTTGAATATAAGCATTATTAACCCATTTCTTATGTAGAACTCTCCATAGCACTTCTTTTGGAACTTTATCATATGATTTCTCTAAATCAATAAAAATCCCATGTAGATCCTCCTTATTCTTTCTATACTTCTCCATCAAACCTCTTAATAAATGCATATCTTTCATAGTAGACCTACCTGGCATGAATCCAACATGAATCGAAATTGATTTTGAGAAACAGTAGTGTCATGCCGCAACATATGCTCTATAACTCACTCTCATAGTTTTAAAATATGACACATTAACTTAATACCTCTATAATTAGCACAATCTTGTGCATCACCTTTATTCTTAAAAATAAGAATCAACACACTCATTCTCCACTCATATGGCATCTTTTTAGTCTTCAAAATAATATTAAAAATTTTAGTAAGCCAAGAAATTTCTTTATCTTCTAAGCATTTCCACACCTCTATTGGAATATCATCAGGTCCAACAGCTTTTCCACCCTTCATTTTCTTTAAAACCTCTTTAACTTCAATTTACTAATACATCGAAAAAAATAAAAATCTTTATTTTCATTTAGGGTGCTTAGGTCACTAAAGTCAATCGCATTTTCATAATCTTCATTGAAATGTTTAGCAAAATATCTTATCCACCTTTGTTGAATATCCTCTTCTAATAAAAGCACTTTTTGATCATCATCCTTAATATACTTCACTTGAACTAAATCCTTACTACTCCTATCTCTTTGTTTAGCTAACTTACACAAATATCTTTCACCCTCCTTAGTATCTAATCAATTATTTAAATCATAAAAAACTAAAATCTTTGCATTGCAAATTACTTTCTTAGACTTCTTATGGGCCTCTTTATATCTTTTTCAATTATTAAAATTTTTACAGCTAAATCAATTTTTATAACAAATCTTCTTATTTTTTATCTTTTCTTGCGTATTTTGATTCCACCACAACTATTTTTACTATTAGTAGCTTTTCCACTTGATACTCCAAGCACATCTTTTGCAACATTCTTAATATCACTAATTACTTTTTTTTCACATAATATTAGTTTCATCATGCACAGACAAAATCTTAAGATCTACATCCCAATCAGCATCTATGAAAATTTTGATGTCCTTTTTGAATGGCATTTTATATAACATGCATTTTCCTATTGTCATTTTGAGCAACAGTTCTAATGTAGTCTTAAATAGGGTTATTAATGTATTGGCTTACAATGCTAACAAAGAATCAAATATCAATGGTGGATTTGCTCGTAAAGCATTAATATATATATTCATCAAAGGACCTGTTGTTGCTAGTCGTAGTGTAAACTTTCCAACGCACACAACTTCGAGATAGACCTTTGTATGAGTTGCCTATAACCTTGGCCATCCCAACATGAGTCAAACTATAACATTACCTAACTATATGCCTATACCTATAAGAACCAACACAAATTCTATCAATTATGTGCTCTAGACGCCAAATATAAAAGTATCTTGAAGTTCAAATTAAAACACCAAAGCAGGAGCTAAAATTTGTTACAATGAACCGAGATAAATATTTCAGTTAATAGATAAGAATAGAAGTTGTGAAAGCACGTTATCTTCATCTCAAAAAAGAATAACTTCCAAGAGAAAGTAAACTATGTGATACTATTCAACAACAACAACTAGGGGTGTAAGTGAGCTGAGCCGGCTTACGAGCCGGCTCAAGCTCGACTCATTAACGAGCTCGCGAGTCGAGCTTATCGAGCCACAAGTTCGAGCTCGAGCCAATACTCAAGCTGGTATATTAAACGAGCTCGAGCTCAAGCCTAGCTCGGCTAGAAAGCTCGCTAAGCCGCTCGATTAAATTACAATATATTTAATAATTAATTTAAATTAGTAATAGATAATATATTTTAATAATTATAAATTAATTCTATATTAAAATTAAAAAGTTCTAAAAAAATTGATTTTTTTAATTTAAAACTAAGAAATCGAGCTCAACAATCGAGTCGAGCTCAAGCTTATGGATTTTTTTAATGAGTTGAGCTCGAGCTCAAGCTCAGTAACAACTAAATAAGTTTAGCTCGATTAGGCAGATACTCGACTCGACTTGACTCATTTACACCTCTAACAACAATATCAAGATTTTATCCTACTATGTAGAATCGGCTACATGAATCTTTTTTCTCCATTGTGTCCTATTACGAGTCAACTTCTCTTTTAAATCTAATAAAAAAATCATTTCTAATATTTTATAACCAAGTTTTCTTAGTTCTACCTCCAACATTCTTAACATAGATCTGAATTAATACATCTACTATCCTACTAACTAGGTAATCAGAAGGTCAACACTTTTTGTGACCAAACCATCTAAGGTGACTCTCTCTAATCTAATCTACCACTGGAGCTACTCCAACCTTTTCACGTATATAATTGTTTCGCATTTTGTCTCAAGTATAAAGCCATTCATCCACCTAAGCACCCTTTTTAAAATGTGCACTCTTTTTAATGATTTGATTACCTAATGTCACAATCTCACAACCAAATCTATTACTACTAAAATTACACTATATATTCAATTTAAATCTACTCAAATGAAAATCTTTAGACTACTGTTTACCATACCAAGTTCAAGTTACTGTACATTTATTGTAACAAAATCATGGGCGATACCTCAGGTTTTTATTAATGGTATTAGGCTGCCTATATATATGTCATAGCCTTGTGTATAAGTGAGAGAAGAAATATATGCAAGTGATATAGTTTTTAAAGAGTGATTTCTTCTGTAAAAGTCTCCAAAGGTCTCCATCTACTCCTGTAAGATATCTTTCTTATATAATAAAAGTTTGTTTTAGTTAATACCTTTTCTTTCATTTCCATGTTCTATTTTACTCACATGGGTGAATAGTGTTCGTATTTCTCCCCCATAGGGGAGATGATGTCATCTAATATATAAGATGTCCTTCTACTCACCAAATAATAACAAACGATCCGATTAGTAAAAGTCTAATTCTCTTATTTTTATACAGGAGAAATTTGTAAGAGCATGATATAACTATTGACCTCTATGATCGAATATAGCTCCATTCCAGAACTCATAAGTTTGTGTTGCCGTAAGTCCCTTCTTTAATTATTTCCGGAGGGCTTGAAAATTTCCGAGTTCCAGAAAAAGCTGTAGCGCCGGTGTATGTCAATTTATATTCCATTTTCTTATAAATTTTTCTTGTATCATAATAATAGCAGTCAACTTTTTATTAACCTGATAATCTGTTATTATTGAAAGAAGATGAGGCATCAAACATGTTACAGAACAGCGTCTCTCACCCCCAAGGGGAGAAATATTTTCAAAATATTTATCATTTGCAACTAGAAACTTTCACAAAAATGATAAATCCATTACGTAACGATATACCAATAGAAATTAAAAATAATATTATAATATTACCAATAGAAACTGATATCATATAAGAGCTTCGACAGATACATCCAGAGGCAGAACTTATTTTATATAAGCATTTAAATGAAGAAATACAAAAAATTACTAGTGCTTTAAAACGCCGCATGGAGCGACACCCAGAAAAAAATTGGGTGCCCGAAATTAGAAAGCTAAAGCAAAAGCTGATAAATTTAATAAGGGAGTTTGTTAATCAATAACTCTTATAGATAAATCATATCTACGATATAGACATTAGCCATGCAAACCAAGATAGCAGTAGAAATATTTGACAAAGTTGTTAGCTAGAAAAAAGATAGTAGTCAAAACAAAGGCAAAGATAGCAGCCAAAAGAATGGCACAATTAGTATAAATATAAAAATAGGATTACAATAAGATCTATCTTATATAAGTGAACTAGCACAAAAAATTTATTAGACCCCACAAACTGGTATCAGAGCCTAGTGATTGTATCTAAAATAATACAATGGTTAGATTTAGAAATACCGAAAACTACCAAAAATATTATTATCATAGATAAATACAAGTTTAACTACTCTTTTGATACAAAATTTAGTCATAGTTTACATAGTGATAATAGTTCTTCTAACAGTATTATTGATTTAATAATTTCGTTAGCAGTCATTTCAGCACCATCAAGAAAAAATATATTATATTTTAGATAGGATGACATCTTTTTTGTCATTAAAAAAGCAAACTTTAGAAGATATTAATGAAAAAATTATTTATTTTAAATCTCAAAATGATAAAATAATTAGAAAAATTAATTTTTTCGCAACAGAAATAGAAAATAAAAATACAAAAAATCTAATTACAATTAGTTTAATTAATAAGCTAAAAGAAGACTTTGATCAATTAAATGAAATTAAAACAAGTTTAATAAACTTAAATAGATTATTAACAGAACTAAAAAGAATCATTTTAACTTAAAATATTACAAGGCTTTATTTAAGAGTATGAAAAGTCTTTATAGGCTTCTCTCTAGTCTCCTTAGCCATCTCCTTAGCCATTAGACTAATAAATGGGCAGTTTAGAAAATTCTAGCAGCTTAGAAAGATTAAGTTTTTATGATGAAGTTTTAAATGAATGCAAAAATTATCATCATGAATGCATAGGTTTGACTAAATATGAAAGTATCCAAAACAGTGATAAAAATTATCCTAAAATTTTAAATTTCCAATCTATTTTAATGTTAAAAATCTTTGAAAAATTAAATTCATTAGAAACTAAACTCTTAGATATAGAAAACAAACAAAAAGAAATTTTAAAACAAAATGATTTTATAAAAACTATTAAAAATGGAAAAGAAATAATCCCTTATATCTCTCGATTTAGTTATAAAAAATGGTAAATAAACAATCGACTCTTCAAATATTTAGAAAAACTCCTATTAATTATGATAGAAAATTATCCGAAATAATAGACATCGAGTCACAACTCAAAAAATTTAATTCCTTAGAAAATCTAGACGAAAGTTTCCTCACAAAGATAAAAATGTTAAAAAGCCTAGTACAAGAAAATGCCATTGTTATATCTTCGGATCTCCTGATCATTTAGCAAATAGATGCGATAAAAAGTATTCTAATAAACCGAGATCATTGTTAATCCAAAATTTAGAAGAAGATGTAGTTAGTGTATCTTCTAATGAGTCTCATGTTTATAATCTGCAAAGCGTATACTTAAGCTTCCATCTTGATTTTCAAATGTTGTGTTTTCATAGGGAACTAATATGGGTTTTTCTAGAAATGATGTTAAATTCCATTCTAAACCAGCGTAAATTTCGGCGCTAAACTTTTTTCCTGAAATGGCTCTTATGCCTTGACTAGCGAGCATAGTTTCTAAAGTTTCATAATTTAATTTAAATTTTACATTTGAATGTTCTTGCATTTTTCTAATAAATCCGGTGGTTATTCGTAAATTTTTTTATCCTAAAGTCATATTATATCCTTTAGTTTTTATTCCTATTTTTAAATGTTGAACACATTTTTTAATATCCATAATAAAATTTGGAATAAAATATATAATGGCTCCGTTATCATTCATGTCTACCTCAAATGATCCAATTATTAATTTTGCTAAATCGTTCCATCGATTATCAAATAAAATTACTAATGTTTTGGTGTCTAAATTTTTTCGATGTAATTCTTTTATTCCTATTATGACGAGTCCTATATGAATTTGATTCATTTTTATTGTTTTTATTTTTTCCCAATCTTCTTTAGTAATTAATGGAAGGGATATTTGTTCTGTATTTGAAATACAGCTTATCTTTTGTTCGGCTATAGTTTGAATAATATTTGATTTCGAGATTAGAGAGTTGTCATATATTTTTTTAGTTTTAATAAGATTTAATTTTCCATTATTAAATTTTTCGAGTTATGACTCGATGTCTATTATTTCGGATAATTCTCTATCATAATTAATAGGAGTTTTTCTAAATATTTGAATAGTCGATTGTTTATTTACCATTTTTTATAACTAAAGCGAGAGATATAAGGGATTATCTCCTTTCCATTTTTAATAGTTTTTATAAAATCATTTTGTTTTAAAATTTCTTTTTGTTTGTTTTCTATATCTAAGAGTTTAGTTTCTAATGAATTTAATTTTTCAAAGATTTTTAACATTAAAATGGATTGGAAATTTAAAATTTTAGGATAATTTTTATCACCGTTTTGGATACCTTCATATTTAATTAAACCTATGTATTCATGATGATAATTTTTGCATTCATTTAAAACTTCCTCATAATACCTAATCGTTCTAAGCTGCTAGAATTTTCTAAACTGCTCATTTATTAGTCTAATGGCTAAGGAGATTAGAGAGAAGCCTATAAAGACTTTTCATACTCTTAAATAAAGCCTTGTAATATTTTAATTTAAAATGATTCTTTTTAGTTATGTTAATAATCTATTTAAGTTTACTAAATTTGTTTTAATTTCGTTTAATTAATCAAAGTCTTCTTTTAGCTTATTAATTAAACTAATTGTAATTAGATTTTTTGTATTTTTATTTTCTATTTCTATTGCGAAAAAATTAATTTTTCTAATTATTTCATCATTTTGAGATTTAAAATAAATAATTTTTTCATTAATCTCTTCTAAAGTTTGCTTTTTTAATGACAAAAAAGATGTCATCCTATCTAAAATATAATATATTTTTTCTTGATGGTGCTGAAAGGACTCTGCTAACGAAATAATTAAATCAATAATACTGTTAGAAGAACTATTATCACTATATAAACTATGACTAAATTTTGTATCAAAAGAGCAGTTAAACTTGTATTTATCTATGATAATAATATTTTTGATAGTTTTCGGTATTTCTAAATCTAAGTCTAGTAAATTTTTTGTGCTAGTTTACTTGTATAAGATAGATCTTATTGTAATCCTATTTTATATTTATACTAATTGTGCCATTCTTTGGCTGCTATCTTTGCCTTTGTTTTGGCTACTATCTTTTTCCTGGCTAACAACTTTGTCAAATATTTCTACTGCTATCTTGATTTTTATGGCTAATATCTATATCGTAGATATGAGTTATCTATAAGAGTTATTGATTAACAAACTTCCTTATTAAATTTATCAGCTTTTGCTTTAGCTTTCTAATTTCGGGCACCCAATCTTTTTCTGGGTGTCGCTCCATACGGCGTTTTAAAGCACTAGTAATTTTTTGTATTTCTTCATTTAAATGCCTATATAAAATAAGTTCTGCCTCTGGATGTATCTGTCTAAGCTCTTATATGATATCAGCTTCTATTGGTAATATTGTAATATTATTTCTAATTTCTATTGGTATATCGTTACGTAATGGATTTACCATTTTTGTGAAAGTTTCTAGTTGCAAATGATAAATATTTTGAAAATATTTCTCCCCTTGGGGGTGAGAGACGCTGTTCTGTAACATGTTTGATGCCTCATCTTCTTTCAATAATAACAGATTATCAGGTTAATAAAAAGTTGACTGCTATTATTATGATACAAAAAAAATTTATAAGAAAATGGAATATAAATTAACATACACCGACGCTACAGCTTTTTCAGGAACTCAAAAATTTTCAAGCCCACCCGAAATAATTAAAGAAGGGACTTATGGCAACACAAACTTATGAGTTCTGGAAAGGAGCTATACTCGATCATAGAGGTCAATAGTTATATCATGCTCTTACAAATTTCTCCTGTATAAAAATAAGAGAATTAGACTTTTACTAATCGGATCGTTTGTTATTATTTGGTGAGTAGAAGGACATCTTATATATTAGATGACATCATCTCCCCTATGGGGGAGAAATACGAACACTATTCACCCATGTGAGTAAAATAGAACATGGAAATGAAAGAAAAGGTATTAACTAAAACAAACTTTTATTATATAAGAAAGATATCTTACAGGAGTAGATGGAGACCTTTGGAGACTTTTACAGAAGAACTCACTCTTTAAAAACTATATCACTTGCATATATTTCTTCTCTCACTTATACACAAGGCTATGGCCATATATATAGGCAGCCTAATACCATTAATAAAAACCTGGGGTATCGCCCATGATTTTGTTACAGTAAATGTACAGTAACTTGAACTTGGTACGGTAAACAGTAAAGAGTACAGTACGGTAAACAGTAAAAAGTACATTGATAGTTATCCTTCCATTCTATTTTCTAAATTGTGTAATTCTACTTCATCTATATCTTCTATCCAGAATATATCACCTCTTCCTCTTCAGGAGAATGTCTTCGCTCTGGAGTAATTTTTTGATAACATGTAAAATAATCACCCTTTGGATTTATTAAATGAGCATTAAATGTTTTTAGATGCTCGATCAGATTGATGTCCTTGACATAATATTGGAAACGGAAGAGTGAACCTCGGATGGTCTTTGTATGCATGAAGATCATTAAATTTTTATCCTGATATACTAATTGCATATAAAAGCAAGACTTAGTAAATCCATTTCCTAGTTGTGCAATTTGAAATGCCCGGTAATAATTTAAGGATCGTTCTGCCAGATCGGGGTCAATGGATTCATGTGGCGTATCATCTGTTTGTTCTGCCTTAAAATCTGGAGGTGTTTTATAAATTTCAATAATATGCTTCGCACTGTCCATGAGATCGGTATAAGTTGGTCCAACTGAATTGATTAATAAAGTAATGGATCTTACTTTATAATCTTCAAACAGGCTCCATATTATTCTTTTTAGTTCCATGTGAGCAAAACATTCGATTTGGTCTGATAAATTATCCTCTCGACTGATTATGATTTTGCAGAGTAATCCATAGTCCAATAGTTTTTGAACTGACCATTTTTGAAAAGATCTGATGTGGGCAAGATTGAGGGATATGTGGATCATGTAAAATCCAGGAGTACAGCTTTTACAGGAACATTTTAAACATCCCTTCTGGACAAAGAGTTGTTTAATAGCATAAGAAATTTCTGATACAGCTTCATTTGTTAGGTATGCTAAGACTATTTCTTTGAAACAATTTTGTATGTCTAATTAGCTATCATCTTCAACTGTTCTAAAATTTTTTTTTTAATATTATCTTCTATTTCAGGAAAATACATATGTTGATATTGTTTAAGTAAATTATCTTCAAAGATATCTAGAATAATATTAGAAAGATATTCATGATCTTTTTGATATTCTACACACTCCTTTTGTTTTTCTACAACTTTTAGCTTTTTCTTGATTAGCTATTTTTTCTAATTCTTGTATTTTTGCTTCTTGATTAGCAATGACTATTTTTTGTAAATTTGTAGGTATTTTTGGTACTAGAGAGATATTTTCTAGTTTTATTTCTGATCTTAATTTTGAAATTTCATTGTTTAGATATTCTATCTGACTATTTATTCCATCAAAGCATATAGTAAGACAATTTAAAGTGTGTATCATTGTCTATGTATCCGATCTATTACACCACAAATTATCTAATAAAGTTGTTTGAAAAATGTTTAAAGGTTTTGAAATTGGTGCTTTGGGTCGGAATTGAAGATTCGTTCACATTCTATTGGCTAAAGCAAGTTGCCCATAATGAATTAAATTAGAAAATGGTTGATGGGAAGAGGACGAAGTGTTTGAAGGATCCATTGGGTACATCCTCTTGCAAATGTCTAGTAAGAAAATTTATGACTAGAGCAAAAAGATATGGGCTTAAAGTTGATTCTTAATGTACTCCAATTGAAATTAGAAAATACTTGGACAAATCACTTTGTATTTGAAAGCAAGAACAAATTCTATATGCATATCATGTATACATATCCTTAACGGTTTGAATATAAACATTATTAACTACTTTCTTTTCTAGAACTCTACAAAGCACTTCTCTTAAAACTTTATCATATGTTTTCTCTAATAAATATCATTTAAAGATTCTCCTTATTCTCTCTATACTTCTCCATCAAACCTCTCAACAAATGTAGAGCTTCCATAGTAGAACTACCTAACATGAATCCAACTTGATTTTAAGAAACATTAGTATCCTTTGTAACCTATGCTCAATTACTCTCTCCCATAATGTATGACACAACTTAATTCCTCAATAATTCGCAAGCTCATGTACATCACCTTTATTCTTAAAAATAGGAACCAACACACTTTTCTCCACTCATTTGGCATCTTTTTAATCTTCAAAATAATATTAAAAAGTTTAGTAAGCCAAGAAACTTCTTGATCTCCTAAGCATTTCAATAACTCTATTGGAATATCATCAGGTCTCACTATTTTTTCACACTTCATTTTCTTTGAAACCTCTCTAACTTCGGTTTCACTAATAGGGCAATAAAAATAAAATTTTCTATCTTCATTTAGGGTGCTAAGATCACTAACGTCAATCGTATTCTCACAATCTTCATTAAAAAACTTGTCAAAATATCTCATCCACCTATGTTGAATATCCTCTTCTAAGAAAAGCAATTTTTTATCTCCATCCTTAATGCACTTAACTTGAACTAGAACCTTACTTCTCTTATCTCTTTGCTTGGCTAACTTATACACATCTTTCACTCGCCTTAGTATCTAATTTATTATATAAATCACTAAAAGCTAAATCCGGCAACAGCAGTGTTAAAGCGATACTATTCAATGTAACAAAAATTTCTACAAGAAAAGGGCTCCTCAATAAGGTCCTTTTCAGTAAGAACCATGGGATGGCCACGAGAAAAACAAAAATATCCAATCTTCTACAAACCAGGACACTATACACAAACTAAAAATGTAGAGAACCTGGAAATTGATATGGGAAAGCCTTTGTAGGAACAATGTCTTTCAGCTAATAATTTAGAAAAATACATGCACAAGGACACGATGATAAATGATTAATTATTCCAGCAAAAATTTCCAAATCAGTTAAATGTACCAGAAAGAAGAGTAAGCGAATAACTGATAACCTGAGTAGTTTTACCGCAACCAGTCTCACCAGATATCAGTACCACCTGCTTTTAACAAGTAATTGAAGCACTCGTCAAATCAGCTGAAAAGCATAGTATATGCTATCATAACAAATTGACAGAGAAACTTTTGGTACAGTAAAACTAACAGGTAAGAAGCATAGTATATGCTATCATAACAAATTGACAGAGAAACTTTTGGTACAGTAAAACTAACAGGTACGAGGCTTAGAAAAAGTTACAAAAGATATTACTTAAATAAACAAAATGCATGAAGAAGCTACCATGCATGCTATAGCATGTGAACATTCAAGTGATTATGGGTATGTTTGTCTGAGTTGATTGCACGGCACTTCAGTTATAGCCCAAAAAGAGCAAAACTCCCTCCCTCACAAAAATGAATGTGCTAAAAATTTGGATAATATTAGTTCTCACATATGAGAAAAGGATCAAAATGATCCTTTGACTCTTTATGAAGAATCTAAATGGTCTCTACTATATTAAAGGGTCATTTTGGTTCCTCAAATCTTTAAAAAAGAATCAAAATAGTCTCATGATGGGACTATTTTGATTCCTCTTTAAAGAGTTGAAGGACAAAAATGATCTTTCAATATAATTGAGGACTATTTTGATCTTTTATAAAAAGTCAAGGTACTATTTTAATCCTTTACTCTCTCACATATCTTGGGTGATTATCTTTTCCTAGTTGTATATAAGGTGCTCACTACCAAGAAAATTTCTGTATAAACTAGGTCAAGGGTCCAAGGAAGATTCATTGATTCAAGGTACTCTGTTCACCAAGCTGCTATAAATGCGTGATCTCTGGAAGGGCCTGACCTACAGAGCCTTCACCAAAGTTAACCTTACTCTTGCTAACGAACCCTTTCCTCTTTGTTAAATAATTACTCCCAATTTTCCCTTTATTATTATTATTTTTTATGGCATTGCATGCACATTCAGAAAAATAAACACTTCTTATCTCATTATATTTCCATAATATAGTTTTTGTGCTATTCTTAAGTGAATAATATTCTCAACACACGTTTATTTTAATAACCCGGTTTAATTATACAAGTTATATCCTCCACGTTAAGAGTCAAGATACTCTCCTCTCCCATTAACGTATCCATTGAACCTCCAATATTATTGAATGGAAATTATATATTACAGAAATCAAAAAATTTTAAACCATCCATTGCGTCACTGTCCTATTAATCTGAATCCCATCAAGCGTTGACTTTTTTCTCCATAAATAAAATAATCCAAATAAATGGCAGGAAACCATACAGTAAGAGAACACACCAAGCCCTTCAAGTTTAATCCACATAACTATTAATCTATCTCAGAGCATTCTTAAACAGAGATACAGTAATATCATACTGCAAAATAAATGATTGCAGACTTTCTCTTTGGTTCACGTATTGTCTTGCTTTGGCATTAGACCCCTTTGGAAAGGAGTTCAAGCCCAACTCATGGGCATGACCAAGCTGAGGATTGCCCTTCACTTCAAAAGTGGAAATCACCAATCAAAACAGTATATTCATATGGTAATAGGTTAGTTCTATGTTACTTCTCATAAACTAATCATACTGAATTTTAAACTTGTGAAGGAGAAGCTCAATGAAAATCCCTACCTAATACATGCACCCTCCTAACAGCATCATGATGATTGATAAACACTTGAAAAGCAACGCATCTATCAATGTAAGAATAAAAGAGGCTTTTTTCCATAAATAACAAGAAAACATAACACTGCAAAATATTACGATAGGAATTTGGAATATAGGTTCCCTTACATGCAAATTAATGGAATTGATAGATATTATAATTCATAGGAAGATAAATATTCTATGTATTCAGGAAACTCAATGGGTTGGAGAAAAGGCTAAGGAGATTGATAGTTTAGGATTTAAACTATGATATTCTGGTAGGAGTCGTACTAGTAATGGTGTATGTGTGATTATAGATAAGAGTTTGAAGGATAATGTTGTAAAAATTAATTGAATAGGAGATAGAATTATAGCTTTAAAGATTATTGTTGATGCTAAAATTATTAATATTATAAGTGTTTATACTCCTCAAGTAGGTTTGGAGATGTGTTCAAAATTAAAATTGTGGAATGACATACAAGAATTAATACAAAAGATACCTCTTGAAGAAAGTTTTTATTGGAGGAGATTTAAATGGATATGTTGGTAGAGAGGTAGATTTTAAAAGCATCCATGGTGGCTATGGGTTTGGAGCGACTAAAGAATGTGGCAAGACAATATTAAATTTTTCTTTAGCTTATGATTTTATAAGTGCTAATACCTTATTTAGGAAAAGAGATGAGCATCTCATCACTTATAAGAATGGATATAGTAAAACTCAGATTGATTAATTTCTTATATGAAAAATGGATCATTTAGATTGCAAAGATTGTAAGGCGATTCCGAGTGAAAGTTTATGTACCCAACATCGCTTTTTTTTTTTAACTTTAAGATGAAAGGACAGAAAATAAAAAATAAAATAAAATATTGTTTTATGATTAGATGGGAGCATTTAAAGAATATTAACATAAATTTTTTAGAGTAAGATTCTAGACTAATGATTTTGTCTGTGCATGAGGAAGCTAATGTTATGTTTTGAAATCAGGAGGTTTGAGTGGGAAAAGCTTGAATTTTATTTCACAACATAATCTCTATTTATAGATCTATACAAGATGCCTTAATAAAGAATTACATAACTACAAATAATTATAGAATAATGAGTAATTGCCTTAATACAATCCTTCCTAAATCAGCTACTTAGCTATGGAAGGTTCAACGTGATTCAGGTGGACTTTCCATGGATCGCTATTCATGGCCGTAGGATCAATGTAAGAATGAGAGGTTGGGATTGAACACTCCCCCTCAAGCTAGGAAATATAGATCTGTTATTCCCAGCTTGGCAATCATTCTGAGAAAGGCAGAGCTGTCCAATCCTTTGGTAAGGATGTCTGCAAGTTGATCTTACGATGATATATGGTTGATACATACTAGACCACTGTCTAATTTTTCTTTAATAAAATGATAAATTGTCTGTCCACTTCTATGTGCTTGGTCCTATCATGCTGGACTAGATTGTGGGCTATGCTGATTACTGATTTGTTGTCACAATGTAACTTCGTGGGATCGTCTCACTTGATCCTTAGGTCTTCTAGAATCATCTTGATCTATAGTAACTCACATATTCCTAAGGCTATAGCTCTATATTCTGTTTCTGCACTAGATCTTGCCATCACATTCTGTTTCTTACTTCTCCATGTAACTAGGTTACCTCCAAGAAATGTGCAGTATCCAGAGGTAGATCTTCTATCAACTGGTGATCCTGCATAATTCGCATCAGTGTATGCTTCTAGAGTTTTTCCGTGATCTCTTCTAAAGAGAATCCATTCCCTAGGTTTCCCTTAAGGTAGTATAGTATTCCATCTACCGCTTGCATATGAGTCTGCTTTGGATTCTGCATAAATTGACTGACCATGCTTACAGCAATGCTATATCTGATCTGGTGTGGGAAAGGTAGATCAATTTCCCTACAAGTCTCTGGTAAGCCCCTTTATCTACTTCTAAATCTTGTTTAGTTTCCCCCAGTTTAAGATTCTATTTTACTGGTGTTGGTGCTAGTTTGCAAGCTAGTTTACCTGTTTCCTTCAGAAGATCTTTAATGTATTTTTATTGTGAAATGAAGATTTCTTTGCTGGAGTGGGCTACTTCAATTCTGAGAAATTATTTTAGTCTACCAAGTTCTTTGATATCAAATTCTTTGGTAAAACTTTTCCTTAAACTAACTATCTCCTCTTAATTATTTCCAGTCAAGATAATATCATCCACATACACTAATAATATTATGACTCTCCCTGAGTTTGAGTGTTTAAAGAATAATGTATGGTCCCCTTAACTCTGTCGATACCCATTCAAAAGCATGAATTTTGAGAATCTTCCAAACCAGGCCCTAGGTTGTTTTAGCCCACATAGGGCTTTTCTCAACCTGCACACCTTGTCCCCTCCAGATTTTTTTCTTAAATCCTGGTAGTATCTCCATAATTATCTCTTCCTCCAAGTCCCCATGTACGAATGGATTTTTTGCATCTAATTGTTCTAGATGCCAGTTGGAATTAGCTGCTAATAAGAGTAGGATCCTGACAGTGTTCATCTTAGCTACAGGTGCAAAGGTTTCCTGATAGCCAATGTCATATGTTTGAGTATACCCTTTCGCCACTAGTCTTACTTTGTACCTTTCCAATGTACCATCAGCTTTTTATCTTACAGAGAAGATCCATTTGCAGCCGACGGGTTTTTCTCCTTTCGGAAGGTTGATGATTTCCCACGTGTTGTTCTTTTTTAGGGCCTGCATTTCATCTTTCATAGCATTTTTCCAATTTTCATTAGATAAGGCCTCAGAAACAATATTAGGAATATGAATATCTTCTAGTGTAACCAAGAAGTTTTTGTGTGAGGATGAAAAATTATTGAAGGAAATAGAGTTAGTTATGGGGTACAAGAGAGGTAGTGAATTTATATTTACCTTAATTTCAAGAGTTGGTTCAGATTCTTGGATCTGCTTCGGAGCACAGTTTGGACTCGTACACCTGGAATATACATTCCCAAAGCTACTGACAGCTTTGTCTTCAATTTCCCTATTTTGGACTCAAGAGGATTGGTTTGAGGTGGTGGAGGAAGGTCAAGAGGGGTAAGCTCACCTTCCTCGTCTTCCTCAGTTTTAGTCTCCCCCTGAAGATGAGGTTTGGTAAAATAGGAATTTTGTTCATCAAAGGTAACATTAACTGAGACAAGAGTTTTTTGTGTGGGGGATGATAACACTTGTAACCTTTTTGGGTGGCTGAATATCCAACAAAAATGCATTTGAGTGCTCTTGGATCTAATTTTCCTCTATTGTAGTTGTGGGTGTGGACATAGGCAGTGCACCTAAAGATTCTGGCTATAAAGTTATTATGGGTTCGTAACTCAGGGTAAAAGGAGGGCAGAATATTCATTAGAGTTTTTAATCTTATGACTGTTGAAGGTAGTCAGTTTATGAGGTTAGTGGCAGTTAGGAGGGCTTCCCCCCAATAAGATTTGGGTATATTGTGGTGGAATATAAAAGCACGAGTGGAGGCTAGAAAGTGACCATTTTTTCTTTCCGTAATCCCATTTTATTGTGGGGTGTGAATGCAGGAGGACTCATGGATGATACCTTCACTCTAGAAGTAGGAGAATAGGGTTTGGTTGAAATAGTCTTTTTAGCATTGTCGGAACGAAACTTCCTTATTTTTATCCTGAATTGATTCTGGATCATGGTGTAAAAAATGGGAAGAATGGTGCTAACGTTGGATTTATTTTTGAGGAGATAGATCCAAGAGACTCGAGTGCAATCATCAATGAACGATACAAATCAGCGTGCCCCAAAGATGTTGAGGATTTTTTAGGGTCCCCATATATTACTATGAATAAGGTAGAAGGGAGTATCACATCTCTCATTTTTATTTTGAAAAGAAGCTCTTTTATGTTTGGCTAATTGACAAATTTCACAATGAAAATATTCATTTTCTAATTTCTGAAAAAGTTTTGGATACACATGTTTTAGGATATCAAAAGATAGATGTCCTAATCTATAATGATGAAGCCAGATAGTGGATTTCTTGCCAACTGGGGATAACATAGAGTAGCTATTTTTAGATTTGTTCAGCTCTTCCAGGTAGTATAGTCCGGCTCTCTCCTTAGCAAGTCAATCTTCTTCCCCGATCCCTGGTCCTGAAATAAGTAATAGATAGGGTTAAAAGGTGCTTGACAATTATGGTCACTGGTAAGTTTTTGTATAGATATGAGGTTTGTGAATAATTGAGGTACATGGAGCACATTTTTTTTGACCAAGCTCTAATATCAATTGTTGAAAACCTAGAAGGAAGATATCTTAAATTCCTACCTTGCTGTTTTGAATTGAATCCACCACCGATTCCTTTCCTTCTTGTCCAACAACAGCAACTTCCTCCTTGACCGCCGATCCCCCTTGGCAGCTGCACCTCCACCACAACCTTCTTGCTTCCCTTACAGGACTGAGAGCCAACAGCTCTATGGCTACTTCCATCGAGAGAGAGAAGGGAAAAAAATAGAGGGAGAGAGAGGGAGAGTGGATAACTCATGGTTTTAGAAAAAAATAGAACTGATTCTATTCTACAAATCACTCCTATTTATACTAAAAAATCCAAAGCTGCAAAAAGAAAAATAGCCTAAAAATAAAGACTTAAAATAAAAAACAGAATCAACATGTCAAATAAGAACCAACATCTAACATTCTGAATTCTATTTCAATACTAGTCTGAGCAACAACATACTATTTATTTCCTCCACATAACTAGATTTTCTCATATAAATCAGCAATAACTCAATGTAATTTACAAACTATTATAGATCTCGCTCAATCAAGATCAATGAAGTTATAAATAACTATGTTGGTCCACTTTTAAAGAACATCCATTTCCATGTGCCTTTTTGAGAAACCTTAATATCATATATGCATAAACAAGGTGCCCTTTATGTGGTTATTCATAAATTACTTAACAACACTTACAGGAAAGTAAATATCAATTCTAGTGTGAGATAGGTGGCTAATTTTCCCTACGAACCATTAGTGCATTCCTTTGTCAACCGAGATATAAAATATTCCTTAGTCCCAACTGTGCTTCACGGATACATTGATGTATTTGATGGTTTACAACCCAAGCATATTAATTTCCATTAGTAAGTTCAAGATATATTTCTATTGCGATATGGATATCCCTTTGCTTGATCTAATCATTTCTATGCCTAAGAAATATTTTAATAAGCCAAGGTCCTTTTCAAATTCTTTAGCTAGGGCCTTTAAACCTATTTATTTCTTCATAATTTCCATTCAAATAATATCATCAACATCTACAATCAAGACAAAATTTTAACTTCATATGATTTCTTGAAAAATAAAGTATAACCAAACTGTCCACAAGAGAACTCATGCCTTATAATCACCATTGTGAATCTGTCAAATCAAGCCCTTAATAATTATTTTAAGCCTTCTAGAGACTTCTTGAGCTCATAGACTTAGTATATAGAGACTTCTTGAGCTCATAGACTTAGTTCAAATTACTTTTACTCTCAAATATAGGAGGAATTGCCATATAGACTTCATCTTCTAAATCCCCATTTAGAGGTTATTTTTTCATCTACTTGATGAAGTGGTTAATCTAAATTAGCAACAAAAGAAAAAAAATTAACTTGATAATGTTTATCTTAGCAATCAGGGCAAATGTTTCTTGGTAATCAATACTGTAGGCTTAAGTGAAACTTTTTCCACTAATCTTATTTTATATCCGTCAACACCTCCATCAGCTTTATATTTTACAACGAAAATCCATGTACATCCAACAGGTTTTCTCCTTGGGAAGATTTGAAAGATTTTGCACATCCTTTCTTTTAAGAGCCTTGATTTCTTCTGGACTTGTATTTTTTCATTCATGTATTTAAAGTAATTTTGCATATTTTTTGGAATTTATATGCATGGAAAAGTTATGGTAAGGGCATAGAACTTTAGGGATAGTTTGTCATAAGAGATATGATGATTTGAGTGATTTGAATAATGTCTTATGCTTTTTCTAAGAGCAGTAATATGCATGCCTAAATCATCATCAAAATGAAAATTACCTTTACCTTGTAAATTGATGCATGAACTTAACTTAGACATTGGAGATGCTTTAAGAGAAACACTTTTTTTTGCTGTGTCGATAGAATTTTCTTAATGTTTAAAATAGACAATCCTTTATAGATTGCTTATTATTTATGATCTTTGAAAATTAAGATTCAAGTAGGTTTGGAAGTAATGAAGGTAAGGATGCTAATAAAGTAGAATAGATATTCTCCCAAAGAGCTGATGTTTTCCCTCTGAATATGAGTTTTGGGGAAGAAGAATTGATCTTTGAAAGTTATATTCACAACGATGTATAATTTTAAACAACTAGAAGAATAATACATGTACACTATTGATAAGAAGAGTGGCCAATAAAAAAGAATTTTATAGCTTTTATATCTAATTTGCTTCTTTGACGAGAAGGAATGTGCATAAATATAGAGCAATGGTAATCATGATCATAAGTTTATATATACGAATAGCCATTGGAAAGAACATGACAGATTTGAATTTTAGAATTCTTGATGGCATGCAATTAAGGGTGTAAGTGAGCGAGCCGGCTCGAGCTCGACTTGATAACGAGCTTGCGAGTTGAGCTTATCAAGCAGCGAGCTCGAGTTGAAATTCAAGCTCACTTATTAAACGAGATTGGGTTTGAGCTTGATGAGGCTCGGCTCGTAATTATTTAATGAATTGAAATTTTTTTCTTAAACAAATCAACAAATAAAAATTTTACTCCAATAAAATCTGCAAATACTTCTATTCCCAAAAATAGCTAAGATTTCAAAAGATCTTTATCTTTCCAAGAAAAAACTGCTTTGCATTAATGAGCATGTAGCCATTTTCAAAAAATAAAAAGTAAAAAAATTACAACTAATGGTCCAATTCTCAAAAATAAATTAAAAAAATGGCTACTCCTGCCCTATTCTCCCCTTCTCATGCAACAGCCAAATCACAAGCTCGTTCTTTTTCTTCTCAAGCTCGTTCTTTTTCTTCTCGGTGAAATATGTAGCAAGGACATGCCTTCTTCTTCTCAGCGGCATGCGTTGTACCTCTCCGACGAAATCACGTCAGGCTGCTTTTGCATGATCTCACAAACTACTTGCGAGCCTATTTATATTGCCATGAGCCGAGCTCGAAGCTCGCCTTTTGAGCTAGAGTTCAAGCTCACGATTTAATGATAACAACACCCCCCTCCCCCCCCCCTCTCCCAAATAAAAAACAATAATATTTTACATATTATTAATGATCATGATTGATTGAGCCACCTCCATAACATTTTTTTTTTATGCTCTCTTATTTTGTTGAGGAATACGGATGCAATGGCGAACAATTCATTATTGGAGGAGGAATTCCCCAAAAATTAAATGAAAATATTCTTTCCCATCATCAATTTTGAGGACTTGAACTTGGGTTTTGAATTGGATCTTTATAAATGAGTGAAATTTTAAAGAAAAATGAACTAGTTTAAAATTTATCTTTTATTAAAATAATTCAATTGGTTCTAACATAGTTATCAACAAAAAGCATACAAATCACCTAGCAGTTGAGATATTATTTACCAAGATGAGCACTCAATGTCACCATGGACTATTATGAGGACTAGAATAATAGAAGTGTACATGTCCATTAAGTCATTTTCAAATTTCCTCCAAGAAATTAAGATTAAGAAATAAAAAAAATGTAAATTGATTTAATACAATACTATTATGATATTCATTAATTTTATATTTTTATCATACTTTTTTTATTTTTTTGAATTCTAGCGTGCATGCACGTACATATAAACAAATCATAAGCAAAGCAAGAAAGCCATCAAAGGAATACACACACATACTGGAGTTGGGACCAGAAGTTAAGAAAAAGCATCCACATACGAGTAGAAATTGGACAAGTGTAGAAAGAAAGAGTAAACGACTAAATGGACCTGGTGAGCTTGTAAAGTTGATGTGATAGCATTCATATAGGTTGCAATCGGAAGTTTAGCTCTATCTTCTGCAACCTGCATGTATAATCATTCAGCTATAGCCAATGCATAAATTTGAAACACATTCAAATACAGCATGGAAAGAATCAATAAACCAATGCCTTAACCAATACCAAGGCCTCAAATATTAAAAAAAAATGAAATAAGAAATCAACCTTTCTAAATTTTGAGTCTTTCATTCTTAATGAATGCAGCTCCATCTTCTTTTTAATTTCATCCTTGCACATTGAAGGCCTCAAAAAGCAAGTATCTTGCTTCCAATGTGCACCATAAACTGCTTTGCTACAGTTTTGTAAATTTTTTTCACTTAATTCTCCAGAATCAGGGGGATAGCATATAAATAGATCTTGCATAATAGCTTTTGCCTCTTCTGAAAAGTGCAGAGAGGTAACCGGCTCTCCTTCCTTGTTATTGATCTGGTTCTTCTTTTTGCTTTTGAACACTGAAAGATGGCGTTTGGCACCCTTCCTGTAAATATTAAGGTTCAAAGGGGTATGTTTGATTGTGGTAAACTGAAGATGCTGAACTGCAATGACCAATACCAGATGAAAAATCACATGCAACTATATTAAGAGCTTCTGAACGTGAAGAAAGAGTAGCATGTAATAATCAGTTTAATTTGAAAGCACTCAAATAGAGCAAAATCAAGAAATATTTAATCCTGCATATGTGGACCAGTTAATTGGCAAGAGGCACATCCCTCCAAAGGGACAAAATAGTCACTAGGCCAACACCTGTGGGATTGGAATTAAATTTATCATATATATATATATATATATATATATATATATATATATATATATATATATTAACACTACAGTTGCTGGGTCCCAAGCCCTGGATGAGAAAAATTGAGAGTTGTATTACGTAGCCGACAGTCAACGTAAAACTTGTCGAACAATCATGACATGAATCCTTTAATACATAGTAAAAAAAACTGAAAGACGGTGTTGGCACCATTCCTGTATATATTAAGGTTCAAAGGGGTATGTTTGATTGTTGTAACCTGAAGATGCTGAACTGCAATGATCAAAGATGAAAAATCACATGCAACTATATTAAGAGCTTCTGAACGTGAAGAAAGAGTAGCATGTAATAATCAGCTTAATTTGAAAGCACTCAAATAGAGCAAAATAAAAAAAATATTTAATCCTACATATGTGCAAAAATTATGAATTTATTATGCATGCAGTTAATAAAACATCATTGACCATTTAATTGGCAAGAGTCGCATCCCTCCAAAGGGACAAATAGTCACTAGGCCAACACCGTGGGATTGGAATGAAATTTATCTCTATCACACACACACACACCTATATATATATATATATATATATATATATATATATATATATATATATATATATATATTCACACGAGTATGCTTCTATGTATGTAAAGACAAGATAATAAGCATTCCCTTGTAAATTTGTTTTCAATCCTTCACCCTTCTAAATCCTTTAAACTCAAGATCAATTAGATATTAAGAATAAAAGACATGTATGAAAGAAGCTATCTTAGCTTTTGATGATGGTTTGAGTTCATTAAGCATGTTAACTTTAGGCGACCAAACTGCTTCAAGAGCCTACACAAAAGCCTGTTTTTTTTTTTTTAAATATAAAGTACAATTAAAGAAATTTTGAAGGCATTAGCTAAATAACTAAAAATTCAACTCCCATATACTAAATGAACAAGCACTATCGATCCTATGCATCTGAAACATAAATGCCGCATCCAATGCACCCATGTGTATCTAAATTAAAGAAGAAAAATGGCATAAGCAAGTCAGACACAAGCAGAACGCACTCAATCACCCTTGCCCATCACCATGTTAGCAGCTAATCCACTCGAGAGGTCGAATGACTAGACTGCGCATAACCTCACCTTACCTTGATCTAAGGTTTCTTATGACAACACATGCCAGGCACCAAACTCAGCTAGTCCCCTTCCTCCATCAATTTTTTTAATAAGATCGGTCATTTTGATGATTTTGTGACTTTCAACGTCGCCGCCTTGCCCCTACCTCCACTAACTTCAAGAAGTAGTCTGCCATCTCTCTCAATTTACCTCAACCTCCTATTCTCCCTCTCTTTGCACCTCATTTTCATGCTGATCTTCACTGCTGCAGCAAAGAATCCTCCCTCATTCTCAATCACTTGCCCATTTCATATTATACAGTGATATAGACATATCTACCCTTAACAAAACCTATGTTATAATGTCAGTTTTGGCCCCAAATTGCCTCAACAACTCCAATACAGCAAGTCAGTGACACCTGCATGCAATTTCCCGCAGCATGAATCTTCACAGTTATATATTAACCGATACTGTATTTTTTTTCACATTAATTGCTAAAGGTGTGTTCCATGGGGATATTATAGATCTTTTAGGATCAACCTCATTAATTTCAACTCCAATGAACTTGCACCTAAAATGTTTAAAAAAAAATGCCTTCACAAAAAGCTTCAATTTTGGAGTACCAATTTCCATCCTCTTGGCTCAAGAAAAATGGCGTGTTGGCACAAATCCCGCTTTACAAATATAGGATTCAATTTCCCTTAAGTCAGATTGTAATTAACCAGATTTCCTCTGAGGGTAGTGTCAAGGTTTAATTAGATCTGGGTCCTTACTTCCCATGAACGCAAGCACTCATAGTTAATTATCTCTCTAAATGCATAATAGAGAACTCTCGATTAAGGATGAATAAATTTTAGGTGTTTTAGTCTCAACTGTGGGGAAAATAGAGATAAACCCGATCAAGATCTCATGGTTCCGTCATCCCTGGTATATCTGATGTTTCAGTCTACTAACATTAGCAATCATTGACCGTAGTGTCCAGGATGGGTTGCCTCCTCTAAGGGATCCCGAGTAGACTGAGTTGGTTAGATGTGGGTTTTAGTTTTATTAGATTTTTGGGGTTACATCTATTAGAATACCGAGTAGTTGGTTTGGTTTGGGGTTTCTGACTTTGTTTAGAAGTTACCCAGAAGTTTGAATTGAAGCGGGTCTTATGGCTTCTTCTAGAAGCAGCCCGGGTTTTGCATTTGGGTCTTTGGCTTCTTCTAGAAGCAGCCCGGGTTTTTCATTAAAAGTAGCCCAAAAAGTGGGTCTTATGGCTTCTATTAGAAGTAGCCCACCGGTGGGTCTTACAACCTAGTCCTATAAGCTAAACTGCCCATTAATTTGAATTTGATTGTTTAGGTTTTAGTATTATTGCAATCTATTCAGCAATTTTTCTAAAATGTGGGCCTTACAACTTCACTTAGAAGTTGCCTGATAGCGGCTCTTAGAACCTAGCACTAGAGGCTAAGCTGTCTAATTGTTTTGGTTGACAGGTCTTACGACTCTCTTAAAAGTTGCCTGTAGATTTAATTTGCGTGGGACTTACGACTCTATTTAGGAGTTGCCCATTAGCAGGTCTTACAACCTAGCTCTACAGCAAGGCTGCCCATTGATTTAATTATTTGGGTAGGTCTTCCAGCTTCCCTTTGAAAATTGCCTAAAAGCGGGTCTTACAACCTAATTCTTTAGATTAAGATGTCTGTTATTTTTTTTTGTTTGAGGGTTTGATATTTCATTTAGAAATTTTCCAAATAATAGGTCTCATAACTCCCATTAGAAGTTGCCTAGTTATTTGGGTAAGACGGGTCTTACTGCTTCCCAATGTAAGTAGCCCACTTGTGGGTCTTACAACTTAGCCCTATAGGCTAAGATGCCCAGAAATTTAATTGTTTGTTGGTTTGTTTGAGTGGACAGCAATTGTTTGTTAGCTTGAGACTAGACTGTAGTTTTTCAGTTGTTTAATAGCTTGGCACTTACTAGCCAGCAGTTATTGTTATGTGATACTAGTGTTTTTGTTATAGTACTTTACTCTTTTTTTCAGTGTCGTAGACTGTACTATTAGTTACTTTACCAGTAGCTTGTTTTACTTCCAGTAGCCTGTTCTATTTTCTGTCAGTAGCTTAGTGTAACACTTACTGCTTTAACATTTTTATTTCAATGCTAATGAATTTTCTTTGCTTTTTGCAGGAACTCGTGTTAATTCAGAGTTTAGAGGGTTTATAGTGTTTGTGGAGAACAGAGTTTGAGAGTTTGTGAGTTTTGTGTTTGAGCTGGAGAGTTTAGAGGGTTTGCATAGTATGATTGAGAGTTTCAATGTTGATTTGAGAGTTGTTTGTATAGACAATATGTTTGAGAGCTTCAATGTTGAGTTGTACATATTTACTTGTGAAAACTGCTCTTTCTTTTTATTATTATTTTATATTATTTATACAGAAAACTCTCACCTATTAAAATGGCTCTCTCCATATTAATTGATTAATTAATCAATTTAATCAATCAAAATTTTTATTTTAATCAACCACTTAAATTTAAATTTCATTACTCTCATATTTTTAAATTGCTCATGAATTTTAATTGCTCTTGGCTTTTTAAATTTGCTCCTAGAATTTAAATTAACCAATTAAATAAAATTAACTAGTTAATTCACATTAATTAAATTTGATTAATTAATTTTAATTAACCAACTAATACTAAATAGTTAATTAAAATTGATTAATTAATTTTAATTAACCAATTAATTTTAACTAATTGATTACTTTTGCTTAACCAATTAATTTTAATTAATTATTTTTTATTAATCGATCAAAATTAATTAACAAATTTCAATTAACCGATTAATTTTGATTAATTAAATGATTTTATTTAATTAATTTTAACGAACCAATTAATTTTGATTAATTAATTTTCAATTAATCGGTTAATTTTAATTAATTAATTTCAGTTAATTTTGAATAATTAATTAATTTTCATAAATTAATTTTAATTAAAAATTAATCAATTGATTAATTAAAATTCAAATTGCTCTCCAATTGCTTCAATTAGGAAATTTCCCTAGTGTCCCGAAGGATTTTGCCAACCTCCCGTCGTCCCCTCTCTGCAAGGGGAGATTGGGACGGCATTTGCCGTTGAAATCATCTTGACTGGATCTAAGATCGACAGTGCGAGGTCTTTGCTTTGAAACCATATTGGCTGGATCTAAGATTAACGGCGTGAGGTCTTGATTTAAAACTATCTCGGCCGGACCTAAGGTCGACAGCGCGAGGTCTTCAATTTAAAAAAAATCTAGGCTAGACCGAAAGTCGACGGCACGAGATCTTTAATTGGGTGACTGCTCATTTAAATTTTGTAATTTTTTTAACAATTATGATTTTAATGACTTGAACCAATACAATCGACTGGAATTTGTTGTATGTAGCCCTAGCAATTTGAATTTCATATCTTTGCTGGCAAAGTGCTAAAGTCAATACTTCACACGGCAAAGACGAAAACTGAATTGATCGTGTATAAGGCTTGATCGTACGGGTTGTTTGGATGCAGGATTTATGCAAAATTTGAGCAAGATTATGATAAATCTTGCCTCACAGTGAGTTAAATCTTCAGTTTCCCTCTTTTTGCTGTAAATCCTAGATTTACTAAATCTGGGAATTTCGACGAATTTACGGGATTTGGCCGAAAAAATGCACGGAAGGAAGAAAGATGGCTACCTTCGCAATGAGCAAACTCTCGTCGTCGTCGTTACTTCCGATCCAACATAAGAATGATGAGGTGGTGCGACTTTGAATCTCTCACGCGAAGCAGGCGTCGGGTTCGTTTGGGTTGGAAGGAGGTAGGCGAAGGCGGCCCGAAGATCAGGTCTCGCTAGAGGTTCGACGAGCAGCTGGAGGAAGATGGGCTTCGGCCCTTCACGTGCAGAGCAGAGAGGCAAGGTCAAGCGATTTCTTCTTCCTGCTTGTTTGTATTCAAATGAATGGAAAGAGTGGACTTAGAGGGAATTTTATGCCATATGAGGAAGTTACAGGAGCGAAGAGTTGCGTCGTTTGGGAAGATCGCGTGAGGTGGGGCCGGCTCAGAGGCAGGCGCATTGCTTCGCATTGGTTCAAATTTTCTTTTTTTTTTTTTAGTCAACACATCCAAAAAAGGCCGAAGTTGACTGTAGGGCCAAAATAATTCAAACTTAGGTATGTTGAGTGACTAAATTGACACTAAGGAAAGTATGGGACTACAATGGACACATCAAAAAATTCTATGGATCATTTTGATTATTTTCTCTTTTTAAAATATTTTTGCAAAATTAAAACAATTACAAGAAGCATTTTTATTATTTATGAGACAATTTGCTCATCAATGCACTTGAAAGAATGTACATCAAAATGTTAGTTCCACTAATTGAATTTGGGAATGTTGATTTTTAAGTTTTGACATCAATCAAATGTTGCTCTACTAAATGTTATTCACTTCTCTGTCATTTTTGTTTTCCTAAACTTATAAACCAAATTAGTTATAATATGAAGTATGTTTACGGGATTGTGATATAATTTCACACCATGACATGCTATGCTACTACATCTTTGCAATAAGTCATTGCTACTCTAACAAAGATGAATAAGCTGCTCAACATGTGTTTGACCATGAGCAAAAAAATATTTGAATGTGCGTGTGCAACATACTGTTATATTTCACAAACTCCGTGAAACTTAAATGGTTATATGTTAAGCTTTTGGAAAGCAGCAACAACAACATGAAACTTTTATCTCACTACATGGGGTCAACTACATGAACTTTTTTTTCTTCATTGGGGTCAACTACATGAACTTTTTTTTCTTCATTGTGTTCTATTAAGAGTCAAATTCTCATTTGAATCTAATAAAAAAATATCATTTCTACTATTAAGCTTCTGAAAAGCAAAGCAAATGAAAATCATTACCTGTTCGAGTCTAAAGTTTCTTTAGAATTCACAATATATTTTATGAAAACTATCTATTAATTATATGATGTATCTAAATATTATTTAATCTACCAATGTGTCATATCATTATAATCTTACATTATACATACGAGTAAAATTATTGGGCAATACAATGCATCCAACATAAATGCTTTCTAATGCATTTAATATATATTATATAGCCAGACGCTTAAAGAAAATTATGTAATCATTCATGAAACTAGTTTGATAAATCAAAGGTAAAAAACAACAATCATTCTCCCTTTTAAAAGGAAAAAGTGGTTAAACACATGAAAAAAAGGGAACACATTTTAAAGTGCAAGCATCAGCAAAGAATTTGTCAAAGGATATTCTTGAGTTCTTTACTTGTAAGAATGATAACAGAGAGAGGAAAGTACTTGTCTGGTAAGTTCGGAAAGAGGGTAGAATAAGGGAGAGGGACAAGGGGCTAATTAAGGTAGAGAGGAGAGTTAATCAAGAGAGCAAACATCTCAGTTTTCAGCTATCACATGACCTCATACAATAATAAGCCCCTCATATAGAAGAGGACTCACAACGAAAAGACTAAAACATCAGTAGGAAAAAGGTAATGACATGATATCAAAATAGAAGAATGAAAAAATTTAGTAAATAAGGAGTATATTGCTCTCTAAGGGATCAAATCAAAGTCTTGGTCACAATATATCTGCTTTAGAATCAATTTATCTTTCCAAGATAAACTTTTCCCTAAAGAGTGGAAGGCACAAGGTGGTGGGACAACGGAACTACTCTTGCATAGCTCATATGGAAATAGGAGCTCTTATTAGCACAAGTAGATCCAATGATTTTGGTGAGAAAGGTGTCTCCATGCAACATGCAATTGCATCTTCATAGATATCTTGAAAGTGGGTGGAAGAAAAGGTAGAGATGTCTGAGAAGCCGTAAAATGTGGCTACAGTAGCAAAATCGAATCAAGTAGTAGCACCTTTGGTATCAACGACATGTGGGACAGGTGGAACAAGGGACCATGGTGGTGGTTGTATCATAAACCTTTATAGTTTCCATGGTGATCTTCGTAATAAAGGAGAAATGGAGCCTTCTCTTAAACTCAATTCATCTTCACCAAGAATTTAAAGTTGGCTCAATATCAAAATGTAGTGTCATGGCGAATATTATTTAATTCTTTCTTATTTTTTCCTTTCAAAAGGAGGGGAGAGAAAGAGAGAGAGAATTAGTTATTTGGTACGGCATGGGAGAGGGAGTAAAATAAGAGAACAGAGTTGAGCAAAAGGACAGAGGAAAAGAGTTGGTTAGAACCAAAATGGTTTTTATTCATGAAGCTATCAAACGGCTAATACAAACATTAGGGGATTTAAAAAGGCTCTTGTGCTAATACTTGAAACATCCATGAAAAATAAAATAATGATCATAATTTCAAATATATAAAATAAGCCTTAAACAAACTTAAACTAAACATAAATTACAAGGATTTTAAGGCTTCAGTTCATATATGCTCCAGCATCAAATGCTATCCCAAATAAATAGGATAGGGCATCACATACTTGAGCAACACCTCTTATTGAACCATATATTATCCAAAACAAATAGGAAGAAGGAAAAAAAAAGAGAGAGATAGAGGAAGATGAAGCATCATAGAAGCATCTAATTTACATTCAAGTTATTACTCAGAAAGATAGAACATGTATGATGTCATGGCCTTCATTCATGTTTGGATAAATATGATGGTGATAAACGTGTGGAAATGGATACAATCAAGTAAATTCTTTGAGCAACTTTCATAAAATAATAACATAAAAAGTAAACCTGTAAGTAAGAACAAGCAGAAGCCAAAGATGTAAAAAGAGCATCTTCATATTTGAATTTAAAACTTTTCATACAAGATAGTTTCAGTAGTAACTCTGATGAGTTTCTAAGATTTTATATGTAATGGTAGTTGTGAAGTATTTCTCCATTTTAAGTACAAACTTTAACTCTAAATATTAATGCCCTACTAACATATGTACCGAGTTTAAAAAACGCTTTTCATTATTCTAACTTTTCACTTCAAAAGATGCACCACATATCAAAATTACATTATTTGAAAACAACATACACAAAGCTGCGCTCTTAAACATCATTTGTAACCACTTCGAAAACTAATACAAAGATAATGATTTAATAATGACCTTCAATGCAATTCTCATGAGAGAAGAAAATATTTGATCACTACACAACTACATCTAACGCTAATCATCATTTTATTTTCTAGTAACTTTGACATTCCTTGCACAAACTATTCTCATCAAATCAGTTCTAATGATACTAGAACACATTTTCAATTCTCACGAAAACAAATGCCATATGAAGATCTTTTTGTAGCCCTTCACATTTTTAAAATAATTTTCTTGGCACAAATGTAACCTCAATAAGTTATTGAGGATATAGTGATTCTCCTAAGAAAGTAAACTATTTGGTCACTCAATAACTAGCTAATGCTAATCAATGTTGAATCATGCGTACCTTTAATAACTTGAACATAAATCTGACAAACAAATGCCTTGGCCCACCAAATCAATTATCATGGTACCAAAATTTGTATGTACAATTTCTCAAGATAACCAATGCGCTATATGAAGTTCCTTTTGCTGCCATAAAACCAAACTGATTATTCAACCCTTACATGACTTTTCAACCGCATGCCCTTTAACCTCTCTAACAACTTTCTTGCATGACTCATATGCTCAATTCTTTTATAATTAACATAATCATAAAAATTTTCATTATTTTTAAAAATGTGCAATAAGATCTTTGATAGGAAATACTTGAGTTCGCAAGTAACCCTAAGGTAATACTTGAGTTCGCCAGCAATCCTACCCAAAACGATGAGCAAACAGCAAAACTGCTGCTGTTTACAGCAGGAAATCAGCAATAAACAGAGGAAAACAGTAGGAATCTGAGAGAAAACTGCAGGAAATCAACTCCAATAAGGTATATTCCACTAGTAGATGAATCAAAGCAACAAACGATAAAATGTTCTTCAATTCGAGAGGAAGAACAACTCTCCAAATCTCCGGCAACGCCAAGAGCCCAAGCAAAGAAAACCTAGATCTCCAATTACATTCAAATTCAAGATAACCCTCAATCCCTCCTAAACTCCCTAATTAACTCCAAAGGAGTATTACATGTTTCCTAAACAGCCCTTACATTCAAAAATTCCCTCCAAAACAGGTGTTTAACCCATGTTTGGCCCCACCAGGCTTCCGCCCCCCTCCTGGTCCCGTTTCCGCCCCCGCCTGGCGTAGCAAATGACCGGTCCAGGCTGGACCGGTCCAGCCGGGCCCTCCTGAGCCGGCGTAATCGTAACATTACTCCCCTCCCAAAGATTCACCTTGTCCTCAAGGTGAAAAGAGGGGAATTGCTCTTTCACTCTTTCAAACGGCTCCCAAATAGCGTCGAAATCAGGGAGGCCTCTCCATTTGATCAGCACTTCTGTGTTGCCCATTCTATCTGATCGGACTCCTACAAGCTCTAGTGGTTCTAAAACCACTTCTAAATCCTCCGTCATAGTGGCTGGTAGTTCTGCACTCGTTGCATGCTCCCCTATAGCTCTCCTTAGCTGAGATACGTGGAACACTAGATGTATAGTGGCTGAGGGGGGTAATTTCAATTTATATGCTACCACTCCAATCCTGTCCAACACTTCATAGGGGCCAAAGTACCTCGGTGCCAATTTCTCATTCCTCCTTCTAGCCACTGTCCTCTGCCTGTAGGGTCGTAGTTTCAGGAACACCTTCTCCCCCACTTCAAACTGCATGTCTCTCCTGTGTGAGTCTGCCTGCTTTTTCATGATCTGTTGTGCCCTCATCAGATGTTTCTTCAGTTCTTCCAGCACCTTGTCCCTTTCCTCTAGGTACTGCTCAACTGACGATACTGGTGTACTACCTCTCTCATAGTGCACTAGGTGTGGAGGGTCCATTCCATATAGCACTTTGAATGGGGTCATCTGGGAAGGAGAATGGTACGAGGTATTGTACCAATACTCCACCCAAGGCAGCCACATTGCCCGAGTTTCAGAAACAAAACACCTCAAATAGGTCTCCAAATTTCGGTTTACCACCTCCGTTTGCCCGTCTGTCTGTGGGTGATAGGCGGTGTTTCTCTTTAGAACAGTGCCCTGCATCCTAAACAGCTTCCTCCAGAACTGACTGAGGAACACTTTATCTCGATCAGACACAATCGATTCAGGAACCCCATGTAGCCTCACAACCTCCCAGATAAAAGTTGCGGCTACTGACACTGCGGTGTAAGGATGTCTTAAGAGGATGAAGTGTGCATACTTGCTAAATCTATCAACGACCACTATGATGACTGTGAACCGCTCTGATCTTGGTAAGCCATCAATGAAATCCATGGACACCTCCTCCCAAACTCTGTTTGGAAGTGTCAATGGTTGTAGTAGTCCTCCCGGAGCCATGGCCATGTACTTATTTCTCTGGCACACTTCACACCTTGTCACCATCTCCTCAACATCTTTATGCATCCCCTTCCAGTAGAGCTTAGATGCTAGCCTCCTGTAGGTCTTCTGAACTCCTGAATGGCCTCCAACTACGCTACCATGAAACTCCTGCATCAAGTGGGAAATATGTATGGAAGTTCGTGGCATCCCAAACCTCCCCTGATACAATAGTCTCTCCCCCTCAAGGAAGTAACCAGGATGACCACTCTTGTCCTTCCCCGGATCCTCTCTGATCTTCCTCAACTCTTCGTTCAACATACTTTCTTTCTTGATGGCCCCCCAATCTACCATCATTGGAACTGACACCGCTAACTCCTGAAGCTCCCAAACACATCTAGATAAGGCGTCGGCTGCCTTGTTTTCTAAACCAAGCTTGTATTAGATCTCAAAATCATAGACTAGTAATTTGGATAACCACCTCTGATGCTCCTCCATCACCATCCTTTGTTCTAGCAGATATTTCAAACTTCTCTGGTCAGTCCTTACAATGAAATGCCTTCCCAAAAGATAAGGCCGCCACTTCTGAATAACCAAGACAATGGTCATTAGCTCCCTCTCATATACTGACTTCAATCTAGCCCTGGATGACAGCACCTGACTGAAGTATGTTATTGGCCTGTGATTCTGCATCAACACTGCCCCCAGTCCATATCCCGACGCATCAGTCTCCATTACAAAGACCTGGCTGAAATCTGGAAGCGCTAACACTGGAACTGTAGTCATGGCTTCCTTCAGTTTTTCAAAGGCCCGGGTTGCTGCCTCTCCCCATAAAAACTCATCCTTCTTCAGTTGCTCAATCAAAGGCCATGCGATAGCATTGTATCCCTTCACAAACCTCCTGTAGTACCCAGTCAACCCCAAGAACCCCCTTAACTCCTTTAGGTTTCTAGGCATTGGCCACTTCTGCATTCCTTCTATTTTATTCTGATCTGCCACCACTCCTTGTTGGGATACCATGTGTCCCAAGTACTCTACACTGGCCTGGGCAAAGTTGCACTTCTTCAGGTTGGCTTGTAACTGATGTTCCTGTAATACTCTCAAAACCACCTTCAAGTGTTCTAAGTGCTCCCCCTCAGTCTTGCTGTACACCAAGATGTCATCAAAGAATACCAGTACGAACTTCCTGAGTTACTGCTTGAAGACCCTGTTCATCAAAGACTGAAAAGTAGCAGGAGCGTTAGTCAAACCAAAGGGCATTACCAGAAACTCATAATGCCCTTCATGTGTTCTGAATGCTATATTGGGAACGTCTGCCTCTTTCATTCTGATTTGGTGGTATCCTGACTTTAAGTCTAGCTTGGAAAACACCACTGCCCCAAATAGCTCATCCAATAGCTCATCAATCACAGGAATTGGGAACTTGTATGGTACAGTGCCCTTATTCAGAGCCCTGTAATCCACACAGAATCTCCAACTCCCGTCCTTCTTCTTGACTAGGAGGACTGGATTAAAAAAAGGGCTTACACTCGGTCTTATGATCCCCGCCTCCAGCATCTCCCGGATCAGCCTTTCTATCTCATCTTTTTGGATCTGAGGGTAACGGTAAGGGCGGACGCTGATCGGTGTCTCCCTTTCCTTCAAAGTAATAGCGTGCTCCAGTTCCCTCTGCGGTGGTAACCCCTGTAGAGGTTGAAAAACCTCGCTGAACTGATGTATGAGCGGCTGCACTGAAGAAGGAATATTGCCTTCTTCCTCTAGTTTGACCCCTTCCAGACGGTGCAACTCCACTAAGTAGCCTCCTCCCTCTGCCTGAATGGTCCTGATTAGAGATTTGCGAGAAACCCCCGCCATGGTCAGCCTAGCATCACCCTGAATCACCCTCTTCTTTCCCCCCATCACGAGTTTTATCTTCAATGTGCCCCAATTGATCATGGTCTCTCCTAGGGTCTGCAACCACTTCATCCCTAGGATGACGTCAGTACTCCCCAATTCCAAGGGAAGGAAGCCCTCCCTCACCTGGATCCCCTGAATCTTCAGGACTACTCTACAAACTCCTCTCCCCATCTCCACCTTTCCTGTGTCCATCATCACCCCATAGCCTCCTGTATCCACTAACTCCATCCCAAGCAGCTCAACAATCTGGGTGGAAATGAAGTTGTGAGTTGCCCCACTATCTATCAACACCACCACTTCATGGCCAGCTATCACCCCTTTCACTTTTATAGTGTGACTCGAAGTAAATCCCACCACGGAGTTTAGAGAGACTTCTGCCACATCCAGGTGCAACTTCTCCTCCTCTTCTGACCTGCTCCCACCTCCCTCTTCGTCTTCCTCGTCTTCACAAACGAGGAGAACCTGAAGAGTTCGATCTTTGCACCTGTGACCCGGCATGTACTTCTCATCACATCGGAAGCACACCCCCTTTGCCCTCTTTTCCTGTAACTCCTTTTCAGTCAACTTTTTGAACTGTCCTCCACTTTCTCCTCCTCCAGTTTTCTCCTTTTGCACTTCCTTCAAACTCCTTGGGGTTGGCCCCTTGGATGGTAAGAAGGTGGTCGTCATTCTGTACGATCCCCCTGAGTAATTCCCCCGAGCTCCCATTTCTGACTTCTTCTGATCTTCCACCAGCTGTGCCAGTTCCATAGTTTTCCCTAAATTCCTCGGTTCCAACACTCTAACTGCTGATCGTATCTCCGATTTCAGCCCTTTCATGAAGTTCCCTTCCAAAGCTGACTCCGAGATATGATCCAACCTGCTGGCCAAAAACTCGAACCTGTCGCAGTAATCCGCCACAGTCCCCTCCTGAATCAGGGCAAAGAATTGCTCATAGAAGTCTCCTCCCCCATCGGCTCGGAAATGCTCTAGTAAGCATTCTTTCAACTCTCTCCAGTTCCGGATGGGCTCCCTCCTGTCACGCCATTGATACCATGCCAGCGCTTTTCCTTCCAAACACAGACCTGCCGCCGTCAACTTCTCCTCCTCCGTCAACCCGTTGATGGCAAAGTACCGTTCCACCTTGTATATCCATACATGGCCATCCTCTCCCTCAAAGATGGGCATCTTCAGTTTTCTCACCTTGGGATCTCCTCCATATCCCCGGTATCCTCCATAACCTCCCATTCCAAGATAAGGAGGTGCTCCTCAAGTGTCTCGATCGTCCCTCCGGTGATTATACCCGAACCCCTCATCATATTCCCCTCTTCTCCCTTCGAAATCAGCACCCCTGCGGTGCATCTCTTCCCTTCTTCCCACAAAATCAGCACCCCTTCTATCGTACCCCATGCTCATCTCCTCTCTAGAAAGCGGTTCTAGAGGAGGCATGTCGTTCTCCCCCTCAAGGATCTCCACCTCCGGCATTCTCCTCCCCTGGAACGGGTTCGAATTTCCTCCTACGTCATGGCCGTCGGTGGTCTCTCTTACTTCCGATGTCGCCGGATTGGTCTTCATTTCAAGTAGTTTCTTCATCATCTCTTCCATAGCAGTAAACTTCCCTTCCAACATTTCATTGTTGGTGGTGATTTCAAGGAACTTTCCCTCCAAATCTGATTTCAGTTGACCGAATTCGCCTTCCAAGACTTCCACCTTCTTTCCGGCTATCTTTTCTTCCACGAAACACAAGAAATCTACCTCCGAATGCCCCAAAAAACCCGCTGAAATTTCTGGATTTCAGCCGCCGATGATCCCAAGACAATGCTCTAATACCAATTTGATAAGAAATACTTGAGTTCGCAGGTAACCCTAAGGTAATACTTGAGTTCGCAAGCAATCCTACCCAAAACGATGAGCAAACAGCAAAACTGCTGCTGTTTACAGCAGGAAATCAGCAATAAATAGAGGAAAACAGTAGGAATCTGAGAGAAAACTGCAGGAAATCAACTCCAATAGGGTATATTCCACTAGTAGATGAATCAAAGCAACAAACGATACAATGTTCTTCAATTCGAGAGGAAGAACAACTCTCCAAATCTCCGGCAACGCCAAGAGCCCAAGCAAAGAAAACCTAGATCTCCAATTACATTCAAATTCAAGGTAACCCTCAATCCCTCCTAAACTCCCTAATTAACTCCAAAGGAGTATTACATGTTTCCTAAACAACCCTTACATTCAAAAATTCCCTCCAAAACAGTTGTTTAACCCATGTTTGGCCCCCACCAGGCTTCCGCCCCCCTCCTAGTCCCGTTTCTGCCCCCGCCTGGCGTAGCAAATGATCGGTCCAGGCTGGACCGGTCCAGCCGGCCCCTCCTGAGCCGGCATAATCGTAACAATCTTCTCCAATCATTTAGCATTCCATCAATCTTTATTATTTCATTAAAAATATTCATTCAAGACTACTCTCATGTATCCATAATCTTATAATCTAAATAGATATCTCATCTAGTCCAGAAACTTTACAGTCATCTTCATCAAAGTTGGTTCAATTTTACTTTTCAAGATAAATTTACAATATACTCCATGGTTTTGATTATTTAACTTTCCTACATAAAATTTCATCTATAAAACAATCACCCATTAAATTAATAACATTTTGTATATCATTGATATCATCATCTTAAACTAAGATCTTGCTATATTAACCTCATCAAAGTCTCAAAATCAGCATTATCTTGCCTTAGCTACTTAATAGTTAATACATCTCATTTTAAATATCTTTAGTACCTTGCATACCATACAAACCATCATAATATATAACTTTGATTTTGCAAACTATTCTCCGTACAAATCTTTTTTGTTTCCTTATCATTGTCATGTATAAGTCTTTTTTTAGAAAGAGTATTTCTTTAAAACCATTTTTTCTTGTCTAATTCCCATATAAGAAAGGCTAACAGTAAATTTTAAGTAGACAATTTATGTCAGGTTGTGGCATCATAAAATATATGCCGAAGTGTAAAACCCAAGAACGACGATCCTAAGCGTCGCACGTATTTCGATGCGCCGCGACGAGTTTAGGCAAAATTTCGAAATCGTCGGAATTCGACGCAAATAATTTTATAAAATAGTACGCAAAATTCTGAGCGAAACAATATAAAGAACCCATATGGAATTTTGCATAATTTAGGAGTTAAAATTCGTGTAAGTTTTACCATGCCTAGAATACCCCTAATCTTTATTAAAGCATAGATGGCTTAAGTGAGGGCAATTTGGACTTTAGGCAATTAATGAGAACATCCCACTCTAAATAGGGGACCAAAATGTTTCGGTCCCCATTCCATTTCGTGCGGCCGAACGAAAGGGAGAGGGAGGCGGAGCGAGAGGCGTCGGGTCCAAGGCTCCGACGGCGGCGTTTCAGCGGCGTCTCGTGGAGGAGATTGCAGGGAAGACGAAGAGAAGGTTAAGGTAAGTTGTATTTAAGAGATCTCTCATTCTTTTATAAAGTTTTCTTTGAGGAATATTTCTAGGGTTTGTTCCAAACTAAAGTTTTTTTAAGATGAATGATAGGGGAGATCAGAGAAGGTTTCTAAACATGAAATTTCTAGTTTTCCTAAATATTTTGAGTTTTGAAAATTAGGGTTTCCCTCAATGTTGTTTTTCTTTCAAAATGTCTTTACAAAAGTAATTCCTAATGACATTAGGAATCCTCTATTAGAAGAAAAATGTAAGTTTTAGGAGAAATTTCAAGTTTTAGGAATTAGGGTTTTCTCTAAGCATGAGAATCTTTAGGCATTATTGTTTCAAATAGACTTAGGAAGGATTTTAATGATGAGAATTAGGGTTTTTGCACAAAATTTCATTTTTCAAATTTTTAATTTAAGTAAATCCGAAAATAGAAAGTAAGTTTAATTAATTTTAAAATGGTAAAGGGGTTAATTTGGAAATGTAAGAAAAATGTGTAGGTTCTTACGATTTAGAGTAAGGAAGTTTGTGTGATGGAGGTATGTAACATTAAGTGTTATGTTGTGTTTGTCTCTTTTAGATATTGGACGTGTTAAAGGGAAGAACTCGATAGGACAAATAGCAAGTGGTACACAACGTTGAGGTGAAATGAAATTCTCTTAAATTTAGAAAACTCTTTACATGCAAATATGTAGAATTGACATTTCTCTTTATGCTCTTTGTGATATCATTATGGATAGCATGTTTTTCATTATAAAAGCTCATGATGACATGGTGTAAAGTAAAGTTTTATACATTATTAGAAATTTATGTTAAACCTCATGTTCTTTCCTTACAAGTATTACATATGCCTTCTCTTTACATGCAATGTACGTTAGAGCATATCTCTTTTCTCATGTAAGTAGCAATTATGTATTTTATGTTAGTAGCAATTGTGTAGTTCCATATTAGGACATACACATGAATGGTTTACATAAGCCTTTTTTATGAATGAGTAAGGAATATATGCATGAAAGATATGTTAAAGTTTCTTTTTATGATTAAATAGTGAATGATTGTATGTGCATGTTGATGCGGAAGTATTAATGGTAAAGGGGCTCTTTTGAGCCAAATGGTAAAGAGGCTCTTTGGGCCAATGGTAAAGGAGCTCTTTTGAGCCAATTGGTAAAGGGGTTCTTCTGAACCAAATGGTAAAGAAATGGCCAATTAAAGTGTACCTGATCAATACATATGATACTTCCGAGACGGGTGCGAAATATTATAATAGTATGAATATTACATCTTTATGTTATATACATATGAGGTTTTCATTGAGGCATGAATGCTTAAAGAGGAAGAATTATATGTTATGCAAAGATTGAGAATATAAAGATTGATGTAGATGCACTTTTACTTTAGATGATGCATTATGACATGTTGAATGTTTCTCTATTTAGAAGTATATGCATGTTGTACTCTATTCCTTGCATCTAAATTTAATTGAAAAGCATTTTATCTACTAAGTGGTGACTCGCCCTACTTATGGAACACTTTTCAGGAGAACCTGCTAAACGATAATGGCAGATAGACCACCCTTTACGTACCGTCGTAGGGAGACGATGGGCGGCAGGTTCCTTTTTGAGTTTTTGATGTTTTGGTATAGATGGATGAGTAGGATGCATTGATAGTTAGTTTTGTTTTTGACACCTCCTTTTGTAATGAATTTTATGTATATATTGATTTTGATTGATGAATGAAAAAAGAAAAATTTTACTTGGATTTCATTAGTGGCTCTTTCATTATATTATTGAGGATGTTTTCTTTATGTTGGAAGATATGATGATAAAGTTATATGAATGTTTTAATTCCTCCAGTCCGACCTCCATTCCCGCCTCGCCTATGCGAGCTTAACGGGCCGGGTCGTGACACAAAGTTCGCCAAATAAATCCAAATTTGCATTTGGAACGAATGGCACTAGAGAGAGAGAGAGAGAGAGAGAGATAATGCTGTTCAAATTTGCCTGCTAAATCTTCAAAAGACAATCTACCATATCTCTATCACCTCACTGAAAACCCAGCAAATAAATATAAATCACGGTTGTAAAGGATTCTCACCTTTTCTCGATTCAGCTCCTTTGTATTGTTTAAATAAAGCTGCTACCAACCATTCTCTTTGCCCTCTGAGAAATAAACAAACTATTCCGCTGACCGTGTAAGTTAACCTCTATTTCTTCTTTTAGGCTATCAGAATCTCCACAATTCATATTCCGTCTTTTACCCAAAGATATTGCATGCCAGGAGGTTACAGAGCTACTTTGAGGACGTTTCCAGTTATAGGCAATTAGATACATAATGTTCATATGCATGTACGCACTTAGCAGCATACAAATAAAATGCTGATCCTGAACAAAACATAGCGCCACATTCTACATTACGGTATAAATGCATATCTTTAAAGAATGTTTAAAGATTAAGAAACAAAATAAAATACAGGCTAGAGTGCTATATACACACCCAGAGCTTCTCGATATCATCCCCATTTTTCTGCACATTTCGTGAATTGCTGCTCGTTCTTGTTTTGATAAATCAGGTTCAAATGTGTATACTGAAGATTAAAAAAAAGACAACAATGTAATGATAATGTCAAAATACAAATAAGCAACTTTTTAAATTACTCAGCCTGTACATGAATAATCAAATTTAATATCATTAAACGAAGTTCTAAACACAGAAATTGAAATTAGTATCAATAACTAATGCTAAGAAGAGGTTGCTGATAGGGTTTTATACTTTCAAAGCAAAAACAGGCTACTAATTAGTTATAGAAATTCAGCTTCATCACCATCATCATTATCCTAACGACAACATCACTCGGTGGCTTTATGAATCAGAATGAAACAAGTAACAATGGAGTAGTAAATCCACATGAAATAAATACTTATTCTTTGACCATTTCGTATTTTTTTAATTCTTTAAATTTGTAAACCTCCCCGACAAAAATGAATAAAGGCCTGACGCATAAGTACAAGAGTAAAAATATCATGCTGACAGGCATATATTAATGTCTTCAAGAATATCAAGCAATTAATAAGAACCTTCTAACCTAGGGGGCAGATAAATGCAAATTTTTTGCAAGCACGTGGTTTATGGCTATGCCTCCCAACTCTAATGAATGGCATGACGAAAAGTTCAGACTGCAAACTCGCCACAGCAGGTGACAACTCACAAAAGGATTTTACGAGCTTGCAAAATAATGATTTTAGTCAATAAACAACAAAATTAAATAAAACAGAAGTGGTGAAAAGATAGACGTCATCTCACTATACAAGGATTAAGTAAACAAGAAGACCAAAAGAAAAGATTAACTCATCGTCATAAGAACAAATATGCTGAAACTTCTTTTTTTCAGAATAAACCTATCTTAAATAAAACCCTCTTTTTCCTTAGCAAAATTTGATCTCAAGATTCCAAACCTCCCAGTCCCCACCACGGAGATGTTCACATAATACGCAACCAATGTTGCGGTTGTCCTGTCACATTGTTAACATCATCAATGACACCAATCACCATTGTTAGTGGGTTGGTAGCACAAGCTGACCCTTGTAAAAGAGTTAGAAAACTTTGCTTCTGCCACATCTATTTACTTGCTATGTCAACATCAGTGAAGCCACCCACAAAAGTTATACAGGCCTTGTCACTGGCCAAGGTCTGCAGATTCAATGTCCATTCTATGGAGAACTGAAGTGATATTTTATGTATAATTTTATCTTCAACAAATCATGGAGAAATGCTCAAAAAATTGAGACTATGCTTCTAAATTCAAATCGGATAACTACATAACAGCATTAGCAAAGAAGAAATGGTTCTTCAACAGATATTTCCTCTAGTCTGATGTAGTTAGTCTTGATTGATTCATAAGTCTTCAGCTCTGTTTGGCATAGTTTTATGCTGCCTTCTGCTTCCTTGAACAACCGAAGTAGTTTTAAAGTATTTGGTGAAATAGATGCCAGGAAAAGTCAATTGTATGAAAGTTGAAAGGCAGCCTTTTTTAAACGATACTTTTGGTAGCTTCCCACAAAAGTGTTTTTTCTAGATTTAAGCTTTTTACATATTAATTAAGAAATTAATAATTTAATTATAGATTAAGATCAGGATAATATATTACAAATAAATCCATTTTGGTCATTCTATCAACTCATGCCGGTGTCATAGTAGTTTTTTACCAAAGAGCCACAACTCTTACGATGCTTTGCAAAGCCCTTTTACCAAACAGCTAGCTGTTTCACTCGATAGCAATAACAAGAAATGACACTATATAACACAGCAAAGCAAAACACGTCAATGCCAAGTATAGCCTCAGTCATCTGTACATGCTTCTCTTCTTATAGCCAACCCTAGCAAGCCTCATTATTCATGGTCTACGGTTGATGATGATGTCCATTTAAAGCCCTAACCCAAACCAAGAAAGATAGGATAATATCTTAAGTTTAACCTTTGAATAATTAATCATATATTTTTTGAAATATAGCACTCCACTCTTTACATATGTTCACTTTAGCTTTTGCTACCTAGCCAACCTTGCAAAAGTATTGCGTGAGTAGATCACAACAAGACCTCTACGACTCAATGTGTAAATAATCATGTGAACGCCTAAGATTGACATTCTTGAATCAAGCAAAAATAGAGGGAAAGAATCGTTTTAAAAGAGGAGGATAAAAAATGGAGAACTTGCTTTATTATTTGGACCCTCTCAATTGTAGAAAAGAGACATGGGGATCAAAAAGATCAACTTTTCTTGATCCAAAAAGCCCTCTCACTCCTTGGGCTTATCCATTGTGCAAAGCATAGAATAAATCTCAAACTTTAGCCACATATCCAATATTTTTTTAAAACTAAATGTACTAAATCATATACAGGACATAACTTGACCCTTGATTTAGTGGCTTGTAACTGCACGGGACGTGCAAGATACAAAATAACCTATTATGTATGTGTCAATTGATAATTGGAGAGTACACAATTGCCTGAGCCAGAGATCCCACTACGCCCAGCATCATCATCCTCACTTCTCATATGACCGACTTAAGACACCACTCTCTATTGGAGGCATCCAGAGTTCTTCGGTACAAGAGAAGCAGAAAGGCTTCATGGTTATGATATTGACTCAAACACATTGAGCACTTTCTGATAGTTGTTTTACACAAATGGCCATCATCAAGTTGGAAACGACCAAATCACTCAAGTTATGCTTGAGTCGAGATGATCAACTAGATCCCAAGTGTTTGGATCTACATCAAAAATTGATATGGCTAAACTGAGTAGATATTATCGGGTGACTTTGATAATTATATACGCTTGTAGGGCTATCTTTCAATCTTAACAAGTGGACAAATCAACAGCCTGCATCAATTATCCCTGTTTAATCCATATTTAAGCAGTGATGAAGTTTAAAAATATATTTTTTCTTCCATCATCTTTGAGCTTTTCTTGTTTAGAGCATCCATTCATTTTCCTCTCCCACAATGTGATCCAACAAACACTTATCTGTAAAGAGAGCCATTTGCATAAAAAAATGCAAGCTATCATGAGGTTATCGATGTCACACCTCTTATCAAGGGAGAAAATATTACAATTACCCCTCTTACCGAGGGAAAAAATATTACAATTACCTCAACAACATCTATAATAATTGATGATATGCTGATGTTATTGTGGAAGAAAAGCCATATTAGAGATATGTATTTGGGGTATTGATCAAGCGCACATATAATGACTATACCATAGCTCCTACTTCACCTCTTACACCAACGATTACTACCACCTTAGCTTTGATCACTACTCAAACCCATATTTTCGCAAGTAATGAAGCTAAATCAAGTTGAACTCATCTTGGCACTTTGATCTCTTTATGGAGACATGTAAAACTACCATTCAATATGGGCAATAACAACAACAACAACAAGCCTTTATCTCGCTATGTGGGATCAGTTATATGAATCATTTTTTCTCCATTTTGCCCTACAAAGAGCCAAATTCTCATTTAAATCTTATAAAAAAATGTCAATATTAATACTTTCTAACCAAGTCTTTTTTAGGTCTACCTGTACCGTTCTTAATATAGATTGAATCTGATACATCTACTCTCCTAACAAGGTTATCAAAAAGTCGACGTTCTAAGTGACCAAACCATTTAAGTCAACTCTCGAATCTTATTTGCCATTGAAGCTGTTAGAACCGGTTTGGCCGGTTCAATTGAATCGGCCCTAATACTCTAACAGATGAACAAATAGAACCGGGCGAGCACAGCGAACGAAGCCGAGCGGACTGCACGTGAGCATGGAAGCATCTAGCGAGGTCGGACCAAAAATTGAGTGAGGAAACGCCTATGGGAGTGAAAAGTAACGAATCCTTATGAGGAATAGTTACAATTCATTCGCTCCATTGAAGGCAAATGGATGTGAGAGGATGTTGAACGAGGGAAAGAAAGAGAGTACAAGAGGGAGATTTTAATCAAACTGAAGGAGGTGGTTGAGGGATCGTAACCGGGCGGCGAGGGAGAAGAGGCGATGCTTGCATGCGTAGGGTGGAACGAAAGACGGTAAATATGAGTATTTAAGATAATTATAAAATTTATTTTATAGCATTTTAGTTAATAATAATAACTTTAAAAAAAATCTAAAGGTCCTATCTAATACTTAATTATTAAATTGAAATTATTGAACTTTTTTTAGAATAAATTAGTAAATGTTAGAATAAATTATTTTGAAAATAATGATAACATTAAGTTTTAATATTATAAATAAAAGATATAGAGTATATTAAATATGAAAAGTTTATAAATTAATAATTATTAAATTATGATTTTATTAATATTTAAATGAAAAGGCGAGAAGAACATATTTTATTACTGATAAATTAAATATCAGAACTATTTAGGTAGACAATAACTAATTATAGAGATGAGAGCAATTCTAATCAATAATATTTGAGATGTTAATTTGAAATTTAAATTACATTAATTAATTATAAATAACAAGTTAGAGAAATTAAAGAGCAAATGATAAATTAAATTTAATAACAGGATCTCTTTTTATAGGTGTTAAGTCTATTAACCTAGAAGCACGGAGTAAAAGTGAAGCAGCACAACACTTAAGTTTAAGGTGAGTATTCATGGTAATGATATTTGTTTCTCCTACATATGATGCATCAAATATTGTTATTATTTAATTGCTTATTATTAATGTTTTATGAATTAATGCTATATGAATTTTCTTTACCAAAGACAATTGATCATATTGAACTGGAAGACTTGAATGTAATATTATAAAGATATCATCCATCCCATGGCATGATATTTATTAAATAGATCAATATGAAATAATTTGAAGAAGATAAATAATATGATTGTTTGCATATACATGTTGACTAATGGAGCACACCCCCTTATAGTATTGGCTGGGGATGCAATGTACCCGTGCACGTAAATGAAAAAATTTATGAAAAAGGAAATGAAAAAGGAGTACCTTCATTAGTACTAAATTAGACGGTGGTTCATGTGATGGTTGTATTATTTATGAGAAAGAAGAAAGATATAGATAAAAATATTTTATATGCATAATATTGAAAGTCTTGAAATAAAATAAATTTAAATGGAATTATTTTATGATAAGAATTGAAATGCTCATGCATATTGTTCCAGTTACCTTAGGTTACTGTAATTTAGAAACATATTTTACTTATTGAGTTGTGCCTTACTTTTAGTTGCTCTAACATTTTCAGATATAAATTAATATAATCAAAATGAGTAGAAGAGATGAAAATGTGTACCGTAGACGTGACGCACCAAATGAAAAGTATTTAATTCATTTTATATCAGTTTATATTTTTTTGAGGTTTTAGTAGCACTTACAGTTTATCGAGATAGTTCTAGATTAATTGAAATTTTTAATTAATCGTCCGACCGTCTGTTCCTAACTCATTAATTCGAATATCCGGGCCGGGTCGTGAAAGAAGCTACTCTAACCTTTTCACGTATATATTTATTTCGCATTATATCTCTAAGTTTAAAGCCACTCATCCACCTAAGCACTCTTATTAAAATGTGCACACTTTTTAATGACTTTCTAAAAATCTCTACAAGTCCTTTTATATATTTCTCAATTTTTCAAGCCTTTATATCTAAATCAATTTTTACAACAAAGCTTCTAATTTTTTATCTTTTTTTCACATTTTGATTCCACCGCAACTATTTTTACTATTAATAGTTTTTTTTCTTTTGATTCTCTAAGTACATACTTTGAATTCTTCTAATATTACTAGCTATTTTTTTCATATAACCTTAGCTTTCTCATGACCAACACAAATTTTAATATCTTGAATCTTACCTCAAAAATATGTTTATTTACAATCTTTACGTACCACATCTAGTCCTAGGATAATTTTTACGTTATTTTTCACTTTCCACCCCTTCATCTTAAAATCAAAAATTAATAAATGATCTTGGGTACATAAATACAATCTTTGCAATCTAAATGATATATTGCTATGATAAGAAAATAATAAATCTGAGGTTTTATTATGTTCATTCTTAAAAATGATGAAATGTTCATCTCTTTTTTTAAATAAAATATTTGAAATTATAAAATCATAGGCTAAAACAAAATCTAATATAGTCCTAACACATTCATTAATCACTCAAATTCCACAATCATCATGAATATTTTTAAAATCTCCTACCATTCTACCAACATGTTCATTTAAATCTCCACCAATAAAAACTCTTTCTTCAAGAAATGTGCTTTATATTAGTTATTCTCAATCATTTAAAATTTTTATTTTTAAATACATATCCAAACTTACTTGAGGATAATAAGCACTTATAGCATTAATAATCTTAGCATCAATAATATATTTTAAAGCTATAATTCTATCTCAAATTCTAATAATTTATACAACATGATCCTTCAACTTTTATTTATAATCACACTTACACCAATTTTAGTACAAATCCTACTTGAATACGAAAGTTTAAATCATAAACTATCAATCTCCTTAATTTTTCCCCCAACCCACTTAGTTTTCTAAATACGTATGATATTTATCTTCTTATGAATCATAATATTTATTAATTATACCTACATTCCAAGTTTCTATTCTAATTCTAATTTCACGAAAGTTTTTCTTGGCCCACGTTCATCCATGATGTGGGAACCCTTATTTAACACTGCATCGGGGCGACAGTATAGCATCCCCTGCGCACTTTGCATTGTATTTGATATTGACAAGTAGATAAATTAATAGCCCACATCAATTCCCCCTATTTTGATTCATTCATCTTCCTCTGGTACAATAAGCTAAAGCAAAACCTAATTTGTAAATGAAGCCATGCACATAAAGAAAAGAGAGGTAAGGGAGGTTGGCAATGTCAGAACTCTCATTGAGGGAGGAAATATTACAATTGTGTTAGCAATATCTATAATAAATGATGCTCCTATGAGAAGCATTGTGGAAAGAGAACCATAGCAGAGAGATGTCTTTAGGGTGATGATCATATACACCTCTTATGACTTTACTGAATGTTCTACTCCACTTCCATCAATGAAGACTGCCACCACCTCAGCTTCAACCTCTACCCCAACCCATACCTTTGTAGGTGGTAAGGGCAAAGATTTTGTTGACATCAATTTCGATGATGGCAAGTTTAATATTCGGCTCAAGGATGAAATCGGGCCACGACACTTGAGTGTGGATGAAGATGATAAGCTTAAGGAGTATTCGAGAGGAGACCATGACATTCAAGAATTAGTAGATAAATATGATAACAATATTCTAGAAGATCTTCTACTCGATCTAATAATAAAAAGTGTTGATCTGAATCTCAACCTCTCCTTCATCCACAGATAGATCATTTTGTCAAAGTACATGTGCTAAGGATTAAGAGACAAGTTTAAGTACTGTATGGTCATTAATAACTTCATAGCTCTTAAGGTGATGGTCGCTGAATAGAAAACACTTCAACTCTATTATGAAGGATTACATGTATGTAGACAAGGAAATCACCTAAATTTCTAAAAGCAACCAAAATTCTTCAAGAGAAAGAAGAGTTGACTAATGAAGGCCAAGTTGAGCTGTCCACGCAAGATAATCGGACAAACCTGAGCATCAACTTTAAGGGGATCAACTCCCAAGCTTAAGTTGAAAGCATTGCACAAGGGATTCTTGTTCTCCTCCAATTGGGTTAATATAATTGTTGATCCAACTATGTGAACCAAAACTTGTTGATTTAGCCAATAATTGTTGATCTTTCCACTTGCTGGCTAAAAGAAATGAGATGCATGCTAGCAAATTGGACCATTGATCCATCTCCAATCTACGTTAACAACTCGTAAATTGACCCTTCCAATCAAGAGCCCCAAGACAATTGTGGCCACATCGATTGGAGTCACTCTACCTCAACTTTCTATGACTTGAGCCTCATTGTAGTTCATACAGTTATCAAGCTAGTCCCTTAGTATACTTGAAAAAGACCCAATAAGAAGGTGCTTAGTTCTGTTTTTTTTTTTTTTTTTTTTTTTTTGGGGGGGGGGGGGGCGCATGCTAAAGACTCGCAATTTTAAAACTTGCATAAAAGTATAAACTTCTCTCTTCAAAACTCCTTTATTATGACATCATCCTACTAACAATAACTCAACCAACTTATTTGGCTAACTTGAAGCAAAACTCCGCACAAGTCAAATATTTGACAGGTAAAGAACTAGGTGAGATTAAGGTTAACATCATCCAACTCAATCAAAAGGATGCTAAGTCGAGCAGTTTTTTTTTTCCCACTTGGCTGGTAAAACCGATTTGAACCACCTCGAAAAACTCCTATTCAAATTGGATTATTGAACTCCTTTCATTTTTTAAGTTCAAAATTAAAAATTAAAAATTTGAAATAGTGATTAGAGTAAATTGAATTTGTGAACATGTAGTGTGGCTAAGTAACTGATATGGGTAATTTGACAGCTTCTAAATGGTGCCACATCATGTTATTCACTCCACAAAGGACATTGATCATATCCCGGTCCTCTCAACCACATACAAATGGCATGCTTGTTTGGCCTTTTGGTGACTAAGGAGAATAAAAGGCCACTCTTCACCATCTTGTCTTTTAGGGTTTTCTCTTATTCATTCTTTCATTTCCTTCAAGAGATCGACCCAACTCAGCCTCTACTTATATGGCTCAGTGATGTAAAAGATGGTTGAGGGCTAGATTATCCCTTTTTTTCACCTTTTTAACCTACAAGATTGTCTAAAGGGTGCGCACTATAGGTGGATCTTGACTCGTCACCAAACACATGGCATCCATGAGGACTTCGTCTTCTACCTCCCTATAGAGAATGAGTTTCCCAGCACATTCCTCATACATTCCCATATGATGAGCTATGCCTCTTTCTTAACTAATTCAAGATTGGTCATACTCGCCCATTACTAAGGAAGCTCATAAAAATCTTAAATGAGCTCTCAATAGTGCCAGCATAGTTTATTCAAATATCATTGTCATCATCATCTATGTAGCTTGATTAATGAAGTTACAGAGGATCTTGTGATCGGTGAACCTCTTCTTATGGATGTTACAAGTGCAAAGACAGATAACTTATGCTACTTTCTCATGTGCCAACCAAAGATATTATAAGTGTAAGGCACTGTGAGCTTCATCCATGGGTGGAAAATTATTCTTCATAACAATCTATATTGGATGACCAAGAACTTGTACCTTATCATGCTCAACAAGAAACCTTCAAATCACATGAATTCAGCATAGTTATTATGGAACGCATCAAATGCATTAAGAAAATTTCACCTAATATGAAGGAGCTTCTCCCTCCATGCCTTATGTCTAAATTTCTCAATAAATTACTTTTCTTAAGAATTTAAAACTTTTTAAAATTCTCTATAATTGCAGGTTAGGTCGTTGATCCGCAGAACTTTTCATTATCAGGGCATCTGCTGTTGAATAGAGAGGAAGTTGATTCTTCCATTTCCCATTTCAGCAGAAGAAAATCATGACAAGGAAGCATCACAAGATTGATGAACATCAAGCAGAATCAACTTCTTACAATTCATCTTTGGCTCAAAGCAAGGTAAATGAGAAGATAGTAATCAAGTCATCAGCACCTTTTACATCATAACCAATAATTTAGTTGTTTGTAGCACCTTTTATGTTGATGACAAAGTTGGATTTATCTTCTACCAAGCCAATGAGTGAGTTGCAGTTGTTTTCTTCCTCTCAAAAATGGGTTGAAGGACTCTACGGAAAAAAATGACATTCTTTTGTTACAATGAGTACGGCGTATAGGCCACCATTAGCATAGACCACAAGACCTCTCTTCTTCTCCCTCCATGTCCCATGTATAAAATTCTCGTTAATTACTCTTCTAAAAATATTGAAAATCATATATTTTTCCCAAATGAATGATTATATCTTTTTTTATAGTCAAACAACTGCTAGTAACCACCATTAAGGCATCAACTACCATAAAGAGTGGAAAATTGATAATTCGATTTTAACTGAAGGAAGTCATGACAAAAAAATATCATTAGAGTAACAAATACAAGACAAAAGACTTCTCTCAAATCATCTTTGGCTTTGAGTGAGCTTGAGGAGATTGTGGTGATTAAGTCCACTATGGCTTTTTCTTCACAGTCAATGATTGAGTTGGTAATCCACATTTCTTCTATAAATGACTACACTAGCTTTCTCTTTTTCTCAACCTACAAGTCAGGCAACCATGTCTTCTTCCTCTCAGCAAGGAGCTAAACATTCTGAGGAGGATGACATCCATTATTTTGGCACAACAATGGGACAAAGGCCACCATTAAGACAAACAATTGGGTATCATTCTTCTCTCTGCAGACATACAACTTAACAATGCACATACAGGAGGTCATTCATTCCATGCTTAACTAAGAGTTGAAAGATAGATCCAGATCCTAAATATTCTTAAATTTAGTACGCACGTGATGGCATGTATTTATCAATTGGCTTAATGTATTTGTAAAACATAAGAAACTTAGCAAGGTGTTGCATGAAACTTAAGTCAAGTTAACAAAATACTCCTCATTAAGAGAAAAATGAAAGCAAAAAAGGATAAAGACAAGGAATTAGAGAAGAAGTTGTCAGCGATGTCGATTTGTGTCAAAGAGTTGAGAAGGGTACTTCATTTAGGGCGAGAACTCACCTATTAATAAAGTGAGATGGTCACTACAAGGGATTAGGCCAATGAATGGGAAGAGTTAGTAGAGCTCAAAGATTTTCATATTTCCAACCCATACAGTGTTTAGCTCTAGAAATTTTTCTAGGCAGACATTTGCATAAAGATTCTTACCAAAGCATTTTTATGCCAAGAAGGCTATCGAGCTTTCTGTTAAAATATGGGCTATAATGTTGAAGTCATTTAGCTCACATTGGAGGGCTACAATAATTGATGCAACCAAAAGTTTAAAACAAATTACATTAAGACACAAACTATGATTGCATAAATAAAAGCCTGACTTCCTTCAAAATAACTTAAACCAATAAAAAAACTTACAACTTCAAGACACTACACTACCTTCAACTTGAAATAAAAAGACAACTTACAACTTGTAATAAAACTTGAGAAGAAAGATACATGTGGAGTGGAAACTGTGGAGAGAAGAAGAGGTTAGAAGACCGAGACGAAGTTTTAGAGGGGAAGGGGAAGGAGGCTAGCTCGCAAGCTAGTGAAAACCCGCAGGTTTTGTTCTCCAAAAATCAGCCATAATCCAACATTCCAACAGCAACCAACATCACCTTTAAATAGGAAAAGGAGCCCAAAAGACACCCAAACAGCCAACCAAGATAGGAAAATTCCCAAGGGAAAAGGCACGGCAGAACCGAACAGCCAGAGAAGCGGAACAGCCAGGGAGCCAACGGCTCCGGAAACCAACAGGCAACGGAATAATGGGCCAAGCCCATTAAGCTAAAAAAAAAGTCCACCAATATATGCCAATTTGAAACTTTTGTCTACATCAATAATTTAAAGGCAAAGCTCATAAAACACAAACTTCTTGATTATTGATGTAAGCAAAAAAATTAGAAGGCCCCTAATTTTTTTGCTAGAAAAAATATAAGCTTACTAGGATAGAAAATGACACAAAATACCCAAAATAGACGAATGAGACAAAACAAACTTATATAAAACGACTCTTACAAATGACGCTTACAAACTTTGACATCAAATAAAACACCTAAAATAGCATTTCCTTGATTGCCTTGAGAAGAAAGATACAATGGAGTCGAACTTGCGGGTAGAAGAAGTAGATTAGAAGCCGAGACGAAAAAGAGAAGCTCGCAAGCTTTCCTAGAAGGAGAGGAGAAGAAGTAGAACAAGCTCGCAAGCTTTTCCAATACAAAAACCTCAGGTTTTTCTTTCCAAAAATCACATTATCATTCCCTCTCTTTTTAACTATAAACATTACATAGAAGAAAAGGGCAGCCAAACAGCCCCCTAAAACCTACATTTAATCCTAATTAAAATAAGGAAATGGAAGGCCAAAAGACCCTCCAAACAGCAACTGAAAAGTCCCCCAAACAGCAGCCAAATTCATCCAATACAAGGCAGCAAGAGGGGTGGCAGCAGCTGGAACCGAGGAGCCAAGGGAGAAGGGGCGGAACCCAAGCAGCTCACAGGGAGAGCAACAGCAAGGGCAAAAACCGAGAGAACCAGGAGGAAACCGAGAAGGCAAGGGGAAGATGCAATCATGGAAAGGGGAGCCAAGAGGGAAATCAAAGAGCCATTATTTGGGAAAATGAACATAATTAATCTTCCAATTTATGAGCTTAAAAGGCACTCTACTAGACATTAATGAGCTGAAACATTAGTTCAAGCATTTATGATCTAGAACTAAGTAGAATCCAATTTTTAAGCTCAAAACCAAGCAGCCCAAAGCCCAAACCGAGATGCACCAAGGCCCCAAACCGAGAGCAGCAAAGAGCCCATAGATCAAAAAATATTCAACTTGAATTGACCCCCCCTGTGCCTACATCAATTATGCCTGACATATTTTTTGGGAAGGATAATAATGATTAATAATATTAACTCAGGAGTTAGGGTGCACATGCCTCGTACTTTATTTGTTTTCTTTATAACTACACTTTAAATATACATGCATACAAAGAAAAATTGTAGACTTTTTGCAAAATATGAGTCACGTGATCTAGCATTTAAATTTTGTTTTATAACTAGTTACTCCAATCGGAAAGTAAATAGTACTAGATTTGAGTAGTGCTGCATATGCATTTCTCAACAACAGAAACATGTGAGTTCTTTACATTAGTTGAATATATAAAACTTTATAGGAGAAATAATGATGACTTTCTCAAGTCAAAATAAAAAAATTTCCTTAGTTCACTGTTGGCTTGGCTCAAATCTTATTCAAACATTTGACTAACACCACAGCAACAACAACAACAACATCAAGCTTTTATCCCACTACGTGGAGTTAGCTACATGAATCCTTTTTCTCCATTGTATTCTATTAAGAGTCAAATTCTCATTTAAATCTAACAAAGAAATGTCATTTTTAATATTTTTGAACCAAGTCTTTTTAGGTCTAACTCTACCTTTCTTAATATAAGTCAAATCTAATACATCTACTCTCCTAACTGGGTCATCGGAAGGCCGCCATTTTATGTGACCAAACCATCTAAAGATACTCTCCATAATCGTATCTACTACTGGAGCTACTCCAATCTTTTCACATATATGCTAGTTTGCATTCTGCCTTTAAGAGTGAAGCCACTCATCCACCTAAGATTTTCCACCACCAACTATTTATCCACTCATCCAGCATTTATCCCACTCATATATGCACATTTTGATTCCACCACCAACTATTTTTACTATTATGAGATTTTCCTTTCGATACAGCACATCCTTTGTAACATTCTTAATATCACTAGCTATTTTTTCCCCATATAACATTAGCTTCCTCATGCACAGACAAAATCTTAAGTTTTAAAATCTTACTCTCAAAAATATTTTTATTAATATTCTTTAAATGTCCTCATCTAATCCTAGAATAATGTTTTACTTTATTTTTTATATTTTTCCTCTTCATCTTAAAATCCAAAACTAATAAGCGATATTGGATACATAAACTTTCATTCGAAATAACTTTACAATATTTGCAATCTAAACAATTTATGTTTCTCATAAGAAAATAATCAAACTGAATTTTATTATATCCACTCTTATAAGTGATGAGATGCTCATCTCTTTTCTTAAATAAGGTATTAGCAATTATAAAATCATAAGTTATAGCAAAATCTAATATAGTCTTATCAGCTTCATTAGTCACTCCAATAAAAACTCTTTTTTCAAGAAGCATCTTTTGTATTAATTCTTCTACGTCATTCCAAAATTTTAATTTTGAACACATATTCAACCTACTTGAGGAGCATAAGCATTTATAATCTTAGCATCAACAACAATTTTTAAAGCTATAACTCTATCTCTAATTATATTAATTTTTATAACATTATCCTTCAAACTCTTATCTATAATCACATCTATACCATTTCTATTACGATTAATACCAGAATATCATAGTTTAAATCCTAAACTATCAATCTTCTTAGCTCTCTCTAACTTTTTTAGTTTCCTAAATGCATAAAATATTTATCTTCCTATAAATCATAATAGCTATTAATTTCATTAATTTGCCTATAAGAGAACCTGTATTTCAAATTCTTATCCTAATTTTAGTTTCACGGATTAGCTTCTTTGCCCACATATGTTCATGATGTAAGAACCCTTTGCCTATTTAACACTGCACCTGGGCACCGATGCAGTGGCACTTGCACACTTCTTGTTGTGTTCAGGCCATTAAGTGTCTCGCTTCCAGCAAACGCCCAAGCATTAATACAATGTATTGAAGGATTCTTATTATGATTATTCAACAAGTTTTATACTGATTGCTGACTACGTAATACAACCCTCCACTTTTCTCAGCCAGAACTTGGGATCTGGCAAGGGCAGTATTAAGCCAGAACTTGGGATCTGGCAAGGGCAGTATTAAGTAGGAAAATCGACCTTCAAAACCTCAATGACATTCAAGAATTTGGGTCACCAATCCTGAATTTCATCTTTGCTCAATCATTTTGAATCTAAATTTATAGACCATAGGCTTAGCTAAGCAATTTTAATTAGATCTTTAAGGCCATTTGGCATATCTATAACTAAGCTTTATATCACATAGGCCTTGCTCTATGAAAACCAATTCAAACGTTATGACCTTTATGTCTTCAGTCGAGCCTTATGACCTATACGCTTTTTTGATAATTATGAATTAAACTTTATAGCCTTGCAACTTTGTTCGATCAACTTTAGGAGAGTTCTAAGGCCTGTAGGCTTTGCTTGAAAAATATATATATGACTTGACATGTATGGCCTTTCATCTTAACTCAACATCCCAATATGATTTTTATGGTCCTGTGCTATGATCAGCAAATGACTAACTCAAGTTTTATGGTCTTTCAGGTTTTCTCAGACATCTAAAGTTGAGCTTTATTGCATGTAGGCTTGGTTAGTAAACATCCAACTCAAGCGCATAGCCTTTTGGCTTTACTTGCTCACCTTAAGTCAAGTTTGTGTCATAGTCTTCGCTCATTAAACCAAGTAGGAAAATCATTTAACCCCTTGAGCCTTGCTAAATAAATTCAATCAACGGGATCATTCTAACACAGAGCATTAGCTATAAAGGATTATAAATTGACCATTTTTGCCTCAACCTTATTCTTATTGAGGTTATAAGGATATCCATTTGATTCTTGAGTTTAACTTAGAAATGCATGAATAATCTTAAATAATTTAGAGTCACTTAGCCTCTAGGAATAAAATTTCAACTGAACATCACCATAAAAAGTCCTTGGTAATAATAATCAAGTTAAAAAAATTGATGTAGCCTGACTATGAACATAAAAATATCAATAGGTATCCCATTGTAAGCTATGGTAAAGGGGAGCCAATTGCTTGTTAGACGACTCGTAAATTGTAGGCAATTCCCATTTTCTAACTCTTAGATTTTCTAAGATCACCTTATTCTTTGACCAACTCTAGTGATTATGAGCAAATTTTATGCTTTTGTATGATCTGATGGAATTAAGTTGAGATTTGAAATTGGCAACTTCTACATATCTTAATAAACTGCTAAGCATTCTGCTTTAAGGTTGGCCAATAGTACATATGTTCAGCTTCTCTTCGTGCAATTTGCTGCATGAGTAATTGTCACACTCTACAATTATTACTATGACCTCTGAGCTGACTCATGCGTAAGACTTTTATAAATATCACTCCATCTAAAATAGTACTTTTTTGAATTTTGCCTAATTTACTAACTTTCGCTTATGTTGTTTGGCAACTTCCCAATTATCAAGAAGTCAAAGACTAGCCTATTTGAACTAAGACTTCATTTGAGATGGCTTTCAAACTGCTTAAAGCAGCTTTCTAGTAAAAAATTTTAATTTTTGTGCTAAAAAGCTTCTTTAAGAAGTAGTAAGAAAGCCGTCCCAAACGAAGCCTAAGTTGATCAATCAACATAGACCTGGACTCGTTCAAAACAAGAATGGTCGGCTATCTAATTAACATGGCATGTGGATTTCCATGTTTTGTCAACATATATATCAAGTAATTATCTTCTCTTGGGGCAAGCCTCATTATTATTATTTTCTCAAATTTAGCAATCTCAACCTTAATTTTATATAAGTGGCGAGTCAAAATATGCTCAATGACATCCAAGTCCAACTGACCTTGACTTTGACTCACCACTAATAGTCAGTCATTGAAGCCTATGGGAAGTTACAAGTTCTTATCTAGTCATAAATAAACTCCACAAAAAAAATGAAAATCTTGTCTTAAATTTAAAATCAAAATACAACTTATCCATATATCAAAATTAAAAATGAAGTTTATACTATGTTGCCCAATCAATTAAAGCTAAATAGGCAAGTCGGTCATGCTTATCCTACTATAATATAGATTTTGAAACAATGATCCAGACTTCTAGCCTCTCAATCTTGATCACCTAGCCTTTAATTGACGATTTGTTCTCACTCACCAAATTCCTTGTCGCACCAATTCTTCACCAAATGCTCCAATCCTGGAGTCTTCAGCAATTGGGGAGGGCATGTGATGAGGTATACCATAGGTGGAAGAAAGTGAGCTCCTTGACCATAGAGAATGGCATGTTGCACTCCTTGAAGAGTGCTGACCATTACCCGCATGCTAACAACCCAATTGGAGGTGAGCTGCATAAGGATGAGATTGTAGTACATCAGCAACTTTGCCATCTTTAGAGAAAATCAAAGAAACGGTTTGTGAGAGCTACATAGGTTAAAAGAACAAACCCGAGTTAATCAAGGTGTTGTTGAGCTTGATCAAATGTAGCAGCAATGTGGTCATCTCAACAGGAAGCGGGAGCTTTGCCAGAAATGCATCCATTTTTTGTTGATTCGTGGAGAACCATGATAGAGGATTCATCAAGAAGCTAATGGCCAAGGGTTTAAATGTCCAGGAATAATTACACCAAGTCATCTAACTTGCTAATTTTATTCAACTAAGGTCGAGTTAAAAAATGGTTCTAGAACACTTGCCAGCAAGTTGAGTTTCCTCTACCAACCAAGGAAAATATCTCAACGCATCATAATCCCTAGATTCTTATTTCTTCACACTTGATATAGTCTAAATGAGAAATCCAAAATGAGAATATTAAAGATCAACATTCTCTAGTTGGACAAAGATATATGAGAAAAGTACTTCGAAGACGGGTGATAAACGAGAAGGATTGATGTGAAAGTCATGTTTTTGTTATGAATGGGCCATAGGTTAGAAGAAAGGTAAAAAAAAATGCAAAGATCAAAAAAATCTCTTTAGATTTTCCATAGACCCAAAAAGGTGCTCTTGCATATATTTTCCTCACTTTGATTTTGGTTAACTCAAGGTGGTTCATTGCCGGAGACATGAATAGTTATTCGGGATGACCAAAGCGAGGATGCTTGATGGTTGTGGTATTGACTCTAACATTTCATGTTCTCTCATATGGTTGTTGTTGAGTTGGTTGTTGTTGAGCCAAGCAATGATGCGACCAAGCCTAAGTCAAGCAAAATCCAGATATGGGGGTCCTATATGATTAACTCAACATTTGAAGTCAAACTAAACCGAACAGAGCTTACTAAAGAGACTTTGATATCTTGTAGACATGTGTAGGATAGTTATTCAATTTTGATGGGTGGAAGAATCAACGACCCATAAATTAAACAATCTCATTACCATTGAAGGAAATGTTACCTACCAATATGATGAGAACCAACATGGAATGTGATGGGACTCAAACCAATTTGGGTGGATCAGCCATTGACATGACAATTCAATTCAACTAAGAATGAAGCTCAAATGGACTTTTAACTTCTATTTTCCAACCAATTCTAAAGGATTCAAATATTCCACATATGTTGAATCTCTCTCCATCATATTCATTTGCTTCGTACATAACCTAACACACAACATCTTCAAATTAACAAAAGACAAGCAAAAAGCTTCTTCAAAAGTAGATGTTTCCAGTCTAGCTTCAAGGGGTTGAAAATCTGCAACTTCCATCATTTCTCCACCCAAACAAACCACAAAAGATGGGCATAACTTGCATGTGCTGCACTCTCTATCTCTCTATCTATATCCAAATGCTGATGAAAAAATTTTCCCAGATTTATAGTAATGTTCAGTACCCCAAAAATTGATAGAAAAAGGTAACTCTCAAACCTAGAAGTAGAAACCACATAGTCAATTCTATGAAAGTTTGTTTCATTGTGTTTTGAAAATAGGTAAATGTACAAATATTATAAGGATAGCATATTTACTCGATCCAACACACATTGGACAAAATAGTTCCAAGTCGAAAGAATAATCCTCCTGTATCAATGCCTCACTTGAAGTGCCTTTCCAATTTTATGGCCAACTAAATAACAAAAGCAAATACCAACATAAGTACTTTTTTAGTACCGTTTTCTACTCGCCTGAAACAAATCAGCAAACAAGTTTTAAGATTTCAATTATACAAGCAGGAAATTCCATCTTTACTAGAGGCAATCAGCCAACCCCGCACAAGTGTATTCACCACTTCCTGTAATTAGGTCCATTTCTAATCGAAAATTAATCCACGTAACAAATAAATCCCAATCACTTCATGTACTCCTAAAAAATAATTAACTAATTAATTAGGTAATTATCAATATAATTAAATATCAAATACTTATTCAATTAACACAAAAATAAGTAGTTTGATAATTAGTACTATAATTAATAATTAATTATTAACTAAATTATTTGATAATTAAGCAAACTTCTAATTATATTATTTATCATTGTAACTTATTCATGATAATTAAAATTGAAATTAATTAGAAACTCGTATTTAACACATAAATTAAATTCAGAACATATCAAAATTTAATTTTTAAATGAACCAATCATCTTAAATCCTGCACAACACTATCAAACAATTTCACAAGATTTAACAACTTTCTTGTCAAACAGTTTTTCAGGATTTAACTTACCCGGGATTTACTAAATCCGGATTTATAGGATTTACTAAATCCTACTAAAGTTAAATCCTACTTGTTGCCAAACAGCCCCTAAAGATCACATTCAAGGTTCAAAGATAGCTAATGGCTTCCATACAGAAACCTAAACGAAAACAGTTCTTGAAAAGTAATAGCATTGCAGGGAATGTGATGAATTTGTCGGCTCAAAAAGCCCAAAAAGCAATTTCTCACATTGCAAAAAAAAAAAGATTGAAACCTAAACATTAAAATGATAAGCAGCCGCTAAACGGCTGCTTCAAAATTGAGTGTTAGATGACTTGAGAACCTTCTCCATCGGATTCGCGGAAATCTTCGAGGATTTTCCCAACTCGAACTCGCGAGGATTCGTTAAGAAAGGCCTGATTCTCCGGCTGCTTGCCTCTCGCTTTCTTGAACCTCTTACCTGTCATCTCTTCCCCTCTCTTCTTCCTTTAGCCAGTGCCCGAATGAAAGAGAGTTGCAATAACTATCTCCCCATCTGTCTGTCTCTCCCTTTGTCTTCTCAGTGCAATTCTTTTGCACGTCGGTGAGCGTTGCCGCTCGCTAGGTTTTGGGTCAAGAAAAGGAACTCAGAAGAATCGCATGCAGGAGGGCACAGCAGCGCACGTGCGTGGTGAAGCGAGAGCAGGAGCAGTGGTGTGGTGGACTGTCGCTACGTAGTAACGTAGGTACGCCCGGATCTGATCAAATAAAAAAGAGGTGAATTTATAAAAAGAATATATTTTAAGTTTAAATTAGTTTAAAGAGTGGGTTAGAAAAAAAAATTAAAAGAAGTAAATATAAATTTTAATTATTCGGTTTCAATAAAAATCGGAACTTTATTATCCGATTTTCAATTTCAACTGAAATCGGAACTTCATTATCCGATTTCTATTGAAATCGGAACTCCATTCTACGGTTTCAATAAAAAAAAATTTCAAAGAACCCGTTTAACAGATAACCGGTTTCTTAATATTTTTTTTTAATATAAACATTTTAATTCTAATAAGCATGGAATTCTAATAAATTCATTTGAATGTCTTAATGATATCAGAATTCGGCGATCTTGGGCTCGTTGGATTCGTCTCGTCGAGCCGCTCGATTAGACTATAAGCATGTCACGTTTGGAAACCGTTTGGTAATCCAAATTACGGTTTGAACCTTCCAAATGCGCTTCGGGTCTTTGATTTTGACTAATTTGGGCTCGGATTGAGTCGAATTTGGTGTCGTTGGACACGTATTTTCGAGACGTTCAATTCGACTATAAATTTGATAAAAGCGGAGTTCATATGGTCTCCGATTTAATTCTTTGATGATATATCAAATATAAATATTTTAATAAATTATATTAATAATTGACTTTCAACAAAGAAACATTTTTAAAAAAATTAATGCCTGAAACTTCTAAAAATCATAACTTTGCCTAGAAAATTTTAAATCCAGTAAACTCAAAGTCTAATTACTCCTTGTAAGATCTAATAGTTAATAAAAATACTAAAACCCCTAAACCTAGCTTGCTTCTAGAAATGACCTTTTAGACCCCCATTAACTTAGCAGATAGGATAACCCTGGGCCTTTTAAAATCTGCTAATCCAACATAACTCCATAAAATATTGCCCAAAGTACTAAAATCAACCAACCAACTAATTAATCTAACAAAATTAGTTACTACTGGGTAACCCAGGCCTACGAGGCTATTAAGTTAGTCCCAAATATGGTGAAATAAACCTCATGGCCTCGGTAAGCAACAAAGGTAGTAATCAATTGAACATTGAAAATAAAACTTTTAAAACCATCCCTAAGACATCTATACTCAAACTTAAACCAAAATTCCTCCTTTTTTGACCTTCAATGAACTGGATCACAAGCAACTTTAACTAAACCCCCTATATATGACACATCCAAACCACACAGCCTTATTACACACACATAGAATTATTTGCTAGGGCACCACTTCTAGCTTGAGGCTAGGCCAGTGTTTACTTTACTGCTATGTGCCAGATTTTTCTAGATTTTATTGCATGTTGTGATTGAAAATTAATTGATATGTTTGTTTACTTTTACTGTACTATGCGAATTGATGTGATGGGCGGTAGATTACCCATAGATTAGGAATGATCTTTGATACTAACAATGTCTTCTGCAGGTGGCCATGCTCATACAGCGCTAATAAAGGGGGGCTAGATTTTATAAATAAATTATATAAATGCTTGCTATAGGTGCTTCAGCTGCCTAGCCCCCCAAGATAAATGATTAGGGCTAAAAAATAAGTAAATTATAACTACTACAGGTGCTTCAACCGCTTGGCCCTCAAATAAATAAGAACATAGTCAAGTGTGGCTAGCATGAGTGTTTTACTTTTCATACATATAATTGCTTGGGATTAATCTGATATTTAAATGCTTAGGATAATCATGCAGGAGAGTCTAGAATTTTTATTTTATATTCTTATAATTTATTTGTAATATTAAGTTGTGAAAGTGCACATATGAGTTGGGATACACAAGTCCAAAGGTTGGATTCGAAAGTGGAAAGGATACCCCTTTGGGGGGATGGTCCTTTTCCCTTTGGAAGTACAAATTTGGATCCTTTTTACTACCCAAAGTGGAAAGAATAATCTCCTATTCGGGGAAAAAGTTTTCTTTTCCATTTCGGTATCCATCTACGACGAATCCAAGGAGCCTGAAGAAAAGAAGACCGAGGATATGAAGACAAAGAGTATCCCACTCAAAGTCACTTGCGTCAGTGCTAGGATTAGAATACAGGTTATTGTCGGTGGAACCTAGCCACCATTACTTTTCGGTAGACCCTAGGTTATAATAAAAGGCAGTTGGCCTATAGACATTTATTTTAATTAATTTGATTATTTAATGTGTTTATTTTAAATTGATTGTAACTAGATTTTACCTATTTTTCTTAGTTTCTTGGCATTTGTGTGCCGTTTTAGTTTTAGTCTGGATTCGATTGGAGGCTCGTGAGGGTATGCCAAAAAAAATTTTCTACTTAAACTTAATTAAAATTTTTAAGACAACATAGAAACTCTAACGCTCTTAAGAAGTAAGCCCGAGACCGCCGGGAGTTCACATAGCATATTAGTTGTATTATTCTTTCTATTTGTTAGGCCACTCCCTACCTGTGGGTTCTGGCAGACCACATGGTCTATGAGGGTCCAAATCTGTAAAGGGGAGCCTGTATACTCTAGGATAAAATCTATTTTTAAGCCTTTTTTAAAACTGCTTCATATACATTTCAAGCATTTAATCGAGTCGATCAGCATGCATTGTATTAAAAATCAATTTAAAAGCAGGTCTAAAACTTTAATTATATTTATTTTAGCATTTTCACCCAATATAAGTTAAGGGGCTATTTAGGACAATCTCTAGATGTCGGTCCCACTTCTCAAAAATTTTAAACCTCCCTACCACTCCTTCATAAAAATGACTAGACTCATGGTTTTAAATCAACTAGGTGGTTAGCTGGCTCCCCAATCCAGGCTAGGGTAAGTTCAGGTTTCGCACTATATTATCTAAGACACAGGTATTAGTGTTGTGTGTAGAACACAAAATCCCATAGATTTAGGGTTCAATGTTACTACTATCGGTGTCCCATAGTATGCCTCATCCGTGGGTAAGTCTTCTATCCTTCAGAGACTATAAATCTTGCATATCTACATCACACAGATGATGTCACCTCCATCCTTCTCTCTTGTGTGCTATGAGTATATTGTTTATTTCTTTTCTCCAATTTCTTCTCATTACCATAGTCCCTCTGGATGCTGATGTGAGCCGTGTATATTGACTAAGCTAGGTTGAACCCTTTCCTTCCCTTTGAGTAGGAAATTCTTAGTCTCCTCCCTATATACCAATCCCATCTAAGAGGATAATGTAGGATCCTCAGGGGTGTCAAAACCGGGTTTCGGGTCGAACCCGAACTGACCCGGGATTCAAACAGGTCAACCCTAACCCGACCCGAGTATATAAACGGGTCAGAAATTCAAACTCGGACCCGACCCGTTGGGTTGGCAGGTTGACCTGACCCGACCCAGAATGGGCTGGAGCCTGGACAGCAGGCGGCGAGCGGCGAGCGGGGTAGCGCATCGGCGAGCAGGCTGCCACCCCTACGCGGGCAGGCGAGCACGGGCGCACGGGCAGATGAGCACGGGCGCACGGACAGGCGAGCATGGACAGCAGCGCGGGCGGCCAGGCAGGGCGCGGGCAGCTTCGGCAGGAGCGTGGGCAGCTTCGGCGAGCGCACGGGCAGTCGGGCAGGGAGCAGGCAGCCAGGGAAAGTACGCGGGCAGCCAGGGTAGCACGTGTAGCTCATTTCAACCGGATTTTTAGGTCAACCCGACAACCCGTCGGGTCAACCCGAACCCGACCAATTTTTCAAACGGGTCAATTTTGGGAACCCGAACCCAACCCATTTTAAAATCGGGTGACGTTAAACCCAAAAATTTTGGGTTAGGTTCGAGTCGGGTTTTCTTGTCGTGTCAAATATTGACACCCCTAAGTATCCTTAATCGAGAGTCTTCTTAGACCCCAGCTTAAGATGTAATTAACCGCAGGGGCTTACGCCCAAGGGAAACTGAATTTCACATCAAATAAATCTCTCTCGAGCTGATGTATTGGGTGGAGGAAACCCCGTGACTCTGATCATGTCATGCATATTATTATCCATCAAGGTGCGTAGGAGAAAGCCACTATTCTCAATGATTAATTATATGTATAATCTAATCTACCCTCCCATTGGCCCGCTTGCGAAGAGCGCAAAGGCCTGCGATTGATTTATCCTCCCATTGGCCCGCTTGATGCATTGTGATAAATTCAAAGAAGTGTCCCAAGGTAGAGGACCTTAGAAGGGCATCATAAAAAAAAACTTGCAAAAGAAAACCCGAGGCAAGGGCATTAGATTCAACACCCAATGTTAATCGTAGCTATAGTCAAGCCAGTGACTAAAAATGCAACCCTCCACATAAACTAGTGAAGAGGAGGGAGTAAGAACTCACTAATGCATTCTACAGGGAGATTGCCAATGTGAGGTCATCTTCGAAGTTTGGTATGCCTTATTATGTGGTATATTTTGAATCAGTGACATTGATGATGGACATAAATGATGCCTTGAAGTATCAGTTGTTATTCACAACATTGAAGGAATATGCCCTTCTATGGTTTTCTTACCTACCAATTTGCACCATCACATCATTCTTCAATTTCAAGAAAATATTCATCTTATAATATATGATCACTCAAAGGCTACTTAAGGGCTCATAAGATCTATTATAAATGAGGCAGGAGCCATATGAGTCACTTAGAAACCTCACCGTCTTATTTCAGAGGAAGATACTAGAGATCAAACATCTAAAGTTGGTAATCACACAAGTCGTTCCGACACAAGGCTTGCCAGAAGAGCCATTTAGGCAAACCCTTATACTAAAGCTATAATGAACTTTTTACCGAGCTATTGTAGCTCACCAATAGCTATATAATAAAGGAGTACAATAATTAAAACATCATCGACCACTCGCCCCAAAGAGCTAGCAATAAGGCTTAATCGGTATAAAAGATAGTCGCAATAAAAGTTACCTAAGAATTATAAGGTAGATAAAAGGCCTCATGCACCAAAGAATTGATGTCATATAGGTTAACAGAGAGTGCCACTCCTGATAAGAAAATTCAAATTGTGGGATCAACAAGCCCATAAATGGAGGAAGCAATGTGTGTCACTCTATTATATAGGGATGAAGGTGTGCACCCTACTCAGTAATACTTAACCATTACTCCCTTTCATGTTTCCATGGCTGAAGTTATGGATGCCATTCAAAATAAGGAGTTCTTCAAGTGCCCAATATAATATCCATCATCCAAAATTAAGGTGATTTTCTATTAATTGCCATTAATTTTAAGTTAATTAGTAATTATGAGTATTATAGTATTGAATGGGATAAAAAATAACCAAGGATTGGGATATGAGAAATAAAAATTAAGATTTGAAAATTTTATCTACGGGCATTGAAGCTCCAGGGTTAGCAGCGCTGCCTCTTTGAACTCTCAAGTTTTTAGATAAAAATATGTTTGAGTATGCACCGCTATGCCGGGGAAACACTGTTGTGGCACCGAGTTTCATGTGAGCATATTTTGGAAGCATGTAGAAGATTTCATGGGAGCACTACGTCGCTAGAAAGTTGGGCGTTATACCGCTAGATAAAAAATAATAGAAATTTAATATTAAAATATGAAAAACCATTAGCCATTTCATTTCACCCCAATAGCTTGCCGGATAAGAGAGGAGGGAGAAAAAGAAGAAAGAGAAAGAGAGGGAGAGAATTTGAAGGCCAAATTTAGGGATTTAATTACGAGGCCAATTCAAGATATTGTATAACTCAAGGTAAAATCCAAAACCCAGTCTCTAAATTCAATTTTAGTAAGTCTATAAAAGATATAAATAAAAATATATTTTTCTTTAATTTTACAAAATTTTCATCATATGATTTTTAGTATGTTATTGCACTCCCTCTTATGGCAGTTTTGATTATATGAAATCAAATTTTCAAAGGCCAATTTTTCTCATATGAATTTCTAAGTATATTATTGAGTTATGGATTTTCTTGCAAAAATAATAATAATATACAAGTCTTAAAATGTTTATGTTAATGCTTTTCTGAAGTTAGAAATTAATAAATGAAAGTTCAGCAGTATCTTATTTTACAAGCAACATGGCATTTTACTGACAAGTCTTGCATCATATGAACGTTATATTAGATATTTAATTTAATTATTATTAAATTACAATTGTATTCTACATTACATGGCATCAAAGATGTTCTATGCTGATGTGGGAGAAAAGTGCACTCTCTATTGTGTTATAAGGATGATAGTTATATTCTTGCAGGCCCATCTGCCTGATATAGATTAGGGAGGGATTCTGACCCCACTTGCTGGAAGCAGGCGTGGGAGATTAAGTAAGGTTATAAGTACTCTTTTGATTTCATCTACCGGATGCAGATGTGGGATGTATTTTTTTCACACTTGATATATGCAGGTGTGGGGGGTTAAGGGAGGTATAAATGGAAGTGAATATATTAGTAAGCATCAAGATATGTGGATTATAATCATTATAATTCATGTGTTTGTTGTATGAATGGATACATTTAAGAAATGTTATGAATAACGCATCAGCAAGTTTTGAACCTCTAAATGAGTTTTAATGGCAAGTGAAAGTGAACTTCTAAGGCTGAGTATTCTATCATGAATATGAGAACCTTCTGTGGAAGTGATAGTACAACAATAAGTGATAACTTTGAAGTCTAGTATACACTTAAATTTGTTATTTTATTTATTGAAATTCTTATATAATTATGCTTTCTTTCTTGATTAAATGCTATTTAAATATTTGATGCTTATAAGGGGTAAGGGAAGGAGTCTACTGAGCTAGTTGAGCTTACTCTATATATTTTTTTAATATTTAAGGGACGGGTAAAGATCTTATCGAGTAAATCAAGTGTAGAGGCGGGGTTTTGGATCAGGACACCTCCAAGTTCCTTTGATAAGGATCATGGGTATTACATGTAAGAAAGCAAGCATGTATGTGGCCTAATGGAACATATGACAAAGACAAGAAAAATTAAGGAGTTTGTCCTAGTCAACCTAAGTAGGAGACCAGGGAAGGAAACCATGGAAAATCAATGAAATAAGCCTATTTTAACTCATGCTAACCATATTATAAGGGTGGTTCTTGTTATTCTATGAGGGGACAAGTTATTGACCTCACTTTTGACTCTTATTCCCCTTGAGCTTGTTCGATTGGGCTAGTAGAGTCTCGTCGAGCCTAATTTAATTCAGTTCGATGTCGATTCAGATCCGATTGCGTTGATTCAAGTTTGATCCCACTAAATTGACTTGATGAAAATCCAATCAAACTTTAACCGACTCAAAATTGGGTTAAATTAAACTCGATTGCATTCGCTTAAATAAGATCCGTTCATCTTAACTGTGTCAAGTTCGATTTGACTTGAGTTAGCAATTAATTTATGTTTAATTTCGTTAGTTTGGTCAAATCAAATCGAGCCCCATTGAACCCGAATCAACTTGATCTGAGCAAAATTATATATGATTCGAACTTGATCTCAACCAAATAGGTTCTATTTAATTCTAATTAAAGCCTAATCAATCTTCTAAATGATTTGAATGTGTTCCCAAATCAAGAAATCAGATCCGCCGATCTCGATTTCATCAAAATATTTTGTTCTTGCCGTTTCAACGTCTTGAGTGGCAGGATTTCCTCGTTCATTTTCGGCATGTATTGACTCCAGAATAGAGATTGGTGCTCCATGACCGTTTTGGAGTCCTTCGTCTCTGGCATTCGCATTGTTCCAGGAGTTCTGAATGGCTCTCTCTCTCCTTTTGTCTCTGGTTCGCACAGCTCTAGGCAGAAATCCCCAGCTTCTGACTCCCAGTTCGTACACCCGAATCTCCAAACCGTCGCCCTCTCCCCTGTTCGCAAACCCCTGACGGAGCCGAAGCCCCTCTCCCGTTCGAGGCTCGGTGTTTCGCATGACTCCAAGGGACCCGAAGCCCCTCTCCCTCTTGCTATCTTGTTCGCAAACCTCAGGGAAGACCGACGCCGGACCCAATCGCCCCTACCGTAGCCGACTGGACTTCTTCTCTAACCGCAGGTATATGTTCTCCTCTTTTTCTTTATCCTTCTATCTCTTCTTCTTCTCCTTCTTCTTCTTCTTTTCTTCCCTCTTTTCTTCCTCCTTCAATTTTTCTCACCACCATGGAGAAATATGTTTGAGCTGCTCAAAGCAAGTTTTGTTTTGCATAAATGGCTACGATATGCGCAGATTTGTTTAGAGCATAATTTATTTTGCATAAATGAAGGTGAAATATGTGTGGACCGAGCTCGTTAGAATGTTGTTCTCTTCCTTTACTCATCTCATGAATTCGATGAAGGTAGATATTTAGAGATATTTATGTTTAAAATTATGTGCAAATATCATGCCTTCATTTAGGCACCGAGCAAAATTTATGAATTTGGTTGGAATGGTTTGATTCCTCTTACAATTAGTTTGATAGTGTATTTACTATCATTTCCTGTAGTGTAGTTTTGCTCTATCTACTTGGTTATCAAATGATATTTTAATCCTTTTGGAAGATGATAAAGATTATTGCTAGTTATGAATGATTTCATGTGGTGTAGACAAAATGTGTGCTAATTGATTTTGTTTGGAAGAGAGCTTATTATCACTATCTTGTATGTGAAGTCTATTTTTACTCATGGCTTGTATTATGTGGCAGGTAGTTTGAAATTCAATGTGTAAGTTATTGGAGGTCATGAGAGGTTATGTTGTTCTTTATCAAGGAACGCATGCAAGGTGATTGTGTTAATGTCTATTGGGAAATAAGGCAATTTTTGAGCAAGTGATGGCCTCTTAACTTGCCATATTTACATGACAAACATGAGTCTCACTTTTTTTCATTGAGTTGTATGTTATTTCTAAACAAAATTTTGACTTGGGATTTGTTGGAACTCCTTTTAAATTCGGCATCTATTGCTTAGCTTTGTTATACTCATTTGGTTGTTAAATGATGAGTCTCTTTGGAAGAGATAGTTGTTGGGAAAGTTTGGACATTGTATTTGCATTGAATATCAAGAATTTATGAACTTGTTGGAGATTTTATTTTGCTAAGCATGAATGAATATTGTGGAGTCTATGTTACTATGAACCTTATCTAGCATGAGTTAGAGAAATTGAATTAGCATGAAAGTCTTATAACTTTCTTTTATAAACACTTGCGGTCACTTGGTGCATCTCATTAAGATTGGAGAATTTTCATATGCTTTATGATTCATTTATGAATTCAAGTTGATTTGATGCAAGTTTTGCATAATTTATGCTGGATAGTTCTCTTTGAGTTTTGGAAGTAGATTGAGAAGATTTATGTTTGAATATTGTTATGAGCTTTATGTGGATCAAAAAAGTGGTGCTTTATATTTCAATCTTGAGCATTTCTTCGGGTTTAACATGGAATGATTTAATTATGTTGGAAAGTGATCTGCATGGTGCATTGGAATAAGTAAGTGTATTAGAGGCTCATTTGATTCTTTGGGATTATAATTTGTGATGTGGTCGCTGCATGTATCTTTTGAGGATAAGCCATATGTAGACTTTCATTGTTTCTTGTAATCTAAGCATTTTTGGGAGCAAGTTATATGTAAATCACTAGTCCCGTGGCTCCAAACTGATTTGGAGATGAATTAGATGTGGATTTTCATTGGTTTTATGCTCGAAACTATTTTGGAAATGGATTAGAGGTCTTTTTTATATATATATATCCTCGTTGGTTAAAGGACTTGCAACATGAAATCGTGTTTACAAGTCTAAGTCAAAACTTCCTTTGAGACTTTTGGTGGCATGTAGCATTGAGAAGTCCAACGATATGCTTTGTGAATATTTTATATTGTGAAGTTTTATGAAACCTTCTTGTTAGAAGATTTTCATAAAGTTACCCCACGTTAAAGAAATTTGTTATTCGTTTTGCATCGAAAGATTGTAGTAGATTATATATTGCAAGGTTTTATATGTTTTTTTTATTTGGAGGTTCTTTGAGTTATTTTGGATTTTGGGAATTTTATGAATTATTTTATGTTTCAGAGGCTCGACTGTTAAAAGGCTTTCTTAGCTCTCTTTTCATTGATGAGTTTTCTTTCTCCTATTTGCATTTGATTCCAAAATGAGTTTTTTTTTATAAAAAAGAATGTGGAAGGGGAAGCATGTTTGGGTTTTGATTTCAAGACTAGTTTTCTTCTTTACTACTTTGAATTTTGTATGGGTAATTGTGTCAAGTATTTCGAGTGCTTTCTTAAAAACATGAGAATAATAAATAGCATCGAAATTCCCTTCCTCTTGTTTGCATTTGGCTTAGATGCTGAATTGGAACCAAGGGTGGGTTAAATGCATGTTTGGATTTTGAAAAGGCATGCCTAACTATGAGATGCTTACATTCTTTGAAAATGATAAAAAAGATCATCTTTTAGAAACAACGTAGGAGAGTTTCTAAAATTTGAACAGTCCCAGAGAGCAAATAACCAAGCTAGCATCCAGACAAAAAGAGGTATATTTTTATTTAATTGCATTTTATTTTGATTATTGGCATATTGAACAGTAACCTGCTCTCACCCAATCTTCTTTATTCTCTTGCGAGGTACTTGTGGGAAAGCAAAGAGAATGAGCTTTTAAGAGCGCAGACGAAGGAGCTTGGACAATCAGATCCGAGCATCAGTCTCCCCCATTCATTCTGGTGGGGGTGCTATGGGGGATACCACCGGGTCGTAGCCTCCGGTGTAGTGAGTTTCCTTAAAACTTAGGGAGCCTTTCTGCGTGTATATTTCCCTACCTTTAGGACCATGTATAAACTTTAATTCTTAGGTTAGTTTCTTGTCTTATTTTATTATAGATCCTTGAACGTAGTTATACATATGTGAATGTCTAAAGGGTTAGAAATAAACATCTCTTCATCTCCTACAACACTAGTGGCACCTAAGGACAAAAATTAAGGACCGAGTCTTAGAGAACTTAGACTTAGGATGCATGCTCCTTTAGGTTAGAGACATTAAACATAGAAAACTTAGTGACACATTATCCTAAGGATAGTTTGCTTTAATTCATTAATAATTAATCAATAAAATTGGTAATAATCTAAATCAAATGCATTAAAACCCTCAATTCTCAATCAAGCTATAACCAACATACGAAATCACTAGGGATAAAATTTGAAAACGAACTTAAATTAAATCTAACTAATCTATTCGCCCCCCCCCCCCTAATCAGACATTAACTAAATAAAATTTGTTGAAACAAATTTAAATTCGAAGAGTTATAAAATTGCAAAAATAAATCTACCTCGAACCTAAAAGACCTTTAATGGCCCGAAACTTCCAAAATTCATAACTTAGCTAGAAAATTCTAAATCCAGCAAACTAACAGTCTAATTACTCGTAGTAAGATCTAATATTTAATAAAAATACTAACTCCTCTAGACCTAACCTATTTGTAGAAATGACTTTTTGGACCCCCTTAATCTAACGGATAGGTAGACCCCGGATCTTCTAAAACCCGCTAATGCAACTTAAACTTCAAATAATATTACCCTTAGCATTAAAATTGACCAACCAACTCAATTAACTAAAATGGACCCTAATCCATTAATATTTAAACTCTAATCAAATTCCCTTTTGGGCTTTCAACAAACTCGAATCACAAACAAATTGAACTAACTACCTAACTTAGGACCTATCCAAAACCATAGTAGCCTACTATACACATATAGAATTGTTTGCTAGGCAACACTTATAGTTCTAGGTTAGGCCAGTGTTTTACATGTTTCTGTTTCTATGATGTAATGCTCTTGCATGTGGCACGTGTGCTGGTTGATATGATTTGCTATGAGTGTTTATTTTATTACTGTATCGCACTTTATCTGTAATGTGATTGATTGTGCGTTAGAATTATCCCTAGGCTAGGGAGGATTTATACTAACCCAATCTTATGCATGTGGACATGCTCATGCAGTGCTAAAATAGAGGGGGAGATAATTATTAAGCTTTAAAATTAACATTGTCTCATGCAGGCGCTCCAAAAATTGCTAAAGCCCCCTCCCTAACTTAAAAGAGCGTGGTCAAGTGTGTTTACTTTTTCGCACATATATAACTGCTTGAGATGTGATCTATAAACTGCTTGGGATATTTTTCTTATGATAACCTTGCAGGTTCAGTCCGAGTCTAGATTTTCTTTTTCATAATATAATTTGGTGTAATTTGTATTGAGTTGTGAAAGTCTCCAAAGGTATATCATTTCAAATTTTAGGTACCCAAAGGGAGAAAGAATGGCCCTCTCTCGGGGAGTTTCTTTCTCATTTGGGTGCCCTCTGGAGAACGATTTGAAGGAAGACGATCCACTCGAAGACGAAGATTTGAAGATGAAGTACCTTGCATTTAAGACTTGTGTCATTCAGTAGGATTAGAATTCAGGTTGTTGTCAGTGGGGCCTGGCCACCATTACTTTTCTGCGAACCCTGGGTTGTACTTATACGGCACTTGCCGTGGACTGTGGACTTTTCTCTACTTTATTCTGTGGATTTATATTGATATGTTTACTTTATGTACACAGTAAAAATTGCATATTTTTCTAGGTTTCTTTCTTGCACGTGCTTGGCCTGATTTCGCTAGGCTCTTTAGGAATAAATTTTTTCTACTCATAACCATTATTTAAAATTTTAAGAATTAAATAACTTAGAAATCTAACGACCTAGGGAATAGCCGGAATCGTCCGGGGTCACATGCATATCAATGCATTCTCTTCCTCCTTGCTATAAGACACTTCCCCGCCTGCGGGTAGAGTCCAGCTAATCTGACCTATGAGGATGAGGTACTGGATCTAGGGAAGTCTAGTCTTTTCTAAAAAAATATTTTTATAAGCCTTTTTAAAATTCTATGCATACTTGATTTCAATACTTGAACTAGCATGCATTTCATTAAAAATTAATCAAATTAAAATTTTAATTATATTAGTCCTAGTAGCATTCACCCTACATAAGTACGAGGCCACTTAGGGATCTCTTTAGATGTCGGCCTCAAATTCCAAAAACTATAACCTACCCACCCATCTTTCATAAAAATGATTAGACTCATAGTTTTGAAGTGACTAGGTGGTTGGCTGGCTCCCCAATCCAGGCCGGGGTAAGTCCAGATTTTGCATTGAATTAGCTAGGACACAGGTGTTAGTGTTATGCAGAACACTAAACCCACTCTAGATCTAGGAGTCAAGGCTACTACTGTCGGTGTCTCGTAGTATGCCTCATAGGTGGGTAAGTTCTCTATCCTTCAAAGACTATAAATCTCGCCTATCTACATCACATAGATGATGCCACCTCCATCCTTCTCTCGTGTATGCTTCGAGTGCATGCTGTTCTTTTTCTCCAATTTATTCTCACTACCTTAGTCCCTCCGGATGTTGATCTGAGCCGTGTATGTTAACTGAGCCAAGTCGAGCATTTCTTTCCCTTTTGAGTAGGATTTCCTAATCTTCTCCCTATGTGCCGATCCCATTCGAGAGTATGATATAGAATCCTTAATCGAGAGTTTTCCCAGGTCCCAGCCTGAGATGTAATTAACAACGGGGGCTTGCGTCTGTGGGAAACCGAATCCCACTTTCAAATAAACCCACTCGAGCTGATGTATTGGGTGGGGGAAACCCGTTGTGATGATCAGATCATACATATTATTACCCATCGGGATGTGCCGGCGAGAGCTGCTATCCTCAATGGTTAATCGTATGTGTGATTGAATCTACCCTCCCATTGGTAATACTGTCTCCCCCTGCATGGCGGCAGTGTTTTCCCTTTCGGAGGTCCACACAAGTCAAAAATTTCTTGGGAAGCGAGTCTCAAAAAACCGCATACTCAACCACCATATTATAAGTGCCAGTAGTCTAACTTAACACAATCAGCTTTGCAAAGTGGATAAGTTGGTGAGTGGAAATTACTTCAATGATGTCATGGAAGTCACTACACTATTTGCTAATTACCAAATTGGTAGCATCCTCATCGATACAAGGAGTTATTTTAATATTATTTTTAAACAAATTTGTGATAAAATGAATTTGCTTATGTTTTAACTCACCCCCACTTCAAGTCCACTTTATGGTTTCTCTGGTTAGAAATGAAAGATTGAAGGTGTGATAGCTCTTCTCATTTCCTAGGGTGAGGGTAAATGCTAATATACCTCGATGGCTGACTTAATTATTATTTATGTTTATGTTATCTACAATGCAATCTTCAAGAGGACCCTCTTGAATACTTTCATGATGATCTCCTTGACATACCATGTGATAGTTAAGCTCCTTATAGAAGGCCAGGAAATTATGGTAAGAGGTGACCCACCCAATCTTAAGCATGCTACCAGAAGGTTGTATAGAAGGGGGAGACCTCACTAGAGGTGTTATAATTGGAGGCTCAAAGGGAGTCTAACTTGGAGACCACTAAGTTAGTGGAGAAAGTCCAAACGATAAAAGATGACTCAAAAAAGACCTTACGAATAAGTTTTTCTTCAGTAAAGCCCATCGAGATGAACTCATGCAAGCATTTAGAAAAGAGTTGATTTCTTTGAGTGGAAAATAATATAGATGTCAGAAATAGATATCAAAGTAGCCTACTATAGATTGAATATCAAGAATAAAACTCAACCCATTAAACATAAGATAAATAATTAGATCTCCAATATAGAGATGGTGCAAAAGGTGATTGGAAAGTGGATGATGTGCATAGAATTCATAAATTTGAACTTGACAAGCTTAAAAGATGAGTACCATCTCCCCAAGATTAACTTGCTAATTGACTCAATAGCAGGGCTTTCAGTTATGAGCTTCTTTGATTCTTTCTCTAATAATAACCAAATGAAGACACACCCTTATGATTTTGAGAAGATAACCTTCATCACAAGAGAGGGAATGCACTATTACAAAATAGACCTTCACCATAAAGAATGTTGAAGCAACCTACTAGTGCATAATACACCAAGTTTTTAAAGACTAAAAATGCCAGAATATTAAGGTGTATGTGGATGACCTCCCAATGAAAAATAAGTCATGGAGTAGCACATCCATTGTATGAAGGAGTCCTTTGTCACACTTAAAAGGTACAATAAGCAACCCAATCCATTAAAGTGTACCTTTAGTATAATTTCAAATAAATTCTTAGAATTCCTCATCATCACAAAGGGCATTAAAATTAATCTTGATTAGGTCAAGATGATCTTAGATATGAACACCTAAGGCCATAAGAGATGTGTAACAACTCACTAGGTGAGTCATTGATCTTAATCACATCATTTCTAAGTCAGATTAGCGGTGCCCTCACTTCTTTAAAGTCTTAAAGAGCATAATTTTTTTTGATGGAGTGAGGAATGCGATATAATCTTCCAAAAACACAAATTCTTCTTCTCCTTATTTCCACTAATATAAAAGCCCAAGATAGAGAGAAGATATACTATTATACCTAGAAGTCAACAAAAATGATATTAGTTTTGTGCGAGTTTGAAAAAGAAGCAGGAAGAAAGTAATAACACACCTAATACGTAAGTAAGATATTAAGGTGCACCATACTGAGATATCCTATCATGGAAATGGTAACATGGGCTCTCATGATTCTGGCCCTACTTCTATAAGCTCTCTAAATCCTAGTCATTAGCCAAACCATATTACTCAAGGAGGTTTTGCTCAATTGGCCAGTGGAGCATAATAATTTTTAAACATATTACATATCATTGACTATAATCAAGGCTCAATCACTGACTTCCTCATGAAGTTCAACTACCTAAATGCTGCAAAGGTGGCAGCGAATGGCGAGGATCAATCCCTAATGCTAAATGTAGAGGTGTTCTTAGGCACCCACAAAGCATGAGTGGGTATGACATCGATAAGCCTTGTAAGAAACATTGTCACATAAGAAACCCAAATAAAACTTAAAGTAACTAATAATCAAGCCAAGTAAAAGGCTCTCATCACAGGGCTAACACTTGCCATAAAAATGGGAACCAATCAATTGATTATCTATACAAACTCATTTATTATTATAAGCCAAATAAAAGATGAGTTTGAAGTGTGTTATGAAACACTGCAAAAAAAATCTTTTCAAAGACAAAGTAGAGCTAAACCATTTCAAATAGTTCAAAATAATAAAAATTCTCATAGAGCAAATTAGCTTGCCAACTTGTTATCAAATTCAGGTAACTCTGACGGTGACCCACCTCACAACCTAGCATCAGGGAATGTGAGGAGATGCAAGTAGAGGAGGAGCACTGGCTGACTTAGGTGGATCCCTAAATAGCATACTTAATGAGAAGAAAGGTCACTGCCATGGTCACAAACCTTAGACAATTTAAAATCAAAGCTGCCAAATACATTTTAATTACTAGCGAGTAATTTAATAGGTCAACAATTTTTTTTGAACCTAACATGAAGGAAAGCAAGATGGAAAAAAGTACATAAAGAGGTATGCTCTAATGAGTGCAAGAGTCACTCAAGAGGAAGAGTAATTTCCCTCATCATCCTTTACCATCATATTTTTTAGCCAAACTTTTGAAAGAAATAAAAGGAATTTTGAAAGATGTGTGTCCAAGGTTAAAAGTTTTCTCCCATACAGTTATAAGCTTCCCACAAGCTTCAGCTTATCACCAACCCTTTGCCATTCACCTCCTTGGAAATGAACCATATTTGTCCTTTACATCACTCCATTGGGTGAAGCAAGTTCACATTTTAGTTATTGTCAATTTTTTTCTCTAAATAGATAAAAGCAAAGGTACTAGCTAAAATAACTACCATGGTCATATGGATTTCATGTTATCAGAATTATTTGTTGGTATGAACTTCCTCTTACTATAATAATAGACAACTGACCAAGGTTTGCTAAGAAGAAAATCAAAGACTTATGTTAGCTGCAAGGCATTTGCTTCAATTCTATCTCTATACATTAAATAGGCAAGTTAAGGTGACAAATAAGCAAATGCCAAAATTGTTGAGGAAGAGGGTCAAAGAAGCAAAAGACAACTGTGAAGAGGCACTACTTGCAATTTTATGGCCATTAAGGAGAACACCCTCCCTAATAATAGGGAAACTCCATTCACATTCTTATATAGGGTTGAGACCCTTCTACCGGTTGAGTATGAGTTACATAGCCAGTGAATGATTACAGTAGTTGGCTTTGAAGAAGATGAACTCATCGAGTGAACATAAAGAAATAAAAGGCATGGACACTAATATTGATCTTCTAGAAGATCTCAGATCCCAAGTTGCTCTTAAGCAAGAGTCGTTTAAGAGAAAGATGGCCTAGTATTATTATGTGAATGTAAAGGAGAAGGCCTTTCTCCCCAACAACCTAGTGCCAAAGAAATTAAATGCAATGGCTTGACAGCCAATGCTGTGAAAGCTTGGGTCAAATGGCAATGACCCTACATAATCAAGATGCAAGTCAACCTTAGAGCATATCAACTATAAATATACTTGGGCAAGGAGGTGATAAGGATGTGGAGCATCAAAGTTCTGTAGACATTCTATCTCTAAGGAAGTCATTATACTATAAATTACACTCTCAACTATGATAATAAAATAAAGTCTTTTCCTTATTCTTTGTTCCACATATCTTGGCAATTCTATTATAAAATGAATAAATAATAAAAACTAAAAATAAAAATAAAAATAACGCTCGAGGAACTTGCCCCTTCATTATGTCCAGCTGGGGAACTCGTCATGCATCCTCAAGCTCAAGTAAAGAACTCACCCATTCAGGAAACAAAAAAGGAATCACCAAAATTTTGTAATTACACTCGATGAACTCATACATCTAAGGCTTATAGTAAGCAGAGAAATAATGGTCCTGTTAATGTCTTATCCTAACTAACTTTACTTTAAAGTAGGCCTTTAGCCCTCAATGAGTAATAAGGCACCAAAAAAGTTTTAGCTAATGAGAATGACTTAGCTATAGTTGTTCGACTAGGTTCAAGATGAATAGAGGCAACACTTAGTTCAAGTATAAAAGTTGCAAAACTACTTATTGAAGGTGGACTAAAGTCCTTAGGCACAACATCAATAGGAGAGTCGAGGCCTCCAAAAAGTAGGAAAATCAATGCTTGGCAAGATCACCTCCTTATACTAATTGAGTCGCCTCTATGACTTTGATTGGTTTGAGAAACTCAATATCACATCCATTCCTTGAATTAAATTTACAAGAGAATACTATAGATATCTCTAAACTATACTAACATAATACACTAACTCATTTTATGTACACCTTTAATTTCCAAGAAAAATTAATAGGGTGGTGATTAATGGCAACTAAAAAATCATGACTCATTAGTGCCAAGCCCTGAGAGGTAACTCCTTTTTACAATAAGAAATATCATTGAGAAATATATGAGTTTGTTTTATCATGTGACACCTTATAGTCTAATTTGGAAGAATTGCCTCTTTTAAATCTTCTACTTACAAGCTAAAGCCAATAATCATACATATGTATACAATAAAGCAGTGATTATATCATTTCATTTCATATAAACATCAACATATACAATAGTCATGAATACAAAACATTATATTTCAATTTCCTCCTCCAAAAATTTACGATTACAAAATGCAAGAACAAAAATCATACTACTAAAAATAACAACAGAATCAGCCTCATTCCATCGGCTCATTACCCTTCTTGAAATCATGAAAATCACATATAATGAGCAAAAAGTCTAGTAAGTTATCAGAACCTACAACTGTGATCAATACATAAAATAGAAATAATATACATATAATAATTAATATAATACCAGTATAAACATATAATAGTCAATATGAATAATAACAATCCATGAGAATGGTAATAATATGAAATAGTAGTGATCAGTGTGAACAATAAATGAATAATAAATGAGTAATGGATCGTTAATCTTGACTCAATCCTTTTCAACATCATATGAAAATAAAAATACCATAATATAAATAAATGGTATCACATCAAAATTTAATCAGTTATCGACATCCCCAAAATATTATCAATCATTAATATGGGTTAATATCATAAATGCCCTTTTTAGGCCATATCATGTATATTAGTATACCTATTATTATGCATATTATGTCATGTTGATGCAGCTGTATCATGTATATCTTATGTATCAGTATCATATATATAAATAAATAAATAAATAAATAAATATATATATATATATATATATATATATATATATATATATATATATATATATATATATATAATGTTTCATGTATCATGTGTTTGATGCCTGTATAAATCTCATCAGTCGTGTGGTCAATCATATAGGAATCAGTCTCATTAGTTCTAGGGGTCAACCAAATAGGAATCAATCTCATTAATCTTGGGGATAACCCAACATGAATAAACCTCATCAGTCCTAGGGTCAACCCAACAAAAATCAGTCTCATTAGTCCAAGGTTCAGCCCAATAGGAATCAGTCTCATAAGTCCTATCTTTAGTCAACCTTTCTTACAGATATACACACATATGTCATATCGTATATTTAGTAGATATAATAATATTATGCATCATTTATCATATTTGTGTTCTATGTAGTTAACATGTAAGTCACTTGTTATCATAATGCAATTCCTACCAGTGTGCTTACGTTAGTATGCATGCCATATAATATGAATTATACCAAATGCATGTAATGTCATACCTAATGGAACAAATGTAACAATCTTATTTATTTACATGTGTGCCTTTATGCTTATCAATTTAGTTAAAATACTGCACATGCAAAAATATCTAGTGAAATATCAATATGATTACATCAAAATTCTCATAATAATAATATTTATCACATACCAAAAGTTACACGATGAAAATCTTCTAAATCAGGAGAAAATATATTTTTATTGAATTTGAGAGAGAAAAGATCATAGAAATTAAAATCATTGAAAATAAACATAGACTAAAGGTAATATACCATAATCAGGGTATTTTTTGTAATTGAAGTGATGAAAAATATTAGCCTGAACCATACTTTTTGTCTCCTTTTTCTTTCTTCTCTCCCCCCTCTTCTATCCTCCCATATCTCCTTTTCCTTAATGTTAAGCAATAAGGAATGTCACAACGTTAAGAGGGGGAAATAGCTTTAGTGTTTAATAAGGTAGTAAATATAAATATTATAAAAAAATTCTGACACAATGTCACAACAGTCCCCTAAATTACTATAGAATAGAGGAGATAGCGCCACAATGACATTCTTCAGCATCGATGTGCTCAATCGCCCAAAACTAAAAATACATAAAAATCAGTGATGGGAACTATGTTCAATTTATGTTTTCATGGATATAACCCTAATAAAAATGCAAGTGCACATGCCGATTAAATAATAAAGTGTATGAGAGAGTGTAAATCCAACGAGCAAATACTATGCTACACATAAAATGATGTAGTACCATCTACTCAAACTAAGATATATATCCTACAAAATGAAATCAAGGGAAATCTCTATCTCTAATGAGAAATGCAAAAAATATTAAAGATACTAGTAATTAAAGTATTTTGGACTAATGACAGTGAATATCCTAAGTTTTTTCTAAGCAAACTCCTCTACATTAGTTATGAATCAGAGCCTATGCATCCTTATATCTCTGTCGAGCTTGTAAGGATATAAAGAAAGATTTATGGCCTTCTTATAATTATTAAATCTTTATAGACCCTAGAATACTAAACATCCTATGTCTAAGCATGCAAACATTCTATCTCAATTCTCCTAAATATTCTAATATTTCTCCGTCGAGATAAAGTACTGCAGTAGATGTTAAATTTATAGATGGCCACTGCATAAATTAAATGAAGAGTGAAAGATATTAAAAATAACCATTCATACATCTAAATCATAAGAGTCCACATTAAAAATTATAAAGGCTTTTACATCATCAGTCCAAAACTATGAGTTTAGTTGGCCATAAATAAAATTTGAACCACACAAATTTCATCACTTGCTCAAGAAAGAAAGTACAAATAGTGAAGATGAAAAAATATCACAAGGAATGAAGAATCCCAAATAGTTCTTGTGGCTGGACCCTTCCCAAAGTGAATCTCCCCTTACAACTTCACTCTCCACACTCATTTCCTCCCCAATTGATTGTTCTCTTGCTACAATGTTGATTAACCACTCTAAATGATATATCTCACTATTTTCTGGTCTCTCTTAGACTTTCCTCTAGACTTCTCTAAAAAAATCTCACACAAAAAGATAAAAAATTTATTTATATTTAATACATAAATGGACTAAGTTGTTGTGGAGCTCGATAAGGTAGCACAGTAGTGTTTGAATATTACCTAGCACCTCAACGTTGCTTGAGTTCCTTCGTTGTTGCAATGAGCTGACCTAACATAATTGTTGACTAAGTCGGTGCAACTTTTGGCTAAGTCAGTGCCACTTTTAGCTGAGTTAGTGCCACTTTTGGCTGAGTTGATGCGACATTGCTTTTTATTAACTATTATGCTTTGGCGCTCGCTTATGTCATCAATGCTATGGCGCTTCCAATGTTGGCGCTCCAGCATTGAATTATTTATAACTTTTTGAGACTCTAGCACTTTAATGTTAGTTTTCAATGATAAGGCGTTGCATGGTGAAGTAACGATGTCCTTTGATTTGCTGGGGCACCGACTTTATTGAAAGTTTCCATAGACTCCAACATTATAATGTCCAAAATTGGCATTGGGGTGTTGAGGATCATGCGACGCTCATAGTTGTGACGCTGCGACGTTGTTTCTACACTTTACAAATTTTCTCTATTTCTTGAAACATTCATGTACAATATCAACTAAAGCATGCATTTTTACTAGAATTTAATAAAATAAATGCAACATAATTTTCTCTTAACAAGTGGTGCCGCTATGCTCATCAGTATAGTGCCACAACGCTCCTAATAAAAATTTCATGCATGTAATAATTTTCATAAGGATCATTAACATGCTATTTATGGGTATTTAATCATATGAAGATTAGGGTTATTTTACATCAAGCAAATCTGTATTGTTACCTTGGTGAAGACATTATGTTTGATAGAAGGTGAGGCCCATCTAAGATAACAATGATCAAAGAAAGGCAAATTACATCCCTGGAAGGAAACTTTATTTATCATAATATCGACAATGAGTTACGCATTAGTCCCTTCCTATAAGCAAGTTAGGATGATTACAACAATGAAAACTATAAAGCCTAGCATAAAGTGAGGACCACCTAAGGTGACAAAGTGCCAAGTTAAAGATAAAATTTGCAAGCACATTACAAGTTACATTCATCCATCATCAGCGAGCAATGAAATTTTATTCTTTCATTCTCAAGCGATAAGTAAATGACTTAGAGAAATTTAATTATCATTGAACAAGTGTTGTTATTCTAGTCACAAGCATTGCCTATTAAAACTAGCCAAGTTATTATTGGGTGAATGCTATTATAATAGATATTCAATTTATAATTTATTCATTTGAACTCATAGAGTTGAGAAAGTGACTTTAAAATCATCTACCCCTATGAACTAGCCAAGTCAAGCAATCGTTAGTCAGTACCATAAATGTGAGCATAATTTTATTCATTTTAGAACTTTTATGCAGTTGTATTCACTCAGAGAAACCTACCAAATTTAGGCTAGTCAAGTCAAGCCTTTATTATTCATCCAATTATTATTTCAATTACATTTCTTCTTATTCATTCATTAAAACATATATTAACATATTCTTTTTTTTATCCAAAATATTATTATATTTCTACATAGTTTTAGCTAAGTTAATACATAGAGAAATTTGTTAGGTGTCATCAAGCTAGTTCAACTATAACTATTATCTACCTTGGTCATTCATAAAAATAGCAAAGTAGAAGACTTAGAAAAATGTACGATATAGACTCAGTATAAATAAGTATATCTAAGCAAACTATCATTCTTTTATTTATTTCTCAAAATTACATTACGTTTACCTTGCAGGTCAAAAAGAGTATATAATGTGAAGGGGCCTCACTTATTGGTTGAGCTCTATCCATCACTCTCCCCAGAGGAGTTGGACATCATTTGGTTGAAAAGATCTTTATCTTCAAACTTGTTGGTCAAATTATTGGAGGTGACCAGCTTGTCCCATGGAGGATGGACTTCACCTTTCGAGCCTCCTACCTCAAACTTGTGAGTGCCCCTTAATGTTTGTTGGTAACTATGGGCCATAAGATAATTGCTTTCTCACTGACTTCTCAGCCTCTTTTAAAGAGGCCGCATTTTTCTTCACTAATTTCCTAATGGATTGTGTCCCTCCTCGTGATCTCAACCTTTAAGGACTCAAACATTTTCTTGACCATATTCCTGGTGGTGAACTTGCCAGGGAGGATGGACTTTATCTTTTGAGTCTCCTCTCTCAAGCTTGTGAATGTCCTCAATGTCAGTTGGTGACTGTGGGTCATAAGATAAGTAGTTTTTCAATTAACAACACATGCATTTATCATAGTAAAGGTGAGTTCATCCTTGGGGATAACCTTTAGGCTCTTTTCCGTGGTAGATGATAAGATAGTCCTTGTCATGTCGAAAACATTCCTGGTATGGTGGATAAGATCCCACTCTCTTTTGGAGATATCTATGTCCTTGATTGCCTCCCTCAAAGTCTTTTGCTCCCCATTATCACTCAACTAGGACCCATTCTTGAAAATGGAGGCTATGCATTTGCCTTTGTCCTTCACATGCTTTGGCTTAAACTTCAACACATAAGTAAACCTTCTTTAATCTAAGTCCTCATTAATAGTCTGCTTATACCAGGAGGAACTATGGAAGTATAAGAGATAATGGCAACTTCACACTGCTCAGTTGTAGCGAGCTCACTTGACCCCTTTAGTGGCTCGGTAGGGGACCAATGGAGCATATGGGCACAACCTCCATTGGTGGGTTAGTGATCATCACCATCTTCTTTAGGAATGGCTTACCCTTAGAAATTACCATTAGCTTATTCATCGCATCAATATGAGATGAGGGGGGAGGGGGTGCAAACTCTTTCTTCTTCTTGGGTGGCCCCTCTTATGGACTTGCAGATGACTCCTTCTCTACCTTTCTAGTCTTCTCCTCTACTTCCCCAATAAAAGGCTCTCATCACCAAGAAACTCTGGTATTGTGGGGTCTTCATAATAGGTATAGTTTGACACCCCCTGCAAATTCATCCAAAGTTGATATCAGGTCTAGAAGAACACTTATAAAAAATTTACATAATTAAGGAATGCGCCACTTATGATAATCAGTGCAATAAATATGCTATGCATTCACATGGTCATGAACATTAAGTGACATTCCCTTTAAATGGTCACCTTCTCTGCCCCTTCTTCATTCAACTCTAGGATCACTATTGCATCCTTCATGTATGAGATGGATTAGTCAACATCACCCATCCTATAAGGGACTTGCTAATATGAACTTTGGTTTTTAATCCCTAACCTTGTTCGCCAGACCACCCATCCTTATATAGAGGAAAGATAATAGGATGCAAACATACTTCAAAAGATTTTATAGTAAATACATGGTAGAACATGGTCAAGCTACATTTGATCTTCTCAAGTTGAAGATAGGAGATAAAGGTGATCACACTTACTATTGAGTTCAACATAATATGCACTGACATAAACCTATAGAAGTTGAGGATGTCGACCAACACTTGGCATTAAGGGAGTCACATTCAGAGCTTGAAGTGATTATTGAGAATGCATATGTCATTCTAAAAGAACATGTTGAGGAGCTCATCCTCATTGGGAACTCAAACAACCAAGATGGTATTCTTATAATAGTACCCAAAGAACACCATGTCAACAAACTTCTCATTTGCCTTTAAGACTTGACAATACTTAAACTTAGCAAAGGCTTCATGACATCTTCTCAAAGATGCCATCTCTAAGGAGAAGACACACGCCAATGATAATCACTCAAAAGTAATGACATAAGATATGTCCATATGAGAATGTAAAAGTAATGACCTTCCCTCATAGTAAGGTTTATAAGAGGGATTGTGACATAATGCACCAGATTTCATCCATGTCTTTATCATTACTAAAATATTCACTCTCTTTCCTCTCACTCACCCTATGTAAAGCATTCTTCGTAAAAGGAACATGAGGTTGCACCCACTTGGAAAATCAAAGGGTCATGCTCAACTTGTTCCATAAAGGATTGACCTTGATCCATATAAAATGACCCTTAACTCGATTAATAAAGATTCCCTCAAAATCAATTATTAAAGAGTCCCTTCCAAACTTGAGCCATAGACTAACCCTCAATAGAATCAACATAAAAGAAGTAGAATATTTATTAAAATGAAAAAATCACATGGCCATCGTGAGAGGGTAAACAAGAAAGCAAAGTAAAGAAAGAAAATAACTCACCAAAAGTTGCGCAAATACTTTAAAAAAAATCATTACTTAGAATATTTTAACATATACATTATATTTTCATTTATATAATGGGTGATAGTACTCGTTCCCTAGAAATAATCTATGCAACTAGTATAACAATAATTCAAGAGGGACCACACCACTCTGTACCAAGTATCATAGTACAAAGAACCCCTAACTTTCTTGATTATGATGACTCAAAAATCTTGGGAGTCAACATCACCTCCATCCCAATATCTAAAACCTTCTTGTGCAGCTTGGAGGCATCCACATTTGTTGAGCTTACCCAATGCAACGTCCCATCTTCTCTCAGACTCAATTTGGATGATGGCAAGTGCCTCTTCCAACATATATACTCGTTATGTGAGAGCATCATAATGAGGTGACTGTGAAGCAGAGACTTTTACATTGATCACCAATAAGAGGGAAAGGCTCAAGAATCAATAGAGTCATCGAAAACATATCAATGAGGAGTTCCATGGTTGGAGATAAATGCACTTGCTTAGCATGCTCGCCTTCCAAAACCTTAATAGTCTTAGTCATAGTATGGGCTTCTGCTAAGGCTAGCGCATACCAACTATGCTCATCACTGATGGAGTCACTCATGTGGTATAGATGGAACAATCACATAGAAGTACCTCTTTGTCCAAAAGACTAAGTAGAATCGCTAACAAGATATTATGTACATCAACAATAATGGTATACAAGCTTGTTGCTAATTGAGTTTATAGATTTAAATGAGATAGACAACATGCTTGCTTGCTATGTTGATGGTCTTCAATACTTTAGTATTTGATGTGTTCAATCCTAAAGTATCACCTATAGCACCTGCCGAAGGCACTGACCTAATCTGAGGGGGTTGCAATAGAGATAGGGGTTAAGTATACATCTTCTAATTGGTCAATATGTCTGTGTCAGTCTACATTGATCAAATTATGTATTATATCTTTATTAATTCTAGGTGCAGCCTTTTCTATAACCCCCCTAAACCCTATAAAGGAGTGAATGAGCATATTTTAAAGGATCATGTTGCATTTATGTTGTAGGATTTACTTATAGAGACATTATAGCTTTTAAATAACTCTCAATTCTCATTAGTTTCCCTCACTTATTTTCTAGCTTTAACTTGACAATAATAAGTTATAAGGTCAAGTTTCACCACGGATCCTATTCAAAGCTCATAAATGTATGTCCCATAGATCCTATTTGACTTCAACCAACAAATGTTATCTTATAAAACATTCTAAGGAGATTTTTAGATTTAAATGAGATAGACAACATGCTTGCTTGCTATGTTGATGGTCTTCAATACTTTAGTATTTGATGTGTTCAGCTTCTTTATGGTAACAAAATATCAATGTGTATGAACACATTTTTCTTTGTAATTCTGATTTGTTTTATCAGCTCTTGTATTTGTCTAAGTGTCATTACAAAGAATATTTAGAGGGGGTGCCATTGTTGTACAAAAGTAGAAAGTGAGGTTGTCTCTAAATGTTGTTTGGTCTATAGACTTCTCCACTTGTGAATTGATTTAGTGCAAATATCATAGGAAATTCTTGATGAAGAGGACACCAAAGCAAAAAGAAGTCCAACAAAGAGTATTTATAGTAATTTTTGTTTCTAGAATAGGAATTGAAGATCAATTAATTATTAGAGTAGATCTAATATCAAGAAAGTCATCATCTATGAATGACCAAATTAATTTATGTTTATTACATACTTCTACCTTATCCTTTGCATGCAATATTTTCCATCAAAGAATTCATAATGTCTTCATGCTTGATCGATTTTCATAATTCTTATGAGAGCATTCACAATGGTCAAATGTTATCAGAGTGAATCATTATTCTTGAAAAATAGTTTCTGAGAAATTTTCCCAAGAAGAGTTATTTTAGAAGTTGAAACATGTTTATATTTAATAATTTTCATTATTACTTGTCATTTGTATGATAATTATCATTTCAAAAACTAGGATAAATTTGAGTGCTACATCGATTGTTACCCTTTGTTGACATCGCCGACCAACTCATACTATCTTTCATTAACATCGACAACTTTTTATTACCTTATGAAATAGTCTATGATCAACTCATACTAGCATTTTATTATTGTGGCTAGAAAATTACTGGTTGTAGAGCGAGAGAGCCTTGCAACCTAGTCTTGTACAAGGTTTTACCATACAAACAAATAAATAAAAAAGCTCGGATGCCTCCTAAATTTTTACGTGAAAAACTCGAAAAGGGGAAACACCACATGATCTTGCTAAGCTGAAATGATTTCATTATGTGAGTGTAATTACATGATTTGTCAATCCCTAAATTTTGAGACGACAATATTATAAGAGTATGAGGAACTGGTAGAAAATATCTTCGAGTTGATATGTGATGATAGGCGTTCGAACTATTATGGTCGAGTGACAATAATTTGATGATGCTAGTAAGGTGGTGGCAATCCAATAGCAATGATTGGGTTGCGGTGGTAGTGTAGTGATGTTGGTTAGATGGTGGCGATTCAATAATGATGATAAGGTGGCAAACACTCTAATGTATGTAGTACGATGATGAAAGTGGCCTAATGATTGTAGTTAAGTGACGGCGGTTCAAAAATGACGACCAGACAATGAATTTTATTATGCATTTGTTTAAGTGAGATTTTGAAAGGTCTCAAATTTTAACTCTGAAGAGTTTTTATTTGAAATATGTACCGTGAGTTTAATTTTTGATGACGTATTATATATATATATATAATAATAATAAAACTTTTAATGAAGTGTTTTATTCACACCCACGACAGGTAACAACTATGATCCAATGGCTAATACTACCATACTCCTTGTCGTACATCCAACGGCTGAGATCTTTCTAATCTCATCAATCGGCGCGATCATGTTTTTTCCTACAATCGTAAAGCACCACTCACCTCCCGCTCCTTCACCTCTTAAAACCTCCTCCAAAGCCCTAACGCTGTAACCCTTCAGCCTCCTTTCTTACGCGGGTCTGCGCTAAATCGCTTCGATCAAAACGTCGCCCTGTGACAGGTAATACTGAAACCCGCAGCTCTCCTATTTTCTCATCTTCGTTTGCCATATTCCCTTCAATTCTTGCTTCTCTTCCTCCTTGGTTACTCCCTTTGGTGCAATCTCTATAGCTGATCGTCGATGTCCCCCCTTTCAACACAAGCGTCCATGAATTAAAAGCTAGAACCTTTATTACTGGATCTATAGATTTCAATTCAATGAATATATTTTTGTTACTTTGTTCAAGATTTTTTTTTACTTATGTTCAACTTATTTTTTTTTACTTATGTTCAACTTATTTTTTTTTACTTATGTTCAACATTCTTTACATTTTATTTTGTGATTAGGTCTTTAGTTGCCGATGTTGGTCCTATTCGAGACTCCGGCAGGTTTTGCCCTCTTCAAAGTATTGGATGAAGGGAAATTATCCAGAGTAGAGGTGAATCATGCTGTTTTTTTTTTTTTCATTTTTTTCTTAATTATTTTCACACCAGCTATTGGGCTAATTTGATTTTTTTTTTTTTGAAATCATTTTTAGGATTTGTGGAAGGATTTTGCGAGCTCTGAATCAGCTAGACAGGTGATTTGTCTTTTAGATTCTTTGCAAATCGCCACGTGCTGATTCATTTGCCCTAATGACTATCTTAGCTACGATATCTAAAAATCTTTGTTTAATTTATCATTTCTAGTGACTTGAATCCTGTTTGACGTGAATCTGTTTCCAACTTCATTAGGTTGTTAAGCTGAAAGCTTTCAACAAATTTGAGAATACAACGGAAGCCCTGACTGCAGCCACCTTACTGATAGATAGCAAGCCAAGCAAGGGTCTTCGCAAGTTTTTGCGTGCTCATTGTGAGGGTGAGACCCTTGGAGTTGGCGATTCCAAACTAGGAAACGCTATTAAAGAGAAACTGGTCTGGGACATCTTTTTGCATATGGCTATTCATTGAGATTTAGTAATTTTAGCAGGGTTAATATTTAATAATTTATGCCATATTTTTATTCATGCCAGAAAATTGAATGTGTCCACAACAATGCTGTCATGGAGCTAATGAGGGGATTAAGAAGTCAGTTAACGGAGCTCATATCTGGTCTTGGCGTGCAGGATCTTGCTCCAATGAGCTTGGGCCTGTCACACAGCCTTTCTAGATACAAACTGAAGTTCAGCCCTGATAAGGTGATTGCTCGCTACTTTCTCATTCTCCTTATTGCATATTTCTATTTTTTTTTTGCCAATTTCATTTTATCCATTTTGATTGTATTATTTTATTTGTTAGTGTGGATCACAATGTCTTATAAATTACTTGATTATATTTTATAAGTTTTCATTTTCTTGGGTTGATTTATGTACATCACATTAAATTCTTATTTATTTACATCTCTATCAGCACTTTAATTTACCTCAATACAATCAATATTTAAATCATCAAAAGTATCAGCTATTCCTCTCCCCCCCTCCCCCTCCCTCACCCCCAACTTACTATCCCCGTTGTCTCTGGTCGATAAAGCTATTTCCACAAAGTTCATGGTACGTTGAGGGAAATGGAATGTATTCCAATTGGGGCATCTGATAGAAACAAAATTTGAAAGAAACCACGCTTTCCATTGTGGAAGTTGCAAGCAATAAAGTGGAGGCAACCAAAGCAGAACCGACAAAAGAGGCGGCAACTGGACATGCATTTTTGTTGACACCATCTCCTTGGGATATCGCTCTTCATCTAGGTCTATGATCTGATTTTTTCCAGTGGCCCTTCCTTGTTTTACTGATTTTTTTCATCTGTCTTCTCTCCTCTCATTAGGTTCTGCATGGTCATCGTCACCACCTCCTTCCTCTCTTCTGTTAGCATCTCATACTCCTTCCCCCCTCCCCCCCCCCCCCCCCAATCTTGATATTGAGCGAATCCACCATCAACTTCTTTGTTATTGTACACGGAGGAGAGAGATACTTCCAAAGTTATTTAAAAATTAGGATAATATGGGGGAGCGTTATATATATAAATCATAAATATTAGTACTGTTCTCGCTCTACTAATAAGCTATTCCAACTTTTTTATTATGTATATAAATGCCCCTTTTTCATTCATTAAATGGATTATTTAGTAATCTTTATCACCCATCTGATCCATGCCTTTTTTTTTACTTTTTAAGGTTGATACAATGATTATTCAAGCAATAAGTTTGCTGGATGATCTTGACAAAGAGTTAAATACCTATGCCATGAGAGTCCGTGAATGGTATGGTTGGCATTTCCCTGAGCTTGCTAAGATTGTACAAGATAATATCCAGTATGCTAAAGCAGTCAAGCTAATGGGAAACCGTGCAAATGCAGTGAACCTTGATTTTTCTGAGGTTTGTTTTCATGTCCTGGCCTGCTTCAAATGTTGTGCTAATTTTTCTTGTGCGAGGAACTAGATTTGAACTCTTGATACAAGTATCCCTATCAGGAATATTGTACTGTTTTTGTTCTACCAGTGAGCTATTCCAACTTTTTTGTTATTTATAATGGCATGCTTTCTTATTTGCTTGGTTTAAACAGGTTTTACCAGAAGAAGTCGAGGCAGAGTTAAAAGAAGCAGCTGTCATATCCATGGGCACTGAAGTTAATGATATGGACCTGGCAAATATAAGAGAACTATGCGAGCAAGTTTTGTCTCTTTCAGAATATAGGGGACAACTGTATGATTATCTTAGAAGTAGAATGAATACTATTGCTCCAAATTTGACTGCCCTTGTTGGGGAGCTTGTTGGAGCTCGCCTCATTGCTCACGGTGGCAGCTTATTGAATTTAGCAAAGCAACCTGGGAGTACTGTTCAGATTTTAGGTGCAGAGAAGGTCAACATCATTACTCTATCCCTGCGGACTGCAACTTTCGTTCTCATTTCTCAGGCTGCGTCAGTCTTTATAGCCTTATTATTTTAATGATTTCCTTACACAATACTTGTATAATTAATATGAATTTGTCTAACTTTTTTTTCTAGTATTTGTATTTGTTTATTTGTTTAGTTTATTACTATGGGTTATCCCGAATTGTGTAATAGTTTAGTTCTACGGTTAGCTACTAGAAAATAGGGGGCACAATACCTATGAGGCATTCCTTATAAAACTTTTGCGAGGAAGTATTAAACACCATTAAATGGTTATCAGGAATAGTGTTATATATCAAGATATGTGCTCCATCAATGTAGTACAAATCTCAATCTAAAATCATCTTAATCACAATTTTTTTTAAGGAATTCCTTGCGGGAAAATTTTCCTATTTAGTGGTTTTTTGGTTCACTAGCATTTGTGGTGTTATCAGCCTATGCTAGTTGCTTCACATCTTTTAATAGTAATTTTATGAATGATATTCATATCCTATTTTTGATGACATAAATAGGTCAGAAAAATCTCTGGACATCTAGATATTAGTATATTTAATGGCTGAAATAAATGACTAAATAACGAAATATCAATATCACTATTGATATTTATGGATAACATGACATTGTTAATTATGATAATACTGAACCAAAACAATTGCATTTTTTAGATACCATTATTATCTGAAGGATGTTATCTAAATAAGATTGATCTAGAAAACCCCTTAGCTGGCATTGTAAGTTTGTAATTTCAGATTCCTGATCTTTGCCACCTTTTATGTTTGGTTCAAAGATCTCTATGATTTGGTTTTGCCTTAGGTAGTTAACAACCAGCATAAAACCTATAAAATAATCACGACATGAATCCTTTAATGCAATGTGTTAATGATATTGCGTTCTCTAGAAGCGATGTACTGTATGACCTGAATACAACAAAAAGTGTGCAAGGGCTGCTACAACGGTGCCATAGTGCATTGTTAATAAGCAATAATTTTTACATCATGAACGGATGTGAGCGAAGAAGCTAGTCTATGAAGCTAGAATTAAGATAGAAAATTAGAATATATGTTCTCTTACAGGCAAATTAAGAGAATTAATAGATGTCCTGATTCATAGGAAGATAAATATTCAATGTATTTAAGAAACTAAATGGGTTAGAGAAAGGCTAAGAAGATTGATAGCTTTAATTTAAACTATGATATTTAGGTAGGAGTCATATTAGAAATGATGTAGGCGTGATTATAGATAAGAGTGAAAGATAATGTTGTAGAAATTAATAGAATTATATATATATTTATAGCTTTAAAAATTTTTTGTTAATGCTAAGATTATTAATGTGATAGGTGCTCATGCTCTTCAAATAAGTTTGGATATGTGTTCAAAATTAAATGGTTTGGTTAGATAAAGCGTCGGCCTTTCCATGACGCAGTTTTGGGGTGGGGGGTGATTGGGTCACATTAAATGATCAAGTCATTAAAAAGATGCATGTTTTGGAATTTGGATATCTTGAGTTTATTGATCGAAGCAATGGTGAAATGGGTGGGATATTATTAGTAGACTTCAAATTGGATGGTTGAAGTAGAGGAATGGACCGACCCTATTATGTTATAGAGAGGTACCCCTCTAACTCAAGGGAAAATTCTATAAGATGATGGAGACCTGCAACATTTTATGGCACAAAATGTTGGCCATTCAAAGAGAAACATAAAATTAAGTGTTGTAGAGATCAGGATGATTAGGTGGATGAGTGGCTTTATACTTAGAGATAAAATGTGAAATAAGTATATACGTGAAAAAGTTGGAGTAATTCCAGTGGTAGATAAGATTAGAGAGAGTCGCCTTAAATGATTTGGTTAGATAAAGCGTCTGCCTTTTAATGATGCAGCAGGGGAGTAAATGTAATAAGTCCGGCCTATGTTAAAAAATGTGAAGGTAAGCTTAATAACTTGGTTAGAAAGTATTAGTAAGGGTTTTTTTATTATATTTAAATGATAATTTGACCTTTAATATGACACACTAGAGAAAGAAGATGCATGCAGTTGACCCCACATAGAGATAAAGATTTGTTTTATTTGGAAGGTAGTAGATACAGAGCATTGAGTATTTGCTTTTTTTTTTCCGTCATGTCTCTTGACTGATTTTAATCAATTGGAGGAGAACTATGTGAGATGATCAGTTAGGTTTGTCAAGGTCCATCTAGTTTGCGTTGTGCTGTTTTAGAAAACTTTTTCTAGTGCTTAGTGTTCTCTTAATAAATGTTTACATTGCATTTGTATAAACTGCTTATGACCCTCCAGATGTAATGAGGTGCTTTTGGAAGTCTATTATTTTTTTACTCATACTGGTGTTCACTAACATGATTAGTTGTTGATATTGGCGAAAGTAGATAACTTCATAACATATATATGGCTGATTAGTGAATATTGTTTTATATTGATCTGTTCATTATCTTTGAGAGGGTAAGTAGGAAAAAAGCAGGTTACAGCAATGAGTTGTGCATATGTTAAGGGCAAGAGAATAAATTTGTTCTTATGTACTTGGTGACATTTTTTTTTTCAGTTATTTTATGATCTACCTACATCAACAAATTATATTCTGTTACATGTTATTACGAATTGGCTATTAATAAGGGCAAGTGCGGCCTGTTAATATGTTCTCTTCCTAAAACCAACTTTTATTATGGGTCTGTGAATCTATGATTTCAATCCCTGTATCTACAGGCCTTGTTCAGAGCCCTAAAGACAAAACATGCAACACCAAAATATGGGCTCATCTACCATGCATCATTAATTGGTCAGGCAGCTCCAAAACTCAAGGGTAAAATATCCCGGTCTCTTGCGGCAAAGGCCGCACTTGCCATCAGGTATGATGCCCTTGCCGATAACCAAGATAATTCAATGGGGCTGGAGAATCGAGCAAAGGTATGCATATGGATGTTTATTCATGACATTCTTGCAGTATTTTTTTGTCTTTGTTCCCCTGGTTTTGTGTCCTTACAGGTTATTTACTGTTCTTAAAATTGCTTAATAGCTTGAAGCTCGCCTAAGGGTTCTCGAGGGAAGAGAACTGGGCCATTCGGCTGGGTCAACAAGAGGCAAGCCTAAGATCGAGTCTTATGATAAAGACAGAAAGAAGGGTGCTGGAGCCTTGATCACTCCTGCAAAGGTATTGGTTTCACAACTTTGGGCGGCAGTTGCAATGCTGGAATTGTTATAGTTGGGACAAGGCTAATGACGATTATATTTTTATGTTGCAGACTTATAATCCATCTTCTGATGTGGTGCTTCGGCGGACCGGGGAATCAAATACGGAGAAGCCAGTAAACGGACAGGAGGAAACTCATACTAAGAAGAGAAAGCATGAGGAGGTGGAGCCAGGGCCAGCTGAAGAGGTGGTAGAAGGGGTTCAGGATGATAATGAGGCAAGTGAAAAGAAAAATAAGAAGAAAAAGAAGAAGGCCGATGCAAATAACAATGAGGTGCAAAATGTGACTGACGGTGCTGAGGTAGTAGAAGAGCCGGAGAAGAAGAAAAAGAGGAAGACAGTTGTAGATATCAATGAGCTTCAAAATGAGGATGAAGGTGCTGAATTAGCGGAAGAGCGGAAGAAAAAGAAGAAAAAAAAGAAATCAGAAGCTGAGTTGGAGAATGATGATCAGAAATTTCAAAATGGTGCTGAGGAACTAACAATTAAGAAGCAGAAAAAGGGAAGAAAGCACTCTGAAGGAGATGATTATGCTAACCAAGAAGCCAAGGAACACGGAGAAACTGAGAAGTCCAGCAAGAAAAAGGACAAGAAGAAGAAAGAAAAGCAGCGAGAGTGAGCGTTGTAGTGAAGATGTTTTTGCAATTTTGTTTGTTTAGGTTACAGGAGTGTAATTCCTGTACAAGTATGTCTAGCATTAATTTGATTTTGGCCCTTCCATTTACTGGCAGTGCTCCTGTTGTGGTTCGCTTTTATGTAGAACAAAAAAGTTAACCCTTGGGTTATATTTATTGTTTGCGTTTGTAGCAGAGATTCTCTTAGTTTTATTTTAGTTGTAAGATTTATTATTAATTTTAATTTTGCACGTTAATCCAGCTCTTTTTATTATTTACTGAAACTCTAATTGGGTTAATTTTAGCAAAATTCTTTAGACCCTACTGTCCTTGCATATCCTTTTGTCTTTTCCTTCATATCTTGTAAAGAAGCCCCATACTTTCCATATATGCGATTTTGGTATTGAAATCCTAGAAATATTTAGTTTTGCAGTTCAAGTTAGATTATTAGAAAAGACTTTCAGCTCTGCCACAGCTTAGAAAGAGTTTAACATGGTATGATTGCCTTATTCATTGTTTGTATTTGATTTAAGCTAGCAAAAATTCATTTTATATGCCTGATAATACTTATAATTTGTCAAATAATTTTATTATTTAGAGAAATATGCATGAAAATTTATTTTCAATCAAAATATTTTTACTATATAAAAATATAAGTCATAATCTTTTAGACTTATGGTTAAGATGAAATTTCAAGTTAGGGGGTTGTTCTAATATTTCTCTTTTTTAGCTCATTTTCTAATTTTAATGATCTCAGAATTAATTTTATTGATCAGCATGTCTTTGATTTTCCAAACATCATTTGTTTAAGATTAATGATGATTTAATTTTGATTATTTATGTCTTAATGCATTTATAATCAGTAGTTGTATGTTATAACATGAAGGAGATTAAAAAAATTTAGGCTCAAAAAGATGAACAAGATACATATTTATAAGGACTTCCAATTAACTATAAATCTCACTAGATATTATCATATTACAATCATATTGGAATCTTGTTTGAAACCTGAATGACCTTTATTTAGAAGTTGCGCAAATCTTGTTCGAGTTACATCGAATCTTATTTGATCCTTGCTCAAATGTTGTTCAAACTTCGAACATCAAATAAGGTTAAGAAAAGGTTCGAGGAATATTCAAACATGATTCAAACAAGATTTATATATAGTTAGAACCCTTTTGTTTTGTCCTCATTATGTCATATGGAATTAACTTATTCAAGTTGGTTTGCTATGTATGTAAATGCCGACTTTAATAATGCCTATAGAGAGGCATTACATTGCTCTCGTCACACATAAAACTAGAGGTGTGATGGATATAATTGTTACAAATTTTGAGACATTTGATCTTCTTGGAATGGTTGAGGAATTCCTCTTTATACAACCTTTCATAGCTCACAAGCTATAGTTTTTTGGGGCCATAATTCATTAACTACGACTGAGGATGATCAATGATAAAGAGAATGAAGATGGAGAAAAAAATGCAAAAAAATCAGCTTAGTTGAATTTGCTTTGATTACTGGCTTAAGATTTGAAGAATTTTCATTTGATTAGGAATTTAAGGAGAAGAGCACAAGTAGTAGGCTAATTGATAACTGCTTGAATAGAGGCAATACTTTTAAGAATGAAGACCTAGAGAAAATATTCATGATGTGTATTGAGAGGGATTATATATATAAGTTATATTTAAGTTATCTTTTATAGCATGTTCTGCTCATTTGTAATAAGTACTCTACTATTTTACTAAGATATTTGTCATGGTTGAAGATGAAGAAGCATTTTTTTAGATATCCATAGGGTATGCTATTATGGAAGATGGCATTGAAAGAGCTAAATAAGAGATGGTGTTGTATCGAAGTTTTAATCTACTATGTTATATCGAAATCATTGTTTGTGTAGTAGCTTGTTTAAATCTCATTCAAACCTTGCGCAAATCTCATTTAACTCTCATTCGAATTTGTTATAATCTTACTCAAAATCTTGTTTGAAATTTTATATGAATCTTGTTTGAACCTTGCTATAAGTAGCTTGAAGTTTTCTTGAACAATATTTAAATCTAATTTGAACCAATTTTATTCTTGTTTGACTTTAATAATTAGTTCGTGAATACATGAGGTGTAATTTCTTTTGAAAGAAACTTCAATGGATATTTCTTCAAGAAAATAAATATTAGAGATATTTAGCCAATTATGACTAATATGAAACATATTATGTCAAATTTAATTTCAAGCAATTACATGATGATAAACATTGCAGTTTACTTTTGACATTTTGAGTGAAGTGTATGCAAAATATTTTGGAGAGAGAGCACAAAGGATGATGACCTAGAAGAGTAACAAAGTGCTCATTGGCAAAAGTATTTTATCATTATTGGTGAGTGAAAGTTATATACAAAATATTTTAAGTGTTAACTATGTTAATTATTGATGTAAATTAGCTTTTAAGCTCACTTTGAATTGTTCTTTGTAGTTGATTTTTAGTTCTATATGCCCACAGAGTTGATGAAGTGGAATTCCATTACTACAATATTTATACTTCTTCTCAATTTTTCTTAATTACAATTATGAAGAAGAACATGACCACAACACATTTTGAAGGTAAACGTGGTGGTCCCACTAAAGAAAAATTAGGAGAGAGAGCTGAAGAACATTTGATTGCTAGTTACTCTATGCCCTTCCATGATTAATTGAATCAACTTTTTAAGATAGTTGAAGAATCATCTTAGATTAAATAATAATCAACCGAAGTGTAAATTGGATGCTCTAACTAATTTTATTCAAATTTGTATAGATAGGGAGGTAAAAGAGAATAAAGGAGTGGATTGTGTCACACAAGTGAGTAGGGATTAGGAGGATAATGAGGAGGTCCTTGTTGCTAGCTTGGCAATTCATGCTGATGTTAGAGATGAGGTGGAGAAGGAGGAGAAGGATGACATGTAACTTTTTTATTGATTTTGTTATTCCACTATAGACTAAATGTGTTATGGCGAAGGAGGTTGGAGATGTTAACACCATCTCTTATTGGTTTATGTACATATAATATGGTTGAGGAGGTAGAAAATGGTAGCCATCTCTTGCTATTGTGTGTAGAGACGATGCAAAGTTAATAGTTTATCAAACAAGGAGAATATACAAATAGGAATTATTTGATTGAAGATTTCATTAATCCATCAAGCAGGAGGTGCAAGTTTATGGATCTATTTTCCATTGATCTCCTCTATCCATTTTGATTGCACCCTGACGTATGAACTTTATGATATGTTGAATTATAGTAGCTATGATTGTACTCTAATTGTATTAAAATTATCGTCTAATGTATTGTATCAAAATTATAGTTTATTGTGATACAGCTTGTTTGAACTATATTTGAATCTCATTCTTATAGATTATAATTAGAGTCAAAACCTTGTTTGAAATTTCATTAAACCTTGTTGAACCATATTATAAGTTTGCTCAAGTCTTGTTCAAACCAAATTTTTTTATTTGAAATCAACTCTTGAGCAAAAGCGGGGCTATTTTGATTTGAAATCAACATTTTAGCATATTTCACTAATAAAAAAAAACATCGAGCATGGTTCTCTAATTAAGATTATTATTAGACTTTTAAAGTCAAATTCTGTTAAAGAAATAAATTTATCTTTTTTTTATTTAGTTACATTTTGTTCAAATGCTTTAGTGTATTGCCTTATTGAAAAGTTTTCTATATAGAATTAACATAGATCTCTTAATGAGCATAGTTAACTACTAAGGTCATATAAGAGAAATTTTTAGATGATCTCACTTCTTTTGCTATGCATAATAACTTATTATATAATTGAATAAGCAAAGGGGTTCAATAAAATCTCTTTTTTCTATGTAGAAATGTATTAATTTTTTTGAGTTTTATTAAATCCTCTAAATTAAGTATAACCCAATTCTATCAACTTTTATAAAATTGAAATAAAATGATGCAATAGACATAGAAAATTTGACTTTATATGCTTCATAATAGTCATAATTGATCAAATATTCTTGTAGCTTTTTTTTGGAGAAAAATACTCAATACTTTGTTTCTGATCAAAATACTTTTATTATATAAAAATGTCATAGCCCTCAAATCATGACTCATACTAACTTTTTAACAAGAGAGCTATAACAACCCATATTTTGACTTGTTTCAAGTAAGAGAGTCGGATTTGCATAGCTTATTTATCACTTATATTGATAGCTTATTGATTGATATTAATTAAAACTAGAGAAATCTTTTGCCTTGCATTGAAGGAAGTGATAAGTTTTGGTTATTTAATGGGCTTTGTAAGCTCATTATGTATTTTTTACATGATTTCAGGTAAAAAAAATGAGCCAGTTGTTTGAGGCTAGATAATGATGATCATTTTAATTTTGTTCTAAGTTCTCTTGTTTAAATGTATTCTTTTGTTGCCAGTGGTGACTATTGTATATATGCTTTTGAGTTTTGGAGCTTGTAGCATAATGTAAATATTGATAGTAGCAATGTAATTATAGTTTTTTCTTGCTATTTATTTATTTTCTTTAATGCAATTAATCAACTCTAGATGTCAAATTAATCTGATTGTAAATGAATTAATATTAGTTGTTAACTGAAAGAAAAATGAATAGAATAAGTTGAAAAGATAATAAAAAAAAGAAAAGAAAAGAAGTTCTACTTTAGATCTTGAGATATTACAAGAGCTACTCAAACGTCTCTCTTTCCAACACTTTCTTTATCAGAGCTTATGTGATCAGTCTACAGTAAAGTTTCATGACGAAAAAATTTTACATTTCTACCATCACTTGTTCTAGTTTGATTATGTTTTCTTTTGATTATTCAGATTTGAATGCATTCATCAACGACTATTATAATTTATAATGGAAAGGATACTAAAGGAGAATCCCATGTTTAAGAAAATGAACACAATACAAGCTTATTTGTACACTAAATTCTAAATCTTAAATCTTATCAGGCAATCATATTAACTATTACAGCCATGTTCGAACATTATTCAAACCTCATTTAAAGTAAATTCGAATATATTTGAACTTTATTTGAACCTTGTTTGAAACTTGATTGAATCATGCTCTAATTTATTTGAATATAATTTGAATATTATTTGAACAAAGTTCACACATGTTCAAACATGGTTTGAAACTTTTTATTTTGTGCTCATTATCTTATATGTAATTTATTCATTTGATTTGAATTGTTATGCATGTAGATGTCAACTCTAATCATATTTGAAAGAGGTATTATCTTGCTTGAGTCACATAGAGATCTGTGGGTGTAATGTATAAAGTTGTTAGATAGTTTGATACTTTTGATCCTCTTAAAAGGATTGAAGAAACCCTAGCTTTAATGAAGAAGATTATAAAAATTCGGAATTCTATAAGTTTCAAAATGTGAGGTCAATGAAAAAGTTTGAATAATGTTATATTTAGGCATCTAATAGTGATATAGATGCTATGCTTGGATCAAGTAAATTGAATGTGAACTGAACAACTTCATCAGTATTAAGTGAGAGGAACACTCACATGCTATTCAAATATTATTAGCTTTCGAGATTACATTTAAATTTATATAACTATGAAAATATGAATGCTAACCTTTGCTTATTTGAAGGAGCTCTCAGAGAAACTTTTTAACTCTAAGATGAATAGATACATTCATAATACCTTTAAAGATTATATTTTATGTTATTATTAAGAATAATTTCATTCCAAAGTAGCTTTAACTTATTTTTTTTAAATAAATAAATAACAAAAATATTTGAGGAATTATATTAAGACATACAAAGCCAAATTTCCCACGGGCAAACTTTCAATACCGCAGCATTTCTCCGAAGGCTCAACGGCACTCGACAGTAGACACACTCTCGAATCTCGATTCTATGCTCCTGAAGCCTCATGTCTGTCGCCCCAAAACCCTTCTCCCATACCTCGCCTTCTCCGCTTCTATCTTCTTCTACTCCTCTGGCGTCGGCCGCCGCCCCAAGAAGAAGATCTATCACCGCGTTCCCGACCTGGACAAGGTCATGGACCTCCAAAAGAAACCCGCTCTCCTCCTTCGTCTTCGTTCCATCATCTGCACCCAGAAATCGCGTTCCCTTCTCCTCCGTGACCTTGAGAAAGAGGTCGGCTTCGTCAAAAAATGGAATTTTGTCTCCCTCATCGAGAAACACCCCACCGTTTTTAAAGTATTAGGCGGCGGCGCCTCACGCTCCCCCATCTCCGTACGCCTCACTGATAAGGCTGAACGCATCTCTTCCGATGAGGCTCGAGTCCGGCAGTTAATGGAACCCATCTTGGTCCGCCACCTCCGTAAGATACTTATGATGTCTCTCGATTGCCGGATTCCTTTACAGAAGATCGAATTGATCCAATCCGAGCTGGGTTTGCCGGAAAATTTTAGAGAATGCCTGATTCCCAAGTACCCGGATTTCTTCTCCATAAAAAGTGTGGACGGTTTGGAGTTTCTTAATCTCGAGAGCTGGGATTCCACTCTGGCTGTCACTGTCCGGGAAGAAAGTTTGGATCTTGGAACGTTGAAAGTGGAATCTAAAAAAGCAGTAGGAAGAGATGGCAATTTTCCAGGACCTCATTCTTTTAAGATAAATTATGCGCCCGGTTTTAGACCCAATGTGCATTATATTGAGGAAGTTCAGAAGTGGCAGAAAATGGCATTTCCTTCGCCGTATTTGAGCGCCAGAAGGATCGAGCCGGCCACTCCTCAAGCCAGGAAGCGGGCTGTTGCGGTGCTTCATGAGCTTCTAAGCTTGACAACGGAGAAAAGGCTGCCTTCAAATAAGCTGGATGCATTCCATAATGAATACCAGCTACCCTGTAAGCTGCTACTTTGCTTGGTTAAGAATCATGGAATTTTCTATATTACGAATAAGGGGGCTAGGAGCACGGTGTTTCTTAAAGAAGCTTATAATGGTTGTAATTTAATAGAGAAGTGTCCTTTGTTGAAGTTCCAAGATAGGTTTGTGTCGCTTATTGGAAGGCCTTGTCCTGATTTGGATAACCAGCTGGCCGTTTAATGATTCTTTTCTATAGCTGAAAACAAAGAATCATCATCATCATCAGCCTTATCCTAATTGCTTGGGGTCTGCTTTATTAATCCTCCTTATTCATTCACTTCCTCTCAACTGAGTGCTACAGGTGAAAATAAAGCACTGCCCTTGGAAGTAACCTTGGGCCTTCTAAATTTGCTTCACACTCATCTGAAGTTGAGTGGTGAGATTTAGCTCCATCCACTTTATGTGAGGCTAATGACTGAACTCCTTTGGGGAATAGACTTTTCTCATCTTCCAGGCTCCTATATGAAAAAAAAAAAAGGGTCCTAAGAGCTTTTGCATCAGCTTTAGCGGCAAGCTAAAGATCTAAGGGTATTTGTCTCCAAATGAACGCAATAGAAGCTCCATCCTATGCTAAATTTGCAAACCAGTACCTATCTTAATTGCCTAAATGAAAAGTATGTGCAACGACGTACTTCATGGATTCTGAGAGGGCCATGATTTCTTGAAGAACAGGATTGAGAGAATTGACATATTCTTTGTCTGTCTTTCAACATGAGGTTGCCGTTTCTATAGAGAAACTGAATTTGATGCTGGGTGTATAATTTTTCATGTATTTAGTCACCTGACAAGGTTGGTAATTTGCCGCAATTTCCTTCAAACGTCGACGGATTTATGAAAAGTTGCTCCATCTTTTCTTAATTTATTTTGTTTTTATCTAAACAGTCCAATTATTGAAATAATAACACGTTAAAAAAACACCCTTTGCTGCAGAAAGCATGTGGAGATATAATTCTGGAATCCAGTTATAAGAATGCTTTTAGGTGTTTCCTAACTAGTCTTCTACTCTAGCAAAGTTTTAAAGCAGTGGCTTAGCTTATGGAGGTGATTGAAAGTTATTTTATGAACCATAGAACTTTCAGGTGGTTAATCCAACGTTTCTTGTTTTAACTATGCTTGCATTTTTAAAATAGTTGCACTTTTGAGGTACTATTGACATGAAAATTGCTATATTGCTCCACCCATAGCCCCAAAAAAGACATGATTTGTATAGAAACCTATGATCAACCTTTTCCCAAGTATGTCTTCATTTGAAATGGTACTTTTAACATCTATATAGGTTGATGTAACTGTAATAATGAGATATGTGGAACATGAACCAACAACTGTAGTAGGCATTCCTCGTGTAGAAGAGTTACAGGCAATGTTCGAGGGTTGAACACGCCTTGACAATGGAATATATTTTTGATTTTAAAAATGAGACTAATAAATATTATTAGGAGAAAAATCTAAAGCAGAAGCATTAGATCTGATTGTCCTACTAATTTTGAAAGGATCACCAACTCTTACATGCAATTTCTTCTATTTGATTTGTGTGACCATTTGGGATGTATTCAAATCACGATAGTCAAATTCATTACTCTTGAACACTTTTGTTAACATTTACAACATCATTATATTTCTTATTATATATTTCAATTTACTTCATTAAGTAAATCATGTATATATTGTGCAAATTATGTACTAGAATTAGAATATGCATGCAGTGGTAATGGAGCAATATTTTTATGTTTTGTAGGGTTTTGCAATTTCAAATGGTTCCTTGCCATAGATTTTCATATAGTGTTTTTGTAAGCAAATTTAGAAGTAGGAATTTGCGGATCTCAATTATGTAGATTTTTTTCCAACCAAACTTTGTAATACGTTTCAAATATATATTTTTTATTTTCTCAGTTTGACCATTAATTTGTGAGTGAACGCTTGATGAAAATTTAGGGCTAATACTTAGCAATTTTAAAATGGTCTAGAATCTATATTCTTGGATTATCCATATTACTTCACTGTTTTCCTAAAGAAAATTTTGCTATATAAGAAGCTTCAATAATATGATCATGACCATGAATTGTTCTAGTAATCCCAACATAGAATTCAAATACAAATCAACATAAATAGATTTGTGGCTCAATGGTAGTACAATAGGAAGCCTTCCGACCACAAAAATTGTGAACTAGAAGAAGAATATGGCAGGGTGAAGCAATGAAGGCTTGTGCTGAAACCTTATATGGTTTAATGGAATCATAAGTAATTGATTGACAATGTAGAAAAGCTGTAGTTTAGCCTTGAGGCCTTTATTAGGCTTGTTCGGTTGTATAGATAAAGACTCAATCATCTTTGCAGGAAATAAACGAATATTGGTCCGATTGAGCTTTAAAACATAATTAATTGCATTCATGTCATAAAATTATAGGTGACCTAAGAGGATATGTGGTGTCCGTGTGAAGAACAACACATCAGATATTGTCTTTATAATTGCCCATCTGAATGAGAATTAAACAATGCTTTGTAAGAGGTAGGGATGTTTGGTTCCCGTAGTCCACTTGAAACATAATAGGTTGTGTTTTTGATAATCAAAATGAACTCTAAGAAACTCTGCCTTTGAATAACATTTTTGGAATTAGCATCATTTATGACTATTTTGTATCTCTTATAATTTCAAGTTGCATTCATTTGGAAGATACTAATGCTTTTCCAATTCACATAAGTGTTTGATGTAAAAATGCATCTCACAATTGCAATTATGCCCGACTATAACATCCTTAATTATAAGTGACACATCATCAATCATCTCATGAAACTTGCCTTCTTTTTAGCTCCTTGTTCAATAAAAAGATTAATTTGAAGGCATTGTTTGATGGTATGACCCCTTATGGAGACACTTAAAGCAAGTTATTGCAAAATGTTAACTTGTTTACTTGGTAGATTCTCTTATTGTTGTGTAGATTGAGATTAAGAATCAAACTTTCAATCGTGTTGGTTGTCATACATCATTTTGCCCCCTTTATTCATCTCGGAGGCATGCGTAATAGAGGCGAAAAATTAAGTCAGATAAATTTCTTACTAATATTCATCATGACTTTATTAATTAAGATCGAATGAATGAAAAAAATTAGCTTGTCTTGATCGGCACAAAATATGCATTACACTTCAAAATTATTTAGTAGATTCATCATAGGTATTGATATGAAAGCATGTATAAGTAAAATTATTAGATGGACTACAAAACTTCTTAATAAACTTTAAGTATAAATTTTTGCAGATCAAAAGTCTTTAATTTACATTAATACATCTTCTTCTATAATATCTAAAAAAATGTACATTCAAAATGCTAGGGTATAGGATAAATTGGGTCATTTGTCTATGGCCCCAACTGCTCCTTACCATTGCTTGAATCCACAATTATAATCTATGTTGGAGTTGAATGCTTAATGGGATAAATAGTTTTAATATAAAATTCAAACATGCAAAAAAAGAATATAACATACTATGCTTATCATATGAACTAATATGAGCATTAATGTTCCTTAGTGCTGTAGACTTTAAATATTGAATTAATTAAATGCGTTAAAAACTTAATCAGTAACAGTAAATATGAATGTTGTAAGAAAATGAAATATAATTGATGAGTGTCAAATCATTTAAATGCAATCGATTGTTGGCATTAGACTTCTTTCTTTACTTTCATTATAATTTTTTTTTGCTTAATAGCTATTATTTTAGAAATATCATATAATTTTTGAATATTTTTGAGACTTTTATGTCATCAGGTCATCACATAGACCGTCCATCATAATAACTATTGATAAAATTTGGTGAGTCTAACATTGCATCTTTACAGTTTAGACCATCCCATCTTTCTTGTATCAAGAGTCAGGAATCCTTTTTTATTTCCTTATTGAGGCTCATCTTGGTAAATTTTTTTTCCTTTCTTTGAATGGATAAATCATCATGGTCTTCCAATTTATCTCTAATGCCATGACGTTTCATAGCTTTTCTTTAAATTTTAACATCAGTGCATAAGCATTTAAAATTAGTTAACATTTTATGCGCATGATGACATCAACCTATATCATAATGCACTCAATGTATGATCTGACATGTAAGAATTTACAGTTAAATGCTTAAATATGCATGATAGTTTATGAGGAAATCAAAAGATTTAATTCTATGAACAAAAAATGAACTTATCCTAAATAATTGATTATGGGTGAGACAACATATTTACTGATATCATTATTGATCATTAATGTGTTTAATGTGAATAAATTTTATAAATAAATATATAACAAGTCACTATATTTGTGGAAATTTACACTTATTAGACTTATTAACAATTTGCTCTTTATGTTAGAGATTGGTTATCTCACCAAAATTACTGAATTTTCCTTAGGGTGGATCACCTCGCACTTGACATCCTAAAACTTAATCTTTTGTAAATAACCTAATAGCAACAATTATCTCAATTTACAATAATTTCCTAAATAACAATACAAATCTATAACAAATATACTCAATTAATATTTTTACCTCAAAAATATTTCTTCTCATTTATGTCTTTTAAACATACAACTCGAGACCAAACTCATTTTATGGAAGAAACAACCAAAATTGGATTCTTCCTGAAAATTGTGAATTCTCTTCTTCTCTTTGTTTTGTTCCTCTCCTTTTTTTCTCTTCTTCTTCCCTTATTTATCCTTCTCATCGTCCCTTCTTCTTCTTCCCTTTTTTGCCTCACGGCCTAAAGCCCATCTCATCCCCGGCTCCAGCATCTAGTTAGGGGATTGGAGGTTAGGGAATACTTAATTTTTATTATTGTTTGGGTTATATATATATGAAAATTATCAAAATGAAATGAAGAATTTTATAAATATATTGTCAAACATTTTTGGCATGTGTAAATAATGGGGTATAATTTTAGGAGAAATTTTAATTATATATTTTTAATAATTTAGATATTACATTGGAGTAGTGATCCATTTAGATTAAACCAACTTGATGGAAGTGATTAAGACCTACAAGAGTTAAGTTTGCTACAAAGAATTGTATGATGAAATTTGACAATATTTTTCAATTCAAAAACCTTATTGTTGGCATCTTTAACATTTTTAAGATTTCATAAACACATTTCTAATCATGTGCAGGGTCATTAGTAAATTGGTGTTTAATTGCTAGTTCTCCTAAAAAAATCTCATATCCTGTTATTAGTACTCAAACTAATTAAGGTAATAAATAATTGATTGAGGACCTTAAGTATAATTCAAAAGAGCCTCAGTATGACATCTATAATGGAGGGCATACTTTTTTCTTGAGTTTCCTTTTATCTCAGTCCAAGAAGAGATGAGAGCAGCTCAATATATGTTAATATCAACAATAATGATATTCTATATTTGATAACTTTGTCTTGATAAATTTGATAAATTATATGTCATCCATCTCATGCCAAGAAAAGATGATGCTAATTTTGGACTCCTAATCTATGCAAAGATTGGGATCGTGAAGACCCTTGAATGTAGGGGTATCAACCTCGATCCTCTGAATATAATCATAATGATCGTTAGTGGGATGATTGAGGCCGACAATAGGTGTGCTCCTGGCGGGGGTGTTCTATATTAGTATTACCCTTGGCAGAGATAATATTGATCAACAATATTGTTTCGAGTACCATATTAATAAGTCATGCTAGGCCTATTGGACTCAACAATATAGGGGGGTTGTGCAGGTTAGTTCAATTCCTTAAATAGGTCATAAGAGCTTCTAGAATCTAGTTGAATGATCTCATCAAAATAATCACCTGACTCTCGAAAAGATCATCAATCTCTTCATCAATCAAAGAAGGATGCTTAGATTGATGCTCATATAACTATTTTTCTTTCTTAGACGCATTATTCCAAAGCTATTGGCCTCTTCTATATTGATTCTTGAACACTTACTTTAGTCTAGAGGTGAGGTTTCAAATCAGTTGTCTTTATCCTATTGAAGCAATGAGTACTTCAATTTTTTTCTACTCCAAAGAGTGAAATTTCTCTGTTCAAGCCCCTCAATCCAGTTGCTTCATGATTCCTGCAATTCATCAACTCCTAAGGGAATTTTGAAGATTGTGGCTTCCGAAAATTCGCGCCCGAGCCTCTTCGTGGACCCTCTTTTTTTTTTTTCAGGTCATCGAGGAGAGTTTTAACGAGTATGTTTTGAGGCAAATTTTCAGAAGGCAGATTGGATTTTAAATAAGACATTACCCAGAGATTTCACCCTCATTTTGTGAGGACTTTATGATTTGAGTTCTAATTTCCTATAGGCGCAAGCCCCTATAGTTAATTATCCCTCCCAATATGAGAGAGAACTATCAATTAGGGCTAGTCGTCAAAACAAATATGTGGTATCTGGCGTATAGTAGCAACAAGGTTTAGGCATTTGAGAATTTAATATTCTAAATTAAAAATTTCACCATCTTATACTTAAAGCGGATGGTGGGAGGAGTGATGATGAGCCCAATCAAGATCCCATGGTTTCGTCTTCCCGGGCCATGGGTTGCTTTGTCCAAGGGTATTTTGTAGACCTGGGGTGAATAGTTGTCTAAGGGGACAAATTTGAATCCATCTTAGCTGACAGAGGGCTTTGTGCCCTATCGATTAAATCATATTGATTCATTGCTCAATGATTTGGAGCCGTTAGGGAACGCATAAGCTCTAACCATAACCGTAATATAATGGTGCTATTTGATGGCAAAACCACTCAGTCAGAGGGTGCTGGTCATAACTGTTTACCTGTGGTGCCATTTAGCGGTGAAACCTCCGGTGTGGTGTCATTTGGCGGCGAAACCATAACGGTTAGAGGACATGTCTCACGTCCTTACTTGCTCTAGCTGTCAACACCTGGCTGTAGTAAGCAATGGGTCTGTGGCACCGCATAAGTACTGCTCCCAAGCCATACTATGATGCATCCGTCTCTACTACAAATACCTGGTTGAAATCTAATAAGTCCATTATCAGTACAGTGGTCATGGCCTTCTTCAATCTCTCAAAAGCTGTTGTGGCCGCCTCCCCCACAAGAAACCATCTTTCTTCAACTGTTCTGTCAGTGGTCATGCGATGGTACTATTGCCCTTCACGAACCTCTTGTAGTAGTCAGTCAGTCCTAGGAATCCTCTTAGTTCCTGAGATTCTTAGGCAGTGGCCATCTCAACATAATCTCAATTTTGGCCTGATCTGTAGCTACACCCTTCTGAGAGAATACATACCCAAAGTACTCCACACTGGCCTGGGCAATGCAACATTTTTTTAGATTGGCCCTCAGCTGATGCTCTTGTAACACCTCTAAAATTTTTCTCAAGTGCTCCCAATGCTCCCCATTTGAACCGCTGTAAACCAGAATATCATAAAAAAATACAAGCACAAATCGCCTGACATAGGGTCGAAAAATCTTGTTCATGAGGGATTGGAAAGTGACTGGGGCATTAGTGAGGCCAAAAGGCATCACTAGGAACTTATAATGCCCCTCATGAGTTCTGAAAGTAGTCTTCGGCACATCCTCTCTTTTCATTCTGATCTGATGGTACCCTGACTTCAGATCTATTTTGGTGAAGACTCAGCTCATCTATCATTGGGATATGAAACTTGTCTAACACAGTTTCCTTATTCACAGCCCTGTAGTCCACTTAGAACCTCTAACTCTCATCTTTTTTCTTAACCAGTAACATGGGGCTAGGAAAAGGACTCACACTGGGCCTGATAATCCCTGCTTTCAGCATTTCTTTGATCAACTTCTCAATTTCATCCTTCTAAAATTGAGGATAGCAATAGGGCCTGACACTGATGGGTGACACACCTTCCCTTAAGGTGATTGCATGCTCCTGCTCCCTTGGCGGTGGCAATCCCTGAGGTGGCTGAAAAATCTCGCTAACTATTGAATCAATGACTATACTGAAAGAGGAATGTCCCCACCTTCCTCCAATTTGATCCCTTCCAGCCTTTGTCGCTCCACCAGATAACCTCCCCCCACCTTCTATATGCTCCTCACTATGGTTTTTAGTGATACCATGGCTTTGGAGAGCCCTGCATCTCTCCTGATCACTACCCTTCTCCCTTCCACCACCAGCTCCTTCTTCAATGCTCTCCAGTTGATCTTGGTGCTCCCCAAGGTCTGCAGCCACTTCATTCCCAAGATGACATCAGTGCTCCGTAACTCTAATGGGAGAAAATCCTCCCTCACTTGAACCCCCTGTATGGTCAACACTACTCTCCGACAGATTCCCTTGCCCATCTCCACCTTCCCTGTACCCATCATCACTCCATAACACCCTGTATCCATTAATGTCACCCCAATTGGTCCGCAACCTGGTTGGAGATGAAATTGTGGGTAGCCTTACTGTCAATCAATACTACCACCTCCCTGTCTGCTATTTCCCCCTTCACCTATATGGTATGACTCAGAGTGAATCATACCATTGAGTTCAAGGAGATCTCTACCACGTTAAGATGTAGCTTGTCATCCTCCTCTCTCCCTATCTCACTCTCACCTCTCTCCTCAGTTTCCTGGTCATCACAGATGGTGAGAACCTGAAGAGTTCGATCCCTCCACATATGCCCTGGAGTATACTTCTCATCACATCTGAAATATAGTCCCTTCGCCATCTTTTCCTGCATCTCCCTCTCCGTCAGTCTTTTAAAGTTTCGCCCACTTCCTCCTCCTGGCTTCTCCCCTGGGGTCTCACGACTATCGCCCGATGCAGGCCCCTTGGGTGCTAAGAGAGTGGTAGTCATCCTATAAGAGCCACCCGAACTACTGCCTCTGGCTCCCCTCTCTTGGTATTTCTAATCCTCCACCAGTTGTGCTAGTTTCATAGCCTCTCTAAAGTCACGAGCTCTCATGACCCTTACTGCTGCTCGGATCTTTGATTTGAGTCCCTTCATGAAATTTCTCTCAAGAACAGTCTCCGTTAGTCGATCCAATCGACTCGCCAGGTACTTAAATCTCTCATGATAATATACCACTGAGCCTTCCTGTACTAGTGCAAAGAACTGCTCATAGAAGTCTCCTTCCCTGTCGGTTCAGAAACGTTCGAATAAGCATTCCTTGAACTCCCTCCAACTCCGTATGGGCTTCCTCATGTCTCTCCACTAGTACCAAGCCAATGCATTCCCTTCCAAACAGAAGCCAACTGCCATCAATTTCTCCTCCTCTGTCAACCCAATAACGGAGAAATACCTCTATACCTTGTAGATCCATCAGTGTGCATCATCCCCTAAAAAATGGGCATCTTCAGCTTCTGGACCTTCGGATCCCACTATTTCTCCCGATTCCTCCATAATTTTCACTTTCCCAAGTGTTTGATCCTCCTCAAGTGTCCCGATCATTCCTTCCACGCTTATACCCATACTCATCTTCGCTTTCTCCCTTTCTTCCTTCAAAATCAGCAGCCCTCCTGCCATAATCCCTATTTTTTCTTTCCCAATCAGCACCCCTTAGTTCATGCCCCCCATAATCACGCCTCTCTCCATACCTTCGACCTCTCTCCTCTATGATCTCCACATCATTTTCACTCCTACAAATTTTAGAATTCGTATTTCTCCTTACTGGACCTCTTGTCTTCGATGCCGCTTTTGATTTTGATTTTTCAGTATCTTCTTCACCATATCATGAAGATATGGAACTTTGCCTTCCATGGAGGATATTTATCCTCCACCGTTGCTTTCATTTGGCTCATCTCCCCCTCAAGGCGTTCTTCTAGTGCATCCACTTTCTTGGTTGCCATCAATACCCGAATTTTTGGACTAAAAAATCTGGAGCTTGACCCCACAAACAACAAAACAATCCATCTTCAGCCAAAAATCAGCCGCCAAATTTCACAAAAACACCCCAAAAACAGTCCCAAAGACTACTTTGATCCAATTTGATAAGAAACACTTGAAGATCTCAAGTGAAAACCTATCAATCTTGGAAAAATAGCTGGGAATATCCACAAAACTCTGAGGAAAAATAAAAAAATAGCAATTTTATTGCAATAATCAAAGATAACGGAAGGAAAATACCAAGATACAGTTGATCCTCAATTCAAGAGGAGGATCTATCTCTCCCACTCCCTAGACGCCGCTAGAGCTCGAGACGCCAAGCACCAAGAATAACAAAATCAGCCACAATTCTTTGATGCCCCAACCTTAATACAAACTCCTACTTAAAGCAAATACAAAAATAACATAAAAGGACTAAACAACCCTCAACAATTAGCCCTAGGTAGTGGACTTCACCCCAAGTGGGGGGGGGGGATTGAGAGCTTGCGGACCAACAGACTTGCGCTTGCTGTATTGCAGGAGTCGACCCACAAGTTAGGCTGGCTGGACCGATCCAGGGTGGACAGGTCCAAGCATATCATATTATTAAAGGAGATTTTAGTAGTATGAAAGAGCACCTTTTGGGCTCTTATAAGAATGTTGTACCGCGTGCTAATATGTTTGACTAGGTGAGATAGGAGAGCTTAGGTGAATGAGAACTTAGGTGCTAAAGGAGAAACTAAATAGCACTAAGTCATTGTTGAGATAGGAGAGCTTGGAAAAAGACAGGAGTGATGACCATGTTTGATGGTTGGTCTATCATCAATAATGGAAGCTTGATCAATATTTTGATTAATAATTTCTATGATACTATTTTATTAAAGTATGTTGAGCATTAGATTAGGTGAAGGATCTATAATATGTTTTTGAAGAAAATATTGGAGAGCATCTAGTAGTAGATGTTGTTATGGACAATGCAAGTACTTATAGGGCAGCTATAAAAAAGTTTGTGAAGAAGAGAAAATATATGTATTAGACATCATATGTGATATACTGCATAGATTTCATTCTTGAAAAACTTAATGACTTATCTCAACATCAGAACACCTTAAGCAAAGCAAAGAAGATCTGCAAGTTTATCTATAATCATTCATAGGTTTTGTCTTTTATGAGATTTTTTTTAAAAAAAAGGTACTCCTATGGCCTGCTCGAATTAGATTTTTTATATCTTACTTGACTCTACAATGAATGTTGGAAGGAAGACAACCTTTGAAGACTATATTTACCTACACATAATGGCTTAACTATACTTGGGAAAAGAAATATAAAGGGAAAGAAGTTAGGAATATTGATTTGAATGAAAGTTTTTGATTAAGTGTTAGTTATGCACAACCAAGAACACAAAGCCATTGGCTCAAGTTTTAAGTATGGTTGATGTGGAAAAAAAGCCAGTTATGAGCTTCATTTACAATGCCATGGATGAGGCTAAGGAGTTAATAGCACATAATTTAAGAGGAGAAGAGTCCAGCTGCAAGGGGATTTAGGAAATAATTAATGAGAACTGAGAGCTTCAATTGCATAATCATTTGTATGCACAAGATATTGCCTTAATCTTTAATTTCTATATGATAAGAATAAGCCGACTAATCTTGAGATCAAAGTAGGTTTATACAGCTATATGAATATGTTGTTAGATGACTCAATTGAGAGGGTGAAGGATAATCTGCAAGTAGTGTTATTTAAAAATAATGAAGGAGAATTTAGACTACAACAAGCCAAAGATACAGTTGCAAAATATTTCCTTGGTAATTTTCAACATTTATCGGTAGAAATAAGGAAGAATTCTCCCAATTTTAATTATGCTTTTTTTTTTCCTTCCAAATTGAATTGAATAGTTGATTGAGTTTGGTGATGACACTCTAGAGCTACAATGATTTACTATTGAAGTATTAGGCCTTACATGTTTGACATTTGGTTAGTGAAATTTGAGTATATACAATCAAGTTCATACGAAAAGGGGAAATTATTTGGCTACCTTAAGGATGAACTGCTTGGTTTATATCATGTCGAGCAAGAGAATAAATAATAAATACTTGAGGATAAGAAAGATTCCCTTATAATTATGTTCCATTAGATGATGAATGGACTGTGGATAATGATAATAAAGTTAGCTATCTAATTTGCAATTAGAAGAACTTAATATATATTTCTTTGATGGGGACAAAAGCAAGGCCAATAAGTCTAACACAAGCCTGTAAGAAATAAACAAAAAATATATCTATGAGATTTTAGGTTTTTGAGATTATAACCATTATTGTTTTAATTTTAATTAATATTCTTATTAATTATTATTGGTTGGGGAAAAGAAAGATGATTGAGATTAAAGATGTGGAAGATTGGGAGAACATTGATACAATTGATAATGAGGCAGGGTAGAACTCCATTCTTTATGACGACGATTCTGATGAAGGCCCATTGATTGATGAGAGTTTTGGGGACTTTTGACTTTAGAAATTTGAAAATGGTAGCTTATTATGTTCTTACTTTGATGGATGGTAGGAGCTGGAGAGAGACTATTTGTGTTAAATTTATTTTGTATTGTTATTTTATTAGTTCTTTTTTTATATCTTATCTTATTTTGATATTTGTATCACTTCTTACTTCATGATTTAATGTTAGAACATTAATATGTTACTTATTATCTTGCACAATTTGTTAGTCTTATTATGTTATGATGTTAATATGTTACTTCTTAATTTGTTGATAGGTTAGGATTTTAATATATTATTTTTTAATATCATAATTTGCTATTAGTTTAATACTTCTCACTTTGCATAATTTTTTTTAATATGAGGCTTACGTCTCATCTTATGGATGAAAAATGCATCAATATCCAATTATGCAATTTTAAACATTGTTCTCTCTTAATCACATTATCTTGACATGATTCTCTTGAAATTTTTTGATCTTTGAATATACAATTCTTGTTGTTCACATGAGACACTTGTTCATTTTTACCATTAACTTTAACTTTATTAGTTATATTCTCATATTTATCCCAATTATTTTATATAATAAATGTCTCACACCTTGTATAACTTCGTCTTTTATGTAAGATTGGCTAATAATTTTAGAATAAAGTCCACTAAGAGTAGCTATCATATATTTAATATTTGTTTTCTAATACTATCCCTTTTATCTTCTAATCATTTCTCTTTGTTTGAAGTTCTCATTTATAACATTGGAGGACTCATCAGTTATGACTCTTATTTGTGAAAAGCATACATCGAGGTACTATACTTTAATATCTTTTGTAAGCATCTTCATAATCAATGCAAAATTATACTAACATAATATTGATTCTTAAAGTAATTCAACAATAATTGAAAACTCTTTAGTCACCTCACAGCTACTTATAAAGTTATTCCGAGTGAAAGTCTATGTACCTAGCATTGTTTATTAGTTTTAGACTTTAAGATGAATGGACAGAATATGAAAAATAAAGTAAAATATTGTTCTAGGATTAGATGAGGCATTTAAAGAATATTTACAAAAATATTTTTTAGAGTAAGATTCAAGATTTTAAGATTCTGACCGTACATGAGAAAGTTAATATTAATTTGGAAAAAAAATTGCTAATGATATTAAGATTGTTGCAAAGGATGTGCTTGGAATATCAAAAGGAAAAACTCCTAATAGTAATAACAATTAGTATTGAAAGAAAAGATAAAAAAGAAGAAGCTTTGTTATAAAAATTGATTTAGATATAAAAATTTAAAAAATTGAGAAAATATAAAGATGCTCGTTAGGAGTTTAAGAAAGCAATATATGATGCAAAGAATTTAGCTTTAATGATTTATATAATTTATTAGATACTACGGAGGGCGAAAGATATATATAAGTTAACAGCACAAAGATATAGGAGAAATAAGGATTTAGTTCAAGTGAAGTGCATTAAGAATGAAGATTAAAAATTATTTTTATTTGGAGAGGATATTCAACAAAGGTGGATGAGATAATTTGATAAGCTTTTCAAGAAAGATTGTGAGTATATGAATGGCTTTAGTGACCTTAGCAACCTAAATAAAAATAGAAATTTTTATTTTTATTTGTGTATTAGTAAAATCAAAGTTAGAGAGGCTTTACAGAAAAAAAAGTGTAGAAATGTTGTTGGACCTGATGATATTCAAATAGAAGTGTGGAAATGCTTAGGAGCTAAGGAATTTCTTGGCTCACGAAACTTTTCAATATTATTTTTAAAGACTAAAAAGATGCTAGATGAGTGGAGAAGGAGTGTGTTGATTCTTATTTTTAAGAATGAAAGTGATGCGCAAGAGTGTGAATTATAGAGGAATTAAGTTAATGTGTCATACTTTAAAACTATGAGAGAGAGTTATTAAGCGTAGGTGACGACGTGATACTAATGTTTCTCAAAATCAATTTGAATTCATGCCGGGTAGGTCTACTATGGAAGCTATACATTTATTGAGAGGTTTGATGGAGAAGTTTAAAGTAAGGATGATCTACCTATGATATTTATTGATTTAGAGAAAACTTGTGATAAAGTTTCAAGAGAAGTGCTATGGAGAGTTTTAGAAAAGAAAGGGGTTAATAATGCTTATACTCAAATCATTAAGGATATGTATGTAGGAGCTGTTGCATTCAAACAAAAGGTGGTTTGGCAAAGTATTTTCCTATTTTAGTTGGATTATAGCAAGGATCGGCTTTGAGCCCATATCTTTTTGCTCTAGTCATGGATGTTCTTACTAGACATTTGCGAGAAGATGTACCCTATTGTATGCTTTTTGTTGATGATATTCTTCCTGTTAATGAGACTAGAGAGGGAGTTGAAGGTAAACTTAAATTATGGAGGTCAACCTTAGAGTCTAAAGGTTTTCGTTTGAGTAGACCTAAAATTGAAGACATGGAATGTAATTTTAGTAGTAATTGATTGTTATACCGGTCCAATGGACCGATCCGGCCGGTCCATACAGGAACGGCTCACGGACAGAGGCAGAAGTATTCTGCCTCTCCTGTACGTGTTGACTGAACCGCCATTCCAATGGAGCTGTTTAGGAAGGTTTTTTGAAGGAGTTAGGAGGGAAATTTGAATGTAGGGACTGTTTAGAGATTTCCTTTTGGATGCATTAAATAGTTTGTTTTCCTAGGGTTAGGGCTTCTTGAATTTCGCTAAATTTGAGATCTTTAGATTTTTTTTGGGCTCTAGCGGTGTCTAGAGATTTGGGAGAGATAGATCCTTCTCTCGAATAGAGGATCAATTGTATCTTGGTATTTTCCGTTTTTATTTCATCAAATAATACAAATTATCTACTATTTTTCTGGTTTTGTGTGGATTCTTGCGGAGAATTTTTGCTGTTTTTCAAAGATTGATAGGAAATTCTTGAGATCTTCAAGTGTTTTCTATCAAATTGGTATCAGAGCGTTGTTCGGGGCTATATGGGGGGCTGTTTGGGTTGATTCCTGCAGCCGTTTTTCTCCTTCGAACTGCTATTTTTGTGGTGGAAATCCAAATTTTTGAGCCTAAGCGGTGTCTGGGGCTATTTTGGGACTATTTGGGCTGATTCCTGCTGCAGTTTGTCTCCTTCGAACCGTTTTTTTTGCTGTTTTTGTGGTGGAAATCCGAATTTTCGAGGCTAACAAAAATCTGGGGACTTATGGAGGGAACAAAAGTAGAATTATTAGAAGGGGAGATCGGATAAATGAAATCTGAAATTTCAGATCTCCAAACTCATGTTTCAGATTTAAAAAAAAGATATTTCAACCATCCATGATAAGTTCGATTCGATATTTTCCATCCTGGAGAGATGTTGAAGAAAGTGCTCGAGGGTCAAACCAAAATATCATCGTCGGAGGTGAGGGAAGGCGCCGACAGCCAAAGTGAGGAAGTGGGGAAAACCCTAAGCCAATCAGAAAAAGGGAAGATCAAGAGGTGGAGATTTTGGAGGGAACAAAAAAATGCCTTCTGTAGGGCTTCTTAGGTAGGATTCGGGTAAATGGTATGTGGAGAGGCGTGAGGGGGTTGGGCATGAGTGGAGGGATGTTGAATTTGAAAGAAGAGTGGCTGAATTTGAAAGGCGAGGACTTGATTAGGATTGAAGAGTTGTCGAATTTGAAAGGAGAGGGGTTGAATATGATCGAAGGGGTGCTGAATTTGAAGGGAGAAGGTGGGCTTGTGATGAAAAGTTTGGGTGCGAGCAGAGGAGAGATGATTGGCACAGTTGGAGGGAACCAACCCCTTGGGAAAATTTTGGAGGAAGCAGGGTTAACGGAGGAGATGTAAGAGTGAGGAAACTGAAGATACTTATTTTTGAGGGAGAAGATGCACATGGGTGGATCTACAGGGTGGAAAGGTACTTTACTGTCAGCATGTTGACAGAGGAGGAGAGACTGACGGCAGCTGGCCTATGTTTGGAAGGGAAGGTTTTGGCTTGGTACCAGTGGAGGTACATGCGACGACTATACGGAGTTGGAGGGAGTTTAAGTATTTCCTATTAGAACGATTCCGAATTGACAGGGGAGGAGACTTCTACGAGTAGTTGTTTGCCTTGACACAAGCTGATTCAATGATAGAGTACCGGGAGAGGTTCGAGTACCTTGCTAGTCGATTGGAGCCCCTTTATGAGACCGTGCTAGAGGGGAACTTCATGAAAGGACTAAAACCAGAGATCTGGGCGGCAGTCAGAGTGATGAGGGTTCGTGACTTGGGAGAGACTGTGGAGCTAGCTCAGTAGGTGGAGAATCAGTGGCACCTGGAGAGAGAGACGGGAGGCAACAGCTCAGTAGGTTCGTACAGGATGACCGCCACCTTATTGACATCCAAGGAGCCAACACTTGATACTCTTCGAGGGATTTCAATGGAAAAGACTGCAGGAGGAAGACCTAAGGACAATATCAAGAAGCTCACAGAAACGGAATTACAGGAGAAGAGGGCGAAGGGGCTCTGTTTCAAATGTGATGAGAGGTATATGCCGGGGCATTGGTGTAAGGACCGAACTCTTCAGATTCCTACCATTTGTGATGAAGAGGGAATGGATGTGGTCGTCGTCTTTCCACCTTACGGGCAATGTGGGTCTTTGGGAGGGGAGTATTGTTAGACCGATCCATACAGGACCGGCTCACGGGCAGAGGCGGAAAAGTTCTGCCTGTCCTGTACGCGCTGACCGAACTGCCATTCCAATGGAGCTATTTAGGATGGTTTTTTGAAGGAGTTGGGAGGGAAATTTGAATGTAGGGACTATTTAAAGATTTTCTTTTGGATTGTATGCATTAAATAGTTTGTTTTCCTAGGGTTATGACATATTGAATTTTGCTGAATTTGAGATCTTTAGGTTTTTTTTGGCTCTAGCGGCGTCCAGAGATTTGAGAGAGATAGATTCTCCTCTCGGATTGAGGATCAATTGTATCTTGGTATTTTCCGTTTCTATTTCATCAAATAATACAAATTATCTATTATTTTCTTGGTTTTGAGTGGATTCTTGCAGAGAATTTTTGCTGTTTCCAAAGATTGATAGGAAATTATTGAGATTTTCAAGTGTTTCTATCATAGATTTTGTGGAGGGATTGTGAATTTGGGCGAACAAACCATTAAATAAGAGTACATGTTTTAGATATCTCGGGTCTATTGTCCAGAGTGACGGTGAAATAGATGGGGATATTATTAGTCGAATTCAAGTTGGATGGTGGAAGTGGAGGAATGCTTCGAGCATGTTGTGTGATAGAATAGTTTCCCTCAAACTTAAGGAAAAATTTTATAAGATGATGGTGAGATCTGAAATGCTTTATAGAGCAGAATGTTGGCCATTAAAAGAGAAGCATAAAATTAAGTTAAAGTATTGCAAATTTGAGGATGCTTAGGTTGATGAGTGGCTTCACTCTTAGAGATGGAATGCAAAACGAGCATATATGTGGAAAGGTTGGAGTAGCTCTGATGGCAGATAAGATTAAAGAGAGCCGCCTTAGATGGATTGGCCACATAAAACGTCGGCCTTCTAACGACCCAGTTAGGAGAGTAGATGTATTAAATTTGACCTATGTTAAGAAAGGTAAAGACCTAAAAATATTTGCTTAGAAAATATTAGAAATGACTTTTTTTAATTAGATTTAAATAAGAATTTGACTCTTAATAGGTCATAATACAGAAAAAAGATTCATGTAGCTGACCCCACGTAGTAAGATGAAGGGTTGATGTTATTATTGCTGTAGTATTTTTTAATAAACTAACATGTTGTTCCATATGAAGTTTGACTCAAGTGTAGAAGTCCAATTTTCCTTTCCTTACAACTTATATTGAGATATTAATACCTTCTTTAATTTCAAGGTCCATCTAATCTTTTTAGCAAATTTTTTATATTTTTGTTTTTTTTATAATTCTAAAATATACATTGATAACTAGAACTCTATATTGTGTGGTCAAAATTTTCTCAAAACCACCTTACAATTTTTGTTAAAAGAATTATCTTTCTTCCAATTACAAAGGAGCTTTTTTATGATTTAGTGGCTCCACTTTTGAAAGTACGTTAACGCTCTTCTTGTTTTTTTAAGTATATCATAAAGTTTCCTCTGTTATGGTTGTGGCTTATGGTATTTATGAAGTTTGGGTGTTGTTGATTATGGGATTCGAGTGAGTTTTTTCATTGATTGGACCCTTTAGCTCATGATTGGTGTGACTTGTTATGTTTAGTTTTGTTCTGAGTATGAACTACTTACAATATCTATCAAGTATTGTAGCATGAGCAATTGTTGTGGATTTGTTAATTGGCTATGTGATTTTAGATATTTTTTGGATAGGAATTTCTCATTTCATTATATATATATTTGTGTTGGATGTCATGGAAGTTTGTTATAAAATTGGTGATATCTATGGCATGTAAAAAGACATGTTTGATTTCTACTTTATTGAGTGAATTTATGGCTTAATGTAATTTTTCCTTGCCTTCAAAAATTGTGAGAAGTCTTCTACTTGTGGTGATGTGAGGTATGGACCTTCCATTTAGTGTTATCTTATTTTTTTTGTTCTTATTATTTAGATTATAATAATTGATATGATTGTGTGATTATTTTATCAAATTTGATAAAAATTAATTTTTTGATTATCATGTGAGTTTTTGATCGAAGTTAGAGAGGTTTCAAAGAAAATGAAATGTGGAAAGGTATTGGACTTGAAGATATTCCAATAGAGGTGTGAAAATGCTTAGGAGATGAAGAATTTCTTGGCTTACTAAGTTTTTTAATATTATTTTGAAGACTAATAACATGGCAGATGAGTGGAAGAGTGTGTTGGTTCCTATTTTTAAGAATAAATGTGATACACAAGAGTGTGCGAATTATAGAGGAATTCAGTTAATGTGTCATACATTAAAACTATGAGAGAAAGTCATTGAGCATAGGTTACGACGTGATACTATTGGTTCCCAAAATCAATATAGTTTCATGCCCAGTTGGTCTACAATGGAAGCTATACATTTGTTGAGAGGTTTGATGGAGAAGTATAGAGAAAATAAGGAGGATCTACATATGATATTTATTGATTTAGAGAAAGCATGTGATAAAGTTTCTAGAGAAGTGCTCTGGAGAGTTCTACAAAAGAAAGGAGTTAATAAGGAGGATATGCATGCAGGAGAAGTTACTTGTGTTCAAACATAAGGTGATTTGACCAAGCTTTTTTCTATTTCTGTTGGATTACATCAAATATCACCTTTAAGCTCATATCTTTTTGGTTTAGTCATGGATGTTTGTACTAGACATTTGCAAGAGAATGTACCATAGTGTATGCATTTTGTTGATAATATTCTTGTTGATAAGACTAGAGAGGGAGTTGAAGGAAAACTTGAATTATGGAGGTCAATTTTAGAGTCTAAAGGTTTTTGTTTGAGTATATCTAAAATTGAATATATAGAGTATAATTTTAGTAGTAATAGATCTAGTGAGGGGATTGTGACTTTGGATGATCAAGTCATTAAGAAGAGTATATGTTTTAGATATCTTGGATCTATGGTTCAAAGTGATTTTGATATAGATGAAGATATTATTAGTAGAATTCAAGTTGGATGGTTGAAGTGGAGGAATGAATCGGGCCTATTCTGTGATAGAAAAGCACCCCTCAAACTAAGGGAAAATTCTATAAGATGGTGGTGAGACCTGCAATGCTTTATGACACAGAATGTTGGCCATTAAGAGTGAAGCATAAAATTAAGTTAAGTGTTGCAGAGCTAAAGATGCTCAGGTGGATAAGTGGCTTTACTCTTATAGACAGAATGCGAAATGAGTATATGCATGAAAAGGTTGGAGTAGCTCTAATGGCAGATTAGAGCAGAGAGAGTTGCCTTAGATGGTTTGGCCTCATAAAACGCCAGCCTTCTGATGACGCGTTTAGGAGAGTAGATGTATTAGATTTGCACCATGTTAAGAAAGATAGAGTTAGACTAAAAAAGACTTGGTTAGAAAGTTTTAGAAATGACATTTTTTATTAGATTTAAATGAAAATTTCACTCTTAACAGGACACAATGGAGAAAAATGATTCAGGTAGCCGCCCTACGTAGTGGGATAAGGGCTTGATGTTGATGTTGTTATTTGAGTTTTTTATTGAATATGTGATTCTTTTATGATCCTTATTTTTTAAGCATGATTTCTATTAAGCAACTATTAAATCATTGTTTTTGTGAATTTTGTGTATTTAAGATTTTTATTTGTATAAACTAGAAGTTTATGATCATGAATTTGACCATGTATATTTAATTTTGTACATTATATATAATAGTAATAGGAAAATCTAGATCTTAATCATTCTACATTAGATTTGGTATTTAAGTTTAAAGTTATACCATCATTTCAACTAGAGGCAAGTCATTAACTTGGCGCTCAACAAATTAATATCATTTAGCATTTTAAATAAATCAAGCAAGCTATGATTCTAGACAACTACAATGAGATTTTAATGAGGTCAAGAGTTATATTCCTATATTTGATGAAAAGTATAATCTCAAAGAATTTTCAAATTAGATTGATAACTTGGAATATTTCTTCAAATGTTATAATATGTTTGATTCCCAGTGAGTTTGATTTGTTAAAAAAGTTTATAGGACATGCTCAATATTATTTGCAAAGAGTTACTGCTAAATTAATGTAGATTGATATGAAACTTAAACTTAAAGAATAATATTTATCATTCAATGAATATAGGAACCAACTTCATGATCAATTTAAGGAGTTTACAAGGTGAATATGATATATTTGTATATTATGTACAATTTAATGATCTTTTTGTTGGAGAATTTTTTTTTCCTCTAACGGATTGCATACTTTATGATTGAGTACGGTATAAGAATGACGATATATTATCCAAAAGGGTAAAAATATCATTTTCTTATGGCCTAAATGATAAAATCTACAATTCAACAGAGATTCCCCCGTTCAATGTTTGGTTGAACGGGGTTTATTTTATTCTGGGGTACGGATGCCCCACAGGGGCAAGCCCCTATGATTAATTACATCTCAAGCTTTGATGCTTGAGAAAATTTTTGATTAAACTAGTGGTTTTCTTGTTTTTGAGAGTCATTTAGATATTGATTAAAGTTTGACTTTTTTTTTGAAAATCCATGAAAGTCTTATTTAAAGGATTTTTTGGTCCTTTAAGAGTTTCAAGGAGGAAGTGATCAACTTGAAATTAAATTTCTTGGAATGAGTACCAAAGGGAAGGAGTGTAGGAGTACTTGATTCTGAGGAAAACTCAGAGTTACTCAGACTATCCTAAATTGGGCTTTACATTTTAGGAGTCTAATTTTTGTTCAAGTTAATATTTTTCATTAAAAGGTTGGGGCTTACATTCCAACAACACTTGTTGGAGGAATTGCCCGAAAGGTGGGGCTTATATAGTGATTGGAATCGACTATTGCCTCAGACCCTAAAGCTAAGTTGAGGACTACCGAGAGGTAGTTCCTCGAACCTAAATCTAGCGAATGTAAAAGGACTTACAAATTATAGCTCACAAGAGGCACAATCAGCCCGACCTCTGGATTTATTGTCCTGCCTGGAAAGGACTACCAGCTAGATTCCTCCTAATCGCTTTTAAAATCATGCTTTCTGGTCTCAATGCATATGAAGAGTGGTGGGTAATTATTATTTAGGAAATAGGACTTACAACTTGGCTTTGAGGCCAAGATGTCTAGCTATGCAGGGTATGCAGAATGCTGACTCATAGATGCAGATTTTTTTGTTATCTAATCCTTAAGTGAGGGTTTCTACATGTGACTCTTTTAGGCCATGCATGATTAATTTAAGTTTTGAAAACTTAGCTCTTTAAAAGAGAGCCATGCAATTTTCTTTGTTAGAAAAAGTGTGGAGCATAAATTAATTTTTTTTAAGTTATTTCAGTTTCTTAATAGGTAGAAATCTTAATTTTGTCCTAAGAGCCTACCATATCAGAGTCCAAGCCACTCCCAAATAAACAGTAGAAAAAACCTAGGAAAAGCATATTGTTCTAATGCGCACACAGTAAACAAACAACACATGCATGTATATAAATCAAGTACAGGAAATGTAGATAGTGTCCCAGTTATTACAAACAGTTTTGACAGCTGAGTTGCCTGCCATTATACAACCCAGTTAATTTTTACAGACTCTACTTGTGGGGTCTTCAAGCTTTATCTTCCAGGTGGATCTTTGGGCTTCACCTCCAGGGAGTACATCATTCTTGATCCACCCCTCCTTTGATCTAAATTCTCACAAGTTTTACATCATAATCTAATTAAATACATGATAGAAAATATAAAAGACTCAAATCTGCAAAACAGAGTTAGCAAGTAGTTTATATAATAACATCACATTCAAAATTTGCCTAGCACTTAGAGTGCTAGGCACCTGCTTCTACCGTATTGGCCATACCTCTTGGGGGATTTTAAGCAGCGCCTGCAAGCAAACAGCGTTAAGATAATCATGATTTATCTTTATTTTACCCCCTCTTGAACACGACCACCTGCACAAGAAAGCATATATATATTTCTATGCTAACCACTTAAGGGCAAGTGCCCACATCACAGACAATCCAACGAGCAATCACACCACAACAATCAACCACATGCACACACAGAAAAATCCTAGTCCTAGTATGCCTAAGGGGCTGTGCACCTAAGTGTGTGAGGGGCTCGTGTTCTATGTCACACTAAGGGTGTTCCACCTAGAGTTTGGATCTAAAGGAAGGGTATCCAACACTAGTTTTGAGCTAGTGTTGGAGAGTTCCCCCCTAGCTCTTGGAGCTAAGAGGAGAAAAGAGGATGCTTCTTTTAACTTTGAGGCTAAAAAAGAGGGGGAGAAGGTATCCAACACCTAGCTTTTGAGCCAAGTGTTGGAAGATCCTCCTTAACTTTTGGAGCTAGGGAGAGAGGATTCTCTTTAACTTTTGGAATTAAAGAGAGAAAAATCCTCTACAACTTGGAGATTAGAAAAGAAAGATGGGTCACCAATTGATTTTGACTCAATAAGTGAGTAAGATTTGCAATTTTGAGATTACAAATCAAGAGGAGCTATCATTGAATTTTATATTCAATGATGGGTATTTAGTTTGCTAAATTTAGGTAAAGCAAACATGAAGGAATGATATGTAGGTTTGGGCTACACATCAAGGGTTCCTTGGACTTTTGAGTGTCCAAAGAAAGGAACTCATTCACCTAATTTGGATTAGGAGGATGAAAGAAAGCTAGGATTGACTCCTTTGCTTGACACTGAATCATTTGTTGAATTTTGGTTCAACAAATGAATGATTTGGATGAACTACTTGCTGATTTTGATTCAACAAATAAGTGATTTTCATAGGTTTAATTCATTCAACATGGGTTGAATGAATGAGAGTTTTCATACAACTTTTGGGTTGTAGAAAGAGGGGAATTTCTCTACAATTCTGATTTGTAAAGAAGATAGGAGAAAATGCAACTTAGGGGTTGCAAAGTGGAAGGATCCTTGAACATTTTAGTGTTCAAAAGAGATCTACATTCTCCTAATTCGGGTTTAGGAGAATGACGAAATTTCCTACAACTTTTGAGTTGTAGGAAGAAGGCTCTCTCTACAATTTTGGATTGTGGAAAAGAGGAGAAAATGCAACTTGTGAGTTGCAAATTCATGGATGTCCTTTGAGTATCAGATGTTCAAAGGGAGGAGATCATCTACCCAACTTGTATTGGGTAAATAGGAGAAGGTGATATGCAGATTTGGACTACAAGCCACCACAGATTCTCTTTGAACTTTTGGATGTTCAAAGAGTGGAATTCATTCTTCCAAACTAGGTTGGAAGGATGAAATATAGATATTTTCTACAATCTTTGAGTTGAGGAAATATGAAGTTCTCTACAATTTTGATTTGTGGAGAATAAGAGAGAAGATGCATTGCATGGATTGCAAATTCATGGATGCTCCTCGAACATTTAATGTTCAAAGGGAGATAAACACTATCCTAACTTTGGGTTTAGGAGAATGGGAGGAAACCCATAGCTTTTGAGCTAAGGTAAGGAATCTTCTAAGGCTTTTGGAGCCATAGAAGTGAGATATGACTTGTAATTTTGGGTCGCAAGTCATGGGGCAATTGTTGAACTGTGTATTTAATAATGCAAGATAAGTTGCCTTACTTGATAAGGAAAACAAGAAAGGATGTCATGTAGACATAGACTTCAAGTCATGATGAATTCTCTTTGAACTTTTAGATGCTCAAGGAAGAAAGTTTCATTCTTCCAACTTGAGTTGGAGGGATAAAAGGAGGAAAATGCAACTTAAAGGTTGCAAATAGATGGGCCTCTTTGAATACTTTGGTATTCAACGAGAGTTGATGATCCACTCCATTTACGTTGGGCAAATATAAGGAGATGACATGTAGATTTGTACTACACGTCATAAGAGTTCTTTGGACTTTTAGGAGTCCAAAGAAGAGGGATTATTTGTTGGTTTTAACTCAACAAATAAGTGATTTGATAAATTCCCTACAATTTTGGGGTTGAGGAAATGAGATGTAACTTGAGAGTTACAAAATTTCACGAATGTTTCTTTGAATATTTGATATTCATAGAGAAAGGGTCATTCACTTAGTTTGAGAGAATGTGAAGAGTAGCATGATTGGAGTCCCGTGCTTAGCTATAACTCTCATAAGCTTCTTGAATGTCACTTGGAAACTTTCATGTAAGTTTAGAGAAGCAACAAGCAAGGAGGTGGAGGATTTTCCGTAGCTTTTGGGCTAAGGAAAGTTGAAGAATTTCCTATAATATTGACTCATAGGAAAGGAGGGTAAAATACAACTTAGAGGTTGCAAATTCATGAATGTTCTTTGAACATTTTGGTGTTCAAAGAAAAAGGGTATACCTTCCCGATTTGGATTTAGGAAGATGAAAGGAGGTTTAAAAGTTCTCCTACAATTTTGGCTCGTAGGAAATGATGACTAGAATGCAACTTAGAAGTTGCTAAATTGAAGACACTCTTTGAACCTTTGGTGTTCAAAGAGGGGTGATCATCCACTTAATTTAGGTTAAGTGAATGGAGGAGCTTCTTTGAATATTTGATATCCAAAGAAGAATACATAAATTCGCTTAATTTAGATTAAGCGAACAGTGGAGCATTCCCTAGATTCAGATCCCAGGGCTTTGCTTGTGCCCTTTTGAGCATTTCTAGAGATTATTTGGGAACCTCTATATGGGCTTTGAAGGCCACTAGCAAAGAAGGCATTTATTGGTTTTGTGCTCCAACAAAGAAAATGGAGAAACTTAGACTTTGGCTCTAAGTTTCGCTTGTATCCTTTTAGGCCTCTCTAGAGATCATTTGGGTACCTCTACATGGGCTTTGAGGGCTACTAGCAAGGAAAGCATTTGTTGGTTTTGTGCTCCAACAAAGAAAACGAGAGAACCTAAAATTGGGTTCTAAATAAAGAGCCTTATGCAATGATGCTATTGAAGTATTGAGAAACTTCAAATCATCATGCAAAGAGGAAGAATGGTTGTTTGTTAAATTTTACATCAACAAACAAGGGATGGAGAGCTTAAAATTTGTTTCTAAGATCTAACAATTCATACACTATAACATTTGGAACCTTGAGGAGATTCCCAAATGTCATGAATGAAGGAAAGAAGAACGTGATTGTTCGTTGTGTTTATGTTTTAATACACCAGAGAGTGGATGACTTAGACTTTGGTTCTAAGATCCAACAATTCATGTAATGACGTTGCTGGAACCTTTGGAGGTTTCAAACTCACACATGAAAAGGAGGAATGATGTTTGCTTGTTGATTTTGTGTTAACAAACAAGATGAGATTGGAACCTTTGGAGGCTCCCAATTATCGTGTATGAGAGGATATGTGTTGGTTTTATGTTCCAACAATAAGAGATGAAAGAACTTGGGAATTGGCTCCAAGTTTCATCCAATTCATGGAATGATGTATTTGGAGCTTTGAGGAAGCTCCAAATGTCATGTATAAGAGACACAACTTATGGTTTTGGAATTACAAATCAAGAGAACATCATCAAGTTTTATACTTGATGATGCAAGATCATTTACATATGTAGGTTAGGCAAATGAGATAGGTTAGGATTAGAATCCTAAGCCTAAGGGGGACATTCATTCGTTGATTTTGTGGCTCAACAAATGATGAAGGGAGCTTAGGATTTGGCGCTAAGCTCCAAAATCTCCATGCAAAGGTATTGTTGAGGCTTTAGGAGACTTTGGACCACCATACATGAAAGGGGAAATGATGGTTGTTTGTTGATTTTATGTTTCCAATAAACAAGGGAAGGGAAAGGAACCTAGGAATTGGTCCTAGGATTAAAGGACTCATATGAAGATTAGAGGATTCATATGACGATGTGTTTAGAGGCTTGAGGAGCCTTGGAACATCTTATATGAGGAGTCATTTGTTAGTTTTATGTTCCAACAAATGAGGTTGAAGAGAAAACTTGGAAGTTGGTTCCAAGTTTCAAATGGTTCATGCAATAATGTGTTTGGAGCCTTTGGAGGTCTCAATCACTATGCATGGGGAAAGGAAGGCTCTACTAGAGAGTTTCCAATATATTGAAAAAGATTCCTAAATCACTTCTGGTATGATTAGGAAACTTGGGAGGTGGTTTGTTGGTCTTGTGTCCCAACAAACGAGGGGGTGGATAGCTTAGAATTTGGTTCTAAGCTACAACGATTCATATGTAGGAGCGTTTGGAACCTTGGAGGTGCTCCAAATACCACATATGAGGGAAGTATTTGTTGGTTAGGTGCTCCAACAAACATAGTGAAAGAGCTTGAAATTTTGGCTTCAAGCTCAAATGATCCATGCAATACAATAATTGGGGCCTTTAGGGTGCTCCCACTATTTTACATGGGGGACATGGGTGTGAGGAAATAAAATTTCCTACTCCCCTACGAATGTCTTAGACTCATTCGGAGAAGGGAAGGATTGATCTCCTAAAACTTTAGAAGAATTCCTAAATCAATTTTGTCATGATTAGGAGGTTTGGATGAATGCTTGTGGATTTCGGGTTCACAAGTAAAGAGGTATTGACCTCAGATTTTTTTTTTGGGAATCCTAAGTCAAGGATACTCATGTAATGAAAGATTTGGAGCTTGGAGATGCTCCAAATTATCATGAATGAGAGAAGGAAGACTCTACTAGAGAGCTTCCAACGCATTGAAATGATTTTCAAATCAACTTTGGCATGATTTGGATAGGAGGGATTGGTCCTACAACTTCAATTTGGAAGAGACTTATGGCGTCACCTAGGGAACCTAAAGACATAGGATGGAAAATATCATTAAAACCCCTATGGATAGGTTCTAAGAATTAGTTTGCTACAGTCCAAGGAAGACCTAGGGGTGAAAGCTTTGAATTTGTCATTTTGAAAGCTTCACCATGTGCCTATGTTATGTGTTAACACTTTTGATCCGTTAACTTGCAAGTTACATTAAACATATCTAACAAACTCTAATACGCAATGGGGTGTGATCTATAAGCTCTTTAAAGCCATAGAACACTCCATCTTTGCTCTATGAGCATTCATGAGTTTGGTAGATATACTTATGACTTTGCAAATTTAGGCATAAAGCGTCATAGTCATTGACATAAACATGCATTCTTGTGAGTTTAAAATAAGCAATCTACTCATGCAAACTATATTCAACATTAATAAATAAAAGCATGTGGAAAAGACAACTCCTCACACTACCTCCCCAAATTTAGGGAAGCTCAACAATGCTTTCCAATCAATCAATTAATTGTAGGATTCACAACATGAAATAAGAATGCTCATAGAGAATCCTACAATTCCATAAAGATAATTGAAATGCATTTTTGAACATCCAATGATTTTAGGAGGAATTGTAAATGTCATGGCGGTGCGAACCTAGTACGTGCATGTTCTAGTTTTGTCGTAACATACAAGCCTAGTTATCTAATAACATATGCCACACTTAGAAGAGGAGTTCTACATCTCAAAACTCAACTTTGGGTTGAACAGAACGATCTAACCTATGGTTTAGTCATAGATGATGGGGAAGATGCGACATGAATGCAAAATCATACAATTTGGAAGGTGTTGAACACCAATCTAACACCTCCACATGCATCGACAGCCTCTTCGAACTCTCACATGAGAGCCAACAAATGAAAACTACCAAGTTTTCGCTGTTTCGCAAAGAGGACAGCAAGTAAAGGGTTTTGGGAGAGCAAGAAATTAAGTTTCTAGGGACCTAAGGCTTGGGAACGTCAACCACACAATCATTGGCCATGGGGAACCCTAGGTCTCACTAAGGTTTAGTGTTTTACCTCTCCCGGGTTGTCCTAGTGCTCCAAATCCAAGCTCCGAATTGCCGTCCAAGCTCTGAGCGGCTGTTTGGAAGCTTCCAAATTGCTGTCCACGCTGTATGAGTGCTCCTGAAGGTGGATTTCGCCGAAAAGAAGTCACCGGAGTTGGTAGAAGAGGAAGGAAACTCTTCTACAGCAAGTGGGTAGCCTTCAAAGGCCTTCAATGCCTTCAATAACTCTCCTACTTCACTTCCTTCCACTCCAGGAAGAAGAAACAACAGCACGATCCTATTTCAGAGGAATAGTGAAGAAGACAAGGACAACTGCATGCAAAACGATCTCCATTGACTGGTTGGGTTCGGTCGCATGCAGGTAGGCTTTCTTCTCCCTCTGGTCGGGCTAGACGGACGCAGGGCACGCAAGCAAGGGCGCCGGAGGAAGGTCGCCTGCTCCGCCTTTTCTCTTGGCTGGAAGGACCGCATGCGAGCTCTCTTCCTCTCTCGCTCTTTCTCCCTCTCGCGCTCTCTCTCGGGACGGGCCGAACGAAAACAAGCAGGGGAGCCGAATGGCTCCCCCACTCCTTTCGTTTGCTCTTGGAGACACACGCCAGCCCTCTGCCACCGCCCCATGCATCCAATCGGGCCTCCTTAATACGCGAAATGAGAAGAATATCCACTTGAGTGGATATTGTGGGATTTGATGTGAGATTGGGTGGGATTTGAGATAAAATCCTAGCCCTAGATTTCAAATTTTGATTTGAGAATTTGATTCAGCCCAAATTGATTAATTGGGCATGAAATTGAGTCCGAATTGGACTCGACCCGAACCGATTTGGGTAGATTTGGGTCTGATCAAGTTAATTTTGTGAAATTGAACTCGAATCGACGCCGAATTGCGTCGAATTGGGCTCGACGCGGCTCGATTGGGTTCGAATTGATTTTGATTAAATTAAATTGAGTTTAATTTAATTAAATCGAGTTTAATTTGATGAAATTAAAGTTTAATTTCACCGAATTAGGGTCTGATTTCGCCTCGACGACATTCAATTGGGCTGATCGAGCCTAGTCGGGCTCGATCGGGGTCATGTTGATGCGAAAATGTTTGTCAACACTTTTAACCTCGGTGACTATGATATATTTGTATAAAACATAAACATGGTGATTATGGTATATTTGTAGATTATGTTCGATTTAATGATCTTTTAACCAATTTTTATTTGCTTCTAGACTATTATATTATTATTATCTGTTATATTAAACGTATTAGACCATAAATTAAGGATGAATCAATTTTCAATACACCAAAAGCATTGCATGAGGCTTTATATAGAGTTTTGGATATTTAGAAATGTTACAGCTATACTCCTATTTGGATTGCATCATCTATGATTAATATTTTGAAAAAGAAAGTATTAATATCTCCTCCAAAGCCCTTCAAATTTACTCCAATATTTTCATATGTTGTTGAATTTCATCCTATTGTTGAAATTTTAGTTCATGAGTATTATTGGATGATGAAACCATATGTTAAATAAGATTTATAGTTGCATTATAAATATACATTTGATTTTGTTAAATATGAACTTTCCCCTACATCTGAATTTTTTAACGAACTTGAACTTATACTTGGACAAGACTAAAATTTGATTATGAAATTGAAATTGAGCATGAGATCATATGTGAATTTAAATTTCTAACAAAAATCAAATCAATTCTTAAGTTTTAAAGTGACTAAATCATACTTATTATAATTAATAAATAAATTGATCAACCCAATGACAACTCGTGCTGAAGTATCTACCGAATTTATCACTAAGTCTGAAATTCATATTGATATTGAATTTATTTTTGGTTCTTGGTTTCTTAATTATAAATTCATAAAAAAATTAGGGAAAAAATAAAGTTGCATTAACATTAAAAAAATGCATTAATAATGATTGACTTAATGGAAACTTAAAATTTAAAATTCATTCTCTTGTCAAATCTAAAAGTGAATAATTTATCGAGAATAATGTATAAGCCATTTCAGTTTGTTTTCATTAAAGCAGCTTATCCATATAGAAACTTAATATTTATGTCATTTGTATGTTTAAAAATTTCTTCATCACGTCTTCTTCTAAAAATTAGTTATATTGTACTTATTAATATTTATTACGAAGCATTTTAGTATTTTAATATTTTCTTACTTGCCTCATATCATATGCCATCATTCATAAATCATTTGCATGAAGTTGATTATTAATTATAACAATTACATGTTTATCAATGATAGGAATAGGAGCTGTGCAGTCAAAGTTGATAAAATAACGGTTTATCTAGATTTTGAAAAGTACTTTTAAGAGCCTTATGAAATTTAACTTCTAGAAAGATAGGGCCATACACAATCATGTTGTATCTTGGGTTAAATGCTTATATGTCAGGATAATTCAATCTTCAATGTATTTGATTTGCCTTTGTTTACAGAAGTGACCAACAATACTTTCGACTCTTTTCTTCCTTTTCACCATCCATTGTAATTCATATCCAACATATTCTCCAATAGTCATACCTATATTATTCTAAGAGTAATATTAGATGATGAAATGGAGTCTACTACTGATGGTGATTGCAAAAATATCTTGCTCACATGTGTGACATACTTTCTTGTGATGATTCACAAATTTCATTAATGATTATATTCACACTGTCTTGACAACTATCAATGGAAAATTTCATTAGCCAAAAATTTCCATGTTGAACAAATTAATGTGATTTCCTTCACTGCATTAGTGTTTTGTGATCTTTGTGGAGTTTAGGTGTTACTAATCAGGGGATTTACATTAGTTTTATTATTATTTGGATCCTTCAGCCCGTGATTAGTATGACTTAATGCGTTTTTTTCCAATTATTGCATTCTTTCCCTAATGTAATACCATCGGGTAATATAGCGTTAGCTACTCCATCATGGATTTGTTTGTTGGTTTTTATATTTGAGAACTTTTCGTATTTGGGCTTCCAACTTTATTATGATACTTTTTAGTAATAGAGGAAAAGTTTTCTGGTTATAAATTTGGGGAATTTTAGCTTTGTTAAAGATTTCTTTTATTTTTTTTTTACTTTAAATATTTTTGGTTAGATGCAATATCTTCTAGCCTTCTAAATTTTCAGGGGAAGTCATTTCCTTGTACTAACTTGAGACTTGAGTCTTCTATTTAATGATCTCTTATTTTTCTTGTTGCTATTCTCTAATTTCTAGTAATTGGTTTGATTTTATATTTGAGTGTTGTCAAACTTATTACAATCTAATTTTTCAATTATGGTGTGAGTTTGATTGAACGTGTTATTCTTTTATGATCATAAACTTGTATGTATGATTTCTATTAGACAAGCAATAAATTATCGTTTGCTTAGATTTTGTTTATATTTATTTTTCATCTAATGTGATGAATAGCTTTTAAAATTAAAATATTGTGTTTGTGAATCCAATCTTGTATTCATGATTATGCATTGTATTTATATTTGTATTAGTAAAACATAGATTCTAAGATATCATTTGCTATTGTGCTAACCTATATATCTATTTAAATTACATATAATAAATTTCCTCACCTCCTCAATTATACATTGTAATGGCTCATTCATGTCCTCCTAAAAGTTGTTTTCAAACTAATCTAGTGTACAAAACATAAGCACAAACCATATCTGTAATGCCCTCATCACTAACTTAATAACAATCTCTTATTATTAACTATATTCAACTAAGCAATTTATCTTTCAACTCTTTATCCATTATTATTCATGCCCCATTCTTATTTTTAACCTTTTTTTATATACAATATCTTATAACCTTTCTTAATGTTCCAAGAATTTTTGCTGTTCCATTCGATTTATTGCAATTAATTGATATTAATTTTCCTTCTAATTATTTTATTCACTAATTCTCTAGTTGTCCCATTCAAAATTCTCAAATTTCACGTATAAAATATACTCTTAATTTTAATAATTGTCACATGCAATTTGGAGGCAACTTATTTGCAATAAAGGGTAAGCATGCATAAGGAGCACCAATTTCAAGTTTGTAATACTTGTTTAGTTTTGCTTTCAATAAACTGGAAGTGCTTTTAGGAAGCTGAAATTGTATTTTCTTGTCTTTTACTTTAGTTATTGTATCTTATGAATACCGAAGATGTTTAGTCTTCTCTACATGTATAGATTTTTTTTACTGTAGTAGTAACAAATCATATGTACTTAAAAAAAAAAAAAGAATATGAATCCAACCGGTTCAACCAAACTAGTTAAAACCTACTCGATTTTCCTTCCATTCCCTTGGGTCCTTAAATTCCTTTTGGGACTTAGGTCATCATGAAAGAAGCTAGCGAGCGAGCGAGTTAGAAAAAGTGAGGGGGGGGGGGGTGTTCAGGAGAGAGTTGAGGTGGTGATTGCGAGCACGGTTGGATTGTGTCTCAAGGTGTAACTGTAGAATATAAATTAGAGGAATTCTCAGAAATCATTTATTATCTAGCTTTACAAGTATGTGTTTTAATTAGTCTTATTGGTTATTTAATATTTTGAATGTATGTTTGATTTAGATTCTTTTGGATATGGAGTTCTAGAGCATCATGTGTTGAGGTTAAAAGATCAGCATCATGGTCAATATGTTGGATGCCTGTGGTTTCTGTTAGTTAGATGACTCTTTATTAGTTAAGAGATAAATTTATCATTCTTTGTTAGGAGAGTATTGCTTTATATATGCTTAAATGCTTTAATTATTGACAATATAGTGTGGAATATACTTTATTTATTCATAGTATTTCATTTGATCATTTTGATATGATGTGATAGCTAGTTTTACCATATTGTTTATTGAACAGATTCTTATGAAGTTTATGTGAGTTAATATTAATTATTGAAAAATAACTATTACTCATAGAAATCATAAACTATATTGATATGTAACAGATTTTGTTCATAATTTGATCTTCAACAACTACAACAACAACATCAAGCCTTCATAATATGATCTTCAATAGAAATTTTATTATAATATGAAATTTATATAATATATGCTTTTCTGCATGTGCATGTATTGTCGGTAAACCTTTTTGGATAGGCTAGTTGGTTCGATGGATCCTCGTGAGTGAGTGACGGCTCTGATGGAAATCATTAAGTTTGCATGAGTTGGTAAAACTTTCTAGATTTAGGGTATATTAGTAGACCCTTTATGAATAAATATAAATATAAAAGTGTTGAGATAATGATTGATGAGCTATTTATGATGTATAAATGCACAATGCGTGTAATTGAATGTTTTGAATTTTGTATTAATGATCATCAGTTTCATAATAAGCAACATCATTTTTCATATTTGATAGCCTTATCATTTGTACACTATTTATATTTGTTATGATATAATATCCATTGCTAGTTTTGCCTTTTTTATTGATCATATTTATGCACCACGCCATACCATTTATATTTTAGTTAGTAGGTTTCACCTATCGAGTTTATTTCTTTCAAATTCATGCATATTATTTTATGATTCAGGTTATTTATTGTGCTTTATCTAGATAAGATTTTTTTTTCACTCATAATTTGGGTCTATTATCGGAAGGTAATTAAGGTTAGAAGTTATCTAAGTTATTCAATAGTCATTTACCCTTTGTATGAGTTTTTTAATAGTTAAATTTAACTTATATTTTGGTGGATAAATTAATAGATATTATTGGATTTAGATGCTCTGATGATTCTATTGGTGGGTAATTATTATTGAATTCATGTTTATACTTGGTAATAAATTCTTAAATTTTAACTAAACCCATCCTGTTAGATTTATGGGATTTTTTTTAGGCTTGATGGGCTGGTTGTGATAGTAACAATATGCTTAGTGTAATGAGTGAATTTATTTGCTTTTTAATTTATTGATTGCCATTTTAATTTTCATAAACTGCTTGGGTGTGTTAATGTTTATGATTTATTGAGTTACATTTGAAAAGATGATGGTATTACCATACAAGTTAATAATGTAGGGTGAATAGCAGAACCTCTGTTTTTAAGGATTTTCCTACGGTTGCATCTCTTTATTTTCTCTCATGTATATTGGCTGCAGCTACATCTGCTACTTTGCTGCTTAATTTGTACTTATGGATTCCTGTTGGAGGAAATTATATGATTCAAGCTCATGGGAGCCAGTTGTCTTTTTTCTTTTTGCTGGGCCTTATAGTGGTTTGGTTAAAGTATAAAAATTGTCCCTGGTATTTCTAAGAACATTGAAGCATATTATTTTTGTTTGCTGAATTTTTAAATTACTAATAGTATTGTGTTAAAAAAGCTGTCTCAGTCTATGTTGCACCGATACAGATACAACGACACGGATACAACACGATACGGATATGGGACACGCCAATTCTTAAAAATATAGGATACGGGTACGGCGCGGACATGGCATTATAATTTATAAATCATACATAAAAATTAAGAAAGCAATCAAAGCATAATATTTGAAATGATAAATAAAATGAAAGCAACATCATTTGTAGCCTTGTAGCTTATAATATCAAAATAAAAGTAAGCATTGAGTCAAAGGAAGAGTTAAAACTCATTGCCTAATAAGAAACTTGTAGCATGATTCCACTAATTATGTTGTTGCATGATTTGGTGGCATGTTTACTGAATAACATATGAGAGCTAAACTTCTTTTTTTTTTTCATTTAAGAAGACATACAAATCACAATAACATGATTTTTTTAATACATGAAACAAAAATCAAAGCATTACAAATGCAAAATAATTTGAAGCCCTAATATCCTATTTTCTATAAACTAACATCAATGTAAATGGCTCACGCGTTCGAAAATGAGAGAACCTTGCTCGTAGTCATGGAAGTAAATACGACGCGTCTTTTTTCGGATTTTTTTCGTCTTTCAACGGACACGCGTATCTGATATGCATGTCCTTTTGAAATTAAATAGTATTTTAATTGGATACGGCTTTGACGTATCCGACATGTATCGGTGTTGTATCGGATGCGTATCCATGTCCGACACGTATCCGATACAACACGCCTTCATAAATAGGTGTATTGGTACAATATAGGTCTCAGTTAATTCCCATTTTGTTGCGACCTGTTCGATGAGATATTCTCATTAACCATCCGGTCCGCCTGGTTCGGTTATAATAGCCAGCATCACTTGGCTGGAAGATGTTTTAAGTTTTAAGAATTCAACTTAAGAAGGGATGAGAAAAATTATTGTAGTGATGCTGGAGCATAGAAATATGTAATTAACAAATCATTAAGTTCCACTGATTTTGATTTTTTTTTCAACCTGTTATATTCATTCATAGGAAAGTTAAAGGAAAGCTACAGCAGTGAAGCACGATAAGAAGTTCCAAGAAACCACTGATGCTTCTTGAAAGCTTGAGCAAGGAAAAATAAGCGGTAACTGTCTTGAATGATTTTTTTTTGTTTTTTCTTCCTGAAATTCTATTTTAACTATAAGCCAATCTTCTTACAGGAACTGACCATTCATTTGCTTCAAGTTTCTTACGGATCCACATACTGACTCAGGCTTTGTTTGGTGTTGCACTGTGCATTGTAAGGAAAACTGCCCGTGTTGCTTGTTTGAAAACATTGGCGTTTTGCGGCCTCAATTGTAGTGAAATACATACTGTTTTTATTCCTAACATTATTCCCTAAAATATATAAAAAAATTCCTACAGTGAGAAATAGGGGCATGGAAATTTACGTGGTTGTTCAGCATGAATAAATGTTTTTGTATTTGTATGATTGTGTAAGAAAGAAAACACCTTTAAAAAATTATGTCTAACAAATTTATGACCTAAAAAGCATTACAAAGCTAAAATTAGGTTGGTCTATATGATTTGGCGTTGGATCAGACTAGCTTGATTCATGGATAATTTCAGGTTATAAATGTGGCATTTGGTTCTGTGACTAGATGCTTTTTGCGGCAAACTATTATGCCTACTACCTATGGTTTGTTGTTGTAAATTTTCTGCTTGCTGTTACTAGCTTCCTACTCTCTGTAGGTTGCTGTTATGAGCTTTTTGCTTGCATCTTTCCTTGTGGCTTGCTGTTCTGAGTCCTTTGCTTGTGCCTTCCCCTGTAGCTTGCTATTGCTACTCGTCCGTCGCTCTCTTTGACTGGCTATTATGGTTGGATGTGCGCCATTTAAATGAGGCTCGTTGACCAGATCGAGTTTTTGAGATTTTTGGTATTGGGGCCTTTATTGCCAGCAATTTGAGTTGTGGTTAAAATCAAATTTGAAATTCATGTTTATCTAGAACTGAACTGGGCTGATTTTGTGCTTGTCATAGGAACCAAGAATCCATAAATATATAGTATGAAAAGATGTAATGAAAAATTTTTATTTGTTAAATTTGCAATCTTGTATTTGTAAGTTGAATGCGTGATTTTTTTGATTGTGGTACATGCGTGATTAACTGATTTTGAAGGAATTTATCTCATATCGACACGAGGCCTTGATTTCTTGTATTTTGGCAAGTTGTTTCCTTTTCTTGATTTTATCGTAGTATTTTATGACTAGCTTACTAGATTACTTAATTCTATTCAAATATGATGCAACTGGAATTCTAATTGTGGTGAATAAATTGCAATTACTAGTTGATTTTACATGGTCCAAAATTTTCATTGATTTCTTTGGATTTATCATACATTGCATTGTTGTTTGGGTTCCGATTCTCGTCTTTTAATGTTTACTTTTAAAGAGTGAAAGTTTTGCATATTTAGTGGCCTTAATTTTCGTTACATGATGTATATTCATTGCCTCACTAGTTACATTATGGACTTTATAAACCCTAAAACCATCCTGCATAAAAAATAATGTCATAAAACTGTTTTAGACACTAAAGAAATAGGTGATGAGACGAATTGAAAAATTATTTTAGTTGAATGGATCAAGTGAAATTTGGGAGAATATTGGATCTTTCAAACCAAAATATACTACCTTAGGGATTATTTTTTGAATATGAGGCTGCAGTGTTAATTTCATAAACATGCATTTTAATTCTTCTGGCAAAAAACATGCAAAATTAATCTTCCAAACTTACAAGACCTTTTTGCGCAAACAGTCTTATTCTGCTTAAGCTTTTTCTAGAGGTTCTGTGCCTACTGATGTTGTATTCTGAAAAGAAAAAAACATGCTGCATCATAGTATTTAATCATATCAGGCTAAGTTTAGAGATACCAATTCTAAATTAAGTTCCCACCTTATCCAACTTAAACGTTGATTATTATGATGTAGATCCTTAAAAACATTCAGATGAAGGTTGGGGTAGAAGAAATAAACTCAATGAAGAATAGTATAAAGAAGCCTCAATAGGAGAGAGAAAAACAATTTTCTCAGGCTTTTCCACCTGATTTTCTCAGTTTGATAATTGCACTTATTGGTTTCTGCTAAGGTAGTACTACATCTGGACAAAAGTGCAATGAAGGGACCAAAATTTCATCTTTATTAGCTGTGAAAACTGCAACCAAGCTTAGATAATCAAGCACTTGAGCCTTCATTATGATGTCATCTTAGTGTTAGAATATGTCCTCAGGGCTTTAAGATATACACTTTGAAGTAGTGGCCTTTATATTTCCAAGACATTAAAAAGTAACGGCATTAATGCAGCTGGTGAGGCTTCCACTTCAAAGGAAATAGTGGCCTAGTTTGAAAAAAGGTTCCTTTTCAGCTCTTCGTTGGTTAAAGAAGCAACTTGCTGGACACACCAGGGACTCCCATGAGATTTTTTATGCTTAGGATTTGAAGCAGCAGGAGATTTTTTTTCAAAATTTAAAACAATCTAAGGACATTAGCCCCCATTAGATAGTTAATAGTGGTTTTCAAAATGTTTAAATGTGAACTTAAAATTTTCTTCGTTTTTTATACTCATGTTAAACGTGAATTTGAGGGAGTTCTCAGAAATTTTATGAAGTTTGAAATAGATTGATAGGCCTACTTACATCTAATCAAATGATGCAGCTTCCTCATTTTTTGAAAATATAATCTCTAATGAGCCTTAAGATAGATTGCATGTTGGAATTACAATGTGAAAATAGCGGATTGAGTAATTGTAAAAGGTTTTTTAATCTTCTCTATGCATATAATCCCCAAATACTTTGCTTTTGATGTCCTCCATAGATTATTTTTGTTGGAATTCATCATTATATCATCAACTTGATGCAGAGCCATTTTTATGTAATTGTAATCCTTTAACACTGATATATTTTTTGTTTTTCACATAGATTAATAATCACGGGCTGTTTATGAAGAAAAATAATGAAAATAAAAGACTAAAAAGTAAGATTTCTTAAAGAGAAAACGAATGATTGCGTCCAGCTACCAAAATTGGCAGTCAAAAGATTAGCTGATGGCTGCCTTAAAAGCGTACGAAGCTACAGGCAAGCAATAATATGTACTATTTAGACATTATGGTCTCCAATGCTTATAATGCAATATAATAGAGCTTTGTGGGTCTCAGTTGCTGCTTCCTGCTTCTGCAATCAGGTAGTCATGTGGGGATAGATCTGCTGCTTGAAATTTTTTTTTTTTTTTTTGATTCTGCCAACTGACTGGTCATCATTTATAGAAAATAAAGCTGAAAACAAAAGGACTTTTTGGTGGATTCATTATTATTATTATTTTTTAAAATTTTTTTGATTCTTTCTGGGGCTTCTATGGTCACAATCACATGCAATCTGGAAGCAATCCTTGAGGACAAAAGAAAGCATGAACTGGGAGCTGGTTCATAGATATCTACTCGGAAGGCATTGATTGAGTTTACTTAGCAATAAATTAGCTTTTTTTTAATGATCTTTTCTTTTCATTTACTTTATGTTGTTATCAAGTTTATAGTTGCTTTCATTCCCAGCTTTATATTCCTTCCATTATTGGCCACAAAGCACATGCTGTCTATCTGTCACACTCAATTTTCCTGTGACTTATTGTTAGGTCTCTTTTTTCCCTTGTTGTGTTCTTCTTGCATAACACTATGAAAACTCCACGACTTTTTTCACTTGATGGCCCTCCTTTTGAATAGATTTGGAGCCATGATTTGATCCTTTTTTTTATAGCAACATCACAAAATTAGTATATTTGGTTATATATTTTTAATGTAATAATTCGATGGTGCGTGAAACACATTCGAAAATGATTCTTCAGAGCCCCGTTCGATGAATGACATGTGACGTCCATATCACATGTCAATTCATTAACCAGCGAGTAGAGTCAACTCGAGATCAAATTTGAGCCCGAGTAAAAGTCATCTCACTTGTTAACTCATCAGGTTAAACTCCTTAGTTTGTTTCATGCTTTGTTTGGGATTGTTTTTTTGCTGCTTTCTAGAAATTAAAAACTGTTTAGGAAGCAACAAAAAAAATTATCTCAAACGAAGCCTCAAATTACTATTTTTCTTCAAGGACTTCAGAAACAAGTCATTTTATATAATGTGATGTGAGAGAACATGATGGCCAACATGAAAGTTGATGGCATATATCACGAGGTGTTCAGATCCTCTTAATTTATTCAATCACTAAATGGAATCAATTCTATTCAAAGTGAATTGCTGAGGTGGGTATAGGTAAGCTCACCATAGTATAATCACCTTCATAATTTCTCTGAAGTGATAAGAGTATTTTAAATTTTTAATTCTTCTCTGCTTTTTTCCATCAAATTCCTGAAGTCGGCCTTCCATTTGTAAGGTTTGTGTGTAATCCAGATTTTTTATTTTTGTTGTGATGTACACAATCTCTTAAATACAGTGAACATATTTTGTTTTTCTTCACTGAGTTCATACAAAGGATAGAAAGAGACAGAAGGAAAACAATATGATATATATTAGAAAATCACAATGGAATTCTTATTTTTTAACATTAAGGTTTCGTTTGGGATAGCTTTCTTGCTGCTTTAAAGTAAGAAAGCTGTTTCATTTGGGACATTTTTCTTATTGTTTTTAATAGTAGCTATCTAGCACAAAATTTTTTTGAAAGTAAAAAATAGTGATTAAAAGCTGTACCAAATAAAATTTAAATCTACTTGGTAGCATTTCAGGTTCTCATTTTCATTTTGATGAAAATAGATTTGAGTGTTGTAAATAAATGGTGAGGTGCATTATTGTAATTTTATTGTTAGGTTAGAGTGAGAGAAGTTTTCCCTAAAAGTTTAACATAACAAATAATGCTATATTTAAAAATGGGGATCTTTTCAAAAAAAAAAAAAAACAAGGGATTGTGTTCTTTTAATAAGAAGAGTTTTAAATTTTAAAAGAATTATAAAAGAAGATCAATTATATCTTTAATTTTAAAATATAATTTATGTAGAAATAGTCAACTTTATTCTTTAATTATTAAATATTTAGTAGTTTAAAAAGCTAATGTATCCCATCATCATTGATGTATTTCCTAAGGGGAATAGTTAATTTCAAAAAATGAGGCTTTTTAATGTCTTATAATTAATATTTTTTAATCAATTAATTCATAGTTAATTTATTAATTAATTTTATAGATAATTAATATAAAAATAAAATTTAGAAGAACTCTATTAGTTATTTAAAGTTTTAAAGTAATATCAAGAATAAATTTTTTATGATCATTAAAATAAACACAACTCTAATCTTAAAAATTATAATATTTAAATAGATTATTAGTTATTTATTGAACTTAAAATTTTAATAATTTTAATTTATCATATCATCAAAATAAAATAATAGTTTATTAATTTTATAATTCTAAAATAATTTCACATATTTCACATAATACCTAAAAATAATTCCTTTAAAAAAAAAATTCCCCATGCATCATAATTTTTTTTTTTTGTGAATTGCATTGTAATAACTATGGGCCCTTCTATTAGCTTTATCTTTGGTGATTTGCTTTTGGATTGTTCTTTGTTATTAATTTAATGGATAACTATGCATGACTTTTGGCAATAAAACAAAAGGTCATTTTAATTTGCTTTTCTACATTTTCTTAGGATCACACAATCTTAGGTCATATGGCTAGTTTTCTTCCATGTTGAAATTTCCCCTATAATAAATTGAGAAGCTTGAGTGATGCTTCCTTCAATGAGAAAATAATTTGGCAAACTCTTATTTCTCATAGTTCAACTTATAACATAGTAAATGTTGATCTTCTCTTCAATTGTTGGGGTTATCAAAGGCTAAGTAGCTCTAAGGTCAAGTTCTATTGTTCTCCACCCTTCCATTTAGTGTAGTAAATATAATATTAATAATAATCTCATAAAATATAAGTAGTTTTGTCAACTTTAATAACAATAATGTGATCTTTCTTTAATATTTATTACTAGAGGTTCTCAAATCTCACTTAAATTGCCTCAATTTTATGATTTATCTATATATTTTTTATCAATTAATATTTCAATATATTGTAAATACATTTACAAATAATGTTCTTGATTACAATTACGAATTAATACCATTGAATGATAATTATATTTGATACATCAGATTGGTGATTGATGATGAAATTGTTTTATAAATAAAAAACTTATGTATGTTGTTAAAATTCATGATTTTAATATTTACATCAAAATGTCATGAATTTGGATTTATGCAATCTCTTTGGAAGATAGTATAATATTATTTATGAAGCAATTATATGATACAATGATTCCAAATGCCTTAGTTCCTTAAGAGATGCTCTCTCCTAAAGGCATGATCTCATCATATACATGTAATGGAAAAACAAAGAGAAAGATAAAAAATTGTCTTTTGAAGAGATGGGGTAGTAGAAATGGAACTTCCTTTTGATTCTCCCTACAAATGAGCTTTTTTTTAAACCTATTTATAAGGAATTCCAAAATAGGAGATTTCCTTTTACAACTTGTAAAATTTTAAAATAAAAATAAAATTCCTTCTAAAGTTGGAAAAGAGAAACCAAAAGGGGTCATCAAAAGATCTTTGTGCTCAAGCTTAACTATGCATACTAATAGGTTGCTTATGCTTTTATCGATCGCTTTGAAACTTAAGGCCAATATTTGGATCTATTGTATGTGGTCACACAAAGCCTTACTATAGGTTTCAATCAAGCTTAAGGAGCTTAGAAAGAGAAAAATGAGACAAATTATGGATCAAATATTATCTTTAATTTAGTATGGAACTATAGAGGACTTGGCTACCCCTTAGACAGAGATATTACATGTTAAATTAGGATAATAGTGATTCTAGAGAGAAGCTATGAGAAAATCTCAATCATAGAGAATTGGCTATAAAAGTAAACTACTGAGTTGCTATCAGATCATTCTCTATCAACCTCACACTTTCAATGAGCTTAATAAAATCTTTGCTATGAAATGAAACCAAATGTTGCCTCAAATTGTCCCTCGATTCACCCACGAAATGATAATACTTCTCTTCAAAAGTGTTACCTAGCTATGAGGCATAACTACTAAGAATAGTAAACTCAATCTCATATTATATCACTATCTTACTCCTGTGAACTAATCTTAGAAAAAACTCATGTATTTGTTATGTGGATGATAGTCATACAAATTAATTTTCAAGATCGCAAAGAACTCCTCCCAAGTGATCTTATCATTCATCATGCCCTAAAACTTCTCTCTCTACTATCCTACCACGAGCTATTAGCCTCACCATCAAACAAAAATATCGTAAGAGGTACTTTATAGTTCTCTAGACACTGCATGCTATTAAAAGATTTCTTTAATCTTAAAACCAGCCCTCAGTAATTTAGGGCACTATTACACCCTTGAAATGATGTTGTTTCAATCTCAAGAATAACTGTATATGCCTATCTCCCTCTTCTTGTCTTAAAGTAGACATCTTACTATGCACATTACTCATTAGTTGGGCTACTAAACTAACAAACTGCATCATAAAATCTAATTGCATAGCTCATGTCGTACTTTATACGACTACAACCTAATTGAAACTCCATCCATTTGTTACATCTTGATCTTGGGGATTCATGGTTTCTCAACACTTACACTTGGCATGTATATGTAGGAACTCAACCCAATGCACATAAAAATAAGAGCATAAAAGATGATACCTTCATGCTACCCCAAATATTTACCATTTATCTAATAATCATTCCTATGGCTCTCTCCTATAAATCCATTGCTCTAATACCACCAGAGTAATTGTCATGTCTCAACCCAATGTTAGTTATTATATTGAGTGAGCTTGCATTATATTTAGTCATCGATAGTTAATTTTTTTCTTAAGATCTTTTTTAAAGGAATTCTTTTCTTTAATATCTACAAACACCAAACCTTTTCTATATCATCAAATAAATAATAAGTATAAATATTAATTTTTCAAAGACTATGCTAATGAGATTTAAATCAGGCTAGTGATGTTTGCTTAGCTAGGGTTTTTCCCCCTGTCGACGCTTGCTGCTGTGTGGGTGATCTCCGTCGCCTGCCTCACCTCAGGGAAGTCCTTTATCTTATCTAGATCATTATTTTTGGTGTTATGCTTGTTTCATTTTTTCGATTTTGATGGCGTCTTCCCAGCTTTGTGACACGAGATTTTTGAATGGTTCTTCTTCTGCTCTTTCATTTAAAGTTGAATTGTCTGGAGCTTCTAATTGTTCGGTCTCTTTTCCCGATTTGAGAATTTCTTCTCACCGTGGTTTGCTGGCGTTTTTTATTTCGGAGGATGAAATTAAATCGCTCGCTGCTACCTTTGAATTCATTTTAGTCGGCAAGTTTCCTAGCCGGAGGCCTTCCATTGATGCCATTCAGAAATTCTTTTTCAACTTAAAGCTCAATAGTGATTGCTCAGTCACTGTTCTTAACCCTAGGAATGTTCTGATCAAGCTTGTCAATGATTTTGATTATTGTAGGATCTTCTCTCATTGCTCTTATTTTGTGAGTAATTGTTTATGAAAGTTGTGAAATGGACCCCGAATTTGGACATTGAGGTCGATTCTCCTTTCGTGCCCATCTGGATTTCGTTTCCTTACCTTCGGCCTCATCTTTTTTCTCCTCGGATTCTCTTTGGGTTGGGTTCCTTGTTCGGGCGGACTTTAAAAACTGATACTGTGACTGCCTCTGGCTCCCATCCATCGGTTGCTCGTATCCTTGTTGAGTTGGATGTCACCAAAAAATTCCCGGATAAGATTTGGGTGGGTTCGCCTAATTCGGGTTACATTCAGTCGGTAATTTTGGATGATCTCCTTCAATATTGTGTGCACTATGATTCTTTAGGTCATTCAAAAGATGAATATCGTATTTTACATCCCCATCTTAATATTGTTGCTAAATCCCTTCATGTCACCTCTTCTGTCCCGTGCGAGTTGCCTGGGGTGAATGTAGTTAATGTTTCTTCTATTATGCCTGTGGAGGGGGCGGTTGTTGGAGTCAATTCCCATGTGGTTGCTGAACTTGAATATAGTCTATCTACTGTTGTGCTGCTAGTGACTACGTCTGGTGTTGCTAATATTAATGTTGTGGTGGTTTCTTCGTTGGATATTTCTGAGGCAGAGGCTGGGAGGGATGGTTGCCTTCCGATGGAATCTATGGATGTTGGCTGTGAGGTTAGACCGGGGGCTCTGATCTCTAAGGGCCCGGCTGTTTTGATTTCTGGGTCTATGATTGGTGGTAATGTTTCAAATTCTGTAGCCTGTGGGATTTCTCTTGAGGAGGGAAATTGTATCAATTTGGGGAATATCAATAATGTTCCTTCCCCATCTCCCCCCTCCCCGGTTACTTCTCCTATCATTGGTGATGTTGATGATGAGGAAGAATTTTGTTTGGACTCTGGGGTTGGGGATGCTGGTAATCCTTCAGTTAACTTGGCTGTGTCGAAAACTTTTGTTGACATTCCTATTTCGGTCGTGTCTAATGCAGAGTTGAATGCCCGTCTGGCGTTGTCTGTGAGTAAGTCTTGTGTGGATCATTCTGATTGGTTGAATGTGTCCGATGGTGATATTGATGAGATTGAAAATGAATTTCAAGATTCACAAGATATGTATAATTTTATGGCTAGACGATCTGCTTCACTTGGTGCTGCTGGAAAGAGATCTAAAAGTAAATCTAGGAAAAAAAAGTGATCTTTTTTCTGTGATTGTTTTGGCTTGGCTTTGTTGTTGATGTTTGGACTATGATGAGGCATTTTTTCTTATCACCGGGTTGGCTTGGAGTTGGCAACCTTGGTGGTTAGCATGGTTTCCTCTCGGTTCAGAATTTCAGTTGGTTGATGTGGCTTTCAACTTCCAATGGATGGTCATTTCCTTGCTACTCTGTGGATGGAGGATTGCCAGGCTGAGTTTTTTTTGGCTGGCTGCACTTGTTTTGGTTCGTGTATTTTTCGTCGCCAATGTTGCTTGGCCTTTGGGTTTCTTCTGGTGGTGCTTTGGGTGGTTCGGAGATTTGGGTTTCCTTTGGCGCGGTGGTAGCTTTATTTTGTTGGCTTAATTTCTTTTGCTTACTTGTAATAGGTTGAACGTCGGCTCGTAGGTTTTTTTCAATGTTTGTTCTTTTAGAGAGCTGCCTGTTCTTTAAGGCTTGTAATTTCTATTAGTAATCGATTTTCCCCTCTGTGGGTTAAAAAAAACTATAAATATTAACAATTTTTCATTTCCTTCATTAAACTATACAAAAAAAGAATCATACATAATAATCGTAGTACAATCTCTCTCTCTATCTCTCTCTCTCTCTCTCTCTCTCTCTCTCTCTCTCTCTCTCTCTCCATCAAAAAATATATATCACTATGATTGCCAAAAGAATATAGACATATAATAATAAACAAATCTAAGACCAGGGTCTTAATAAACATTAGTAGTCTCTACTCAATTTGAACTTTGATCTTTCCTAAAAATAACATATGTAGGTAAATTAGGGTTGAGCAATAATTATGATGCCTCAAAATCTAATTTGAAATAATTATTTTTTTATCTTTTAATTTACACAACCAAAACTACCTAATTTTTTTTATCAATCTAAATAGCAGCAGAAATAAAACAATCGATCAAAATATTAATATATACATCTATATTCATTTCTCAAAAATCATATGCATTACTCGGGATCTATACAATTATACCACAATTATTCTATTTTGAGTTTAAAAGAATAGCTAAAATAAAAAAAGAAATAGAATCTGAGAAATCCTGATCAATCTCACACTCCTGATCCTCTGCCCTAACCTAAAAATATTTAATCATAATGAGCTCACAAGCCCAACAAGAAACCAAATCCTATAACTGAACTCAACATAAGGCAAAGGAGCAATATGCATGTTAGTAGTCATATCATAACATCAACATTCATATGATGATAGACCAATACAATAGAAAAATCGATAAATTAGTACATGTGTCAAATTATTAAAGTAATCGTCATATCAATACTACAATCAGTACAGAAATTGTATAAAGCATCAAATTAAAACATCGGTAAAGACTATCGAAATCATATAAAAATAACTGTATTCGTGTATCACATGCTCAAAAATATCATATCAGTGTCAACTCAGTATCAGTGTCCAGTGCAAATGCTTAATATATATCATGTATATTAATGACAGTAGAACATGAGTAAGATTAGCATCATGAGTGGAAGCAGCAGTAAAGCCATACAGTGACAGTGATTCAGTAGCATGCATTCTAATAATCATATTAAACAAATAAAATTCCTAGCTATAACAGTGTTTTTCTAGTTTCGGTAACCCGTTTAGCTCAGTAAATAGAGTCGTTATTCTTTGCTCGTTGGCACAATAATCATCTCCTTATAACTCTGAATCAGTATTACATGAATCAGTAGAGGATAACATTCAATCACAGTATTTAAAGAAAAGCTCGTCAACCCATCATCCTGTACAGGTCAATCAGTCTCCATCCTGTACAGGTCGACAACATGAATCTTTTTTCTCGATTATGTACGATTGAGAATCAAAATCTATTTAAATATAATAAAAATTGTCATTTCTAATACCTTTTAATCAAATCTTTTTAGTTATACTTCTACATTTCTTAACATAAGCCAGATCTAATACATCTACTCTCCTGATCAAGTCATTGGAAGGCCAATGTTTTATGTGACCAAATCATCTAAGACAATTCTCTCCAATCTTGTATTAGACTTTTGCCTTAAATAATTTATTTATTTATTTTATAATTTGAAAATATTAGCAATATATATATATATATATATATATATATATATATATATATGTGTGTGTGTGTGTGTGTGTGTGTGTGTTTGCATTTTTGGCATATATTTAACTTGTATGTTGCCGGTCTTAATCAGATAAGGATTTTGAGTTTTTGACAAATGAGCAATTTGAAAGTAATATTTGATTTATTTTAAGGAAATTAAGGCTATTTAATTTTTTTTTTTTTTGTTGACTATTTGGTTTCCAATGGTTTTGACTGTTTTCAAGTTTTATTTCTAATTATTTTAAGCGCTAATAATTAAGAATATAAAATATACGAACGAATGCAACGTTTATGTCATAACTTTAGCGTAAAATAAGCTAATTATTTACATTTCATTAATTGATAATATTGAAATTTTACATGATTCTATATTGAATATTTTGTCAATTTAATTATTCTTAATATTTTTTATGTTTATAAAATATTAAATTATAATTATCAAAGCAATAATAAATTATAAAATTGGCCTCAAATAGTTGAATAAGATAAATTATGATGTGATTAGTTATTAAATAATAATTAAATAATATTATATTATTTATTTTAAAAATTATTTTATGATTTAAAAAAAGAAGAAGAAAATGAGCTTTGAATTAGTTAATGTTTATTAGGCCAACCCAAGAATTGAGTACGGATCACTTAAAAATGAAATTAATTTTTGTCCTTTAAAAAATTTAAATAATTTGACTAAGCGATGCAATTTAAAGCGAAAATAGAAAGAAAAAATTTTATTCGGAAAAAAGACTTTGGCAAAAGCTTAAAGGATAAATTCAATTAAATTATTAGACGGTCAATATATATTATATAGCTTAGGTTAGGGGTGTAATGAAGCGAGTCAAGACAACCCGTGAGCTGGTTCAGATTCAACTAAATAAATTACTTGTGAGCCGTATTTGATGAGCTAACAAGTCAAGCTTGAGCCAGATCTCACTCGACTCAATTAGCTCGCAAGCCGAGTCGTTTAAAAAATATTAATATAAAAAAACTTAAAGTATATTAACATTCAGGATGAAAAATACAAAGTTGATAAAATATTTAAAAATTATATATTATTTTTTCTTTCATTATTTTTCTTCTAATTTCTCATTTTTAATCAATTTATTATAATAATTGCTTGAATAATAATCATATTCCTATAGTTGAAATGATTCCATTAGTATAAAAAAAAAGAAAAAAAATTCTCTCTTTCATAGTAAGCAAGCCTTCTCATGAGCCAGCTCGAACTCGTACAATGAAGCTCGAATTCAAACTCGAACTTGATTAATTAATCAAGCTAAGTTCAGGCTCAAATTAGAAATGGCTCGAGATCGACTTGACTCGTTTACACCCCTAGCATAGGTCCACCCATGATTTCAATACTGATGCTTTCAACCCCTTCATTATGAAGTCTTCATACATCTCATGCTACAAAAAAAAACCGTATATCATGTAGCACAGGTCCACTAAAACAAATCGGTTCACAGCCAATATTAAATATTAACCTTCTTTTACAAAGAAAATGTACTTAATAAGAATAAGGGGCATTTAATCCACATGTAATTAGTCAAATTAGTACTTTTTTTAATAATATTTGATGATTTAAACATTATATTGGACCTATGTAAGAAGAACTGGCACTTAACAAGAAGAGCCCAAATGTCATTAGCAGTGGCCGAGTCAAAAAAATATTTTAGTGGAGGCACAAATTAATTTTTAAAATATTATTTTATTTTTTTCATTCATGTTTGAGATATTAATTTATTTTCATATAAAAATAATAATTATAAGGGGATGAATAAAAAGAATAAATATGATTAACTATAATTTTTTAATAAAAATTAATAAAAAAAAAAGAAAAACAATGTTTTTTATTTGAAATATTATAAATACATAATTTTAAATATAAATAGGAAAACTTATGATTATTTTTAAATAAAAAAATCAAATTAGTCAAAAAAATAAAATTAAAAAAGAAAAATAATGACTTTTTCATATTTCAGTGTTATATATTTTTTAAAATAATTATAAATTTTTATTTGGTATGTTTAAGTGGCGTCTATTATTTAAGAATCAGATGTTTTCTCTTATTGTAAAAATTTAAATATTAAAAATAGAAGAAAATATTATTTTAATGTAAAACTTTTTTGTATTTTCATCCAAAGAAATTCAATTATTGCATTATTGACCCTTTGTTTTGGGGTTGTGAAACGTATTGGGAATCTGACCTCCCAACTTTTCCTACTTTATTTATTTTCTTTAGCGAGAATGAGATGCAACCTTTTGCTTTGAACTTATGATGTCTGACCATCAGACTTTTGTGGCCATCATTATTATTTCTTCAAGGTCGAAGTAGACAAAGTTTGCATGATTTTATTGTATTATATTAAATAAAATAATTACATTTGGATTCAAGAGTAATTATGTAGGTATATAATTGACATTTTTAAATTTGTCTTTTTATAAATTAAGATTATTTTAAAACAATAAAGATGAGAAATTTTATGTCAGATCAAGCCTAAAAGGGATTGAAAAAGAATATTAGCATATATGAATTGCATTCAGCTTTAGGTTGGATGGGTAAAATAAAGGAGTGGGGGGATGTTTGCACAAATTAGGAGGTTGTATTTAGGCCAATTAATGCAAACTTATACATATATATACGCAAAATTCGAATTCAAGACCTCTTAATTGATAGTCAAAGCTCTCAACCAACAGACCAAGATGAGTTGTGTATACTGTCTTTACTTAGAAAGCAAGAAAATAAATGTACATAAATAATAGAAGTATGCGAGAGACATATAATTCTTTAGCAAAAAGCTTATGAAGGAAAAAAATCACGAGATTTAATTTTATTGAAATAATCAACTATGTATGTAAATATTACAGAAATTTGATCTTTCTTCTAACTTGATAAAAGGAGATTATAATAGATGAATCGCTGGTTTGCCTTTTGAGAGTGTGGTGGAAAGCATTGGAGTTGTGAGTAGTGATGCATTCTAGTATCGGTCGATAACTAATAAAGAAAATTCACATCAATTGATGGTAGTTAGGTGGTTGTATACATCTACGTTAGTTAATAGAAGGTAATAGAGATTGTGAGATGGTCATAAGGCAATAATGGTTAAACGATGATGGACGGGAGATGACAATCAAGTGATGAAGGTTGGATGATGGTAGTTGTTTGTGGCAATCTCTGATGCTGATTGATATGCAAAACCTTAGGATTCTTAGACTTATAAGGGCTCTCTAATTTAGATCCCCTTTGTGTGTTGGATATGGATTTATTTATAATTTTTTAGTGACATTTTACTTATTTTTATCAAAATACTCAAACCCTTCATTAGATGTTTAATATTAATCACCTTTATTATATAATATTTCTAAGACATTTAGGAGCCTTAATGAAATCAAAATTTACTGATCCTAGGCTTGTTGGGTACCTTTCATTGAGATACTCATTTTGATTATAAGTACGTAATATTCGAAGATCATAATCTCTAATATAATATGATGAAGTTTTCCATCATTCAACTTCTTGAACTATGTCAATTTTAACTACGATCAAGGTATTTTTTGCATCCTTAGAGTTATCTTATCAAAAAGTTTATTTAACCTATGGTTCTCTAACATCCATTGCTCGACTAAAGTTCTTCGACTACCGTTGCCCAACTACGAACCTCTAACTCCCATTCTCCTTCTCCTATCAATCACCCTACCAATATTGCCCAACTACAGTCAATCGACCACCGTTGCTCAACTATGACCATCTAACCACTATCGTGTGATTGTAGCCTTATGACCACCATCATTCAGCTATGATCCATTGAAAAATTATTGTCGAGCTACATTGACACCATTGACTCGTCACTTACCATTGCAAATAATACCAATGCATGTCGTTGCCCATAAAATCAATGTACGCAGTTGACACCGACTTCCAACATCAAATCTAGGATTTAATGAACTTCTTGGCCTTTGGTCTCCCCTCTCAAAAAAAAGTAAGACCAAATAAATAATCAAATGATCTTTTAAAAACAACTATCATGCTACAAGGCTCTTCTAACTTCTACCTTATAAAATATTTTATTCATAAATATATTTATAACATTGTATCAGCACATTTTTTTAGGGCATCATTTGCAACCAATGACAAACACTAATATAATTATTTCAATCGATCTAGGCCAAATAATATTTTTCATTTATAGATTTTTCACATAAAAAGTCTGATGTCTCTTGCAACTTCTATTTTATCAGTATATGTTAGATCTTCATATAATACTAAGCTAATAAACTCTTTGATTTTATCACCATAAATATGCTTTCAGCTTGTCCTTGCACCTTTTGTAGGTCAGCTGATCAACCAATTTAGTTTCTTTGCATTTTTACTTGGCCAAAAAAAATTTGCGCTATAACTAAGTTAATCTTTTTGGCCAAGTAAAAATTAGTTAATTCCTCATATTTGTGTTATATTTCAATTTCTAATAATATTATGTCAACATTAGCTGTATTTTATTTCTAATTAGTACTTCATATTTGGATTAGAAATAAATATGGAATATTTAAATGTAATTGTGGAGAATAATAATAATAATAATATCATTATAATTTACTACATATTTAACATAATACAAAATTAACATACTTAATTACAAAAATATTTTTTATTTAATTATAATTTATTTATTTATTTTGAATTACATTTTTTATAATATCATAACATAAAAATTTCTTCTACAAATATAATAATTTAAATATAATTAATAAATTTAAAATATAATTTAAATTAAAATATAATTAAATTTATTAATAAATTGAAGTCTCTTTTCAATTTGAATCAATCGTCTTCATTTATTTTGAAATAAATTTAGTCAAAAATTATTTTAATTTAATATCAATTTTATTTAATCTAAAAAAATATTAAAATCACATTTATTAGACTTGTTAATCACAACAATTCAAAAAATACACAAATGGGTAATTAATTAATTAATTTGTTAAAAATTAACAAAAAATTAACCTTAATCATATTTCCAATATCACTGTTAATTAATATTTTACAAATTTATAAACGTAATTCATGTGTTAATTAACAAGAATTTAAAAAGTTGTTTTAATGCATAAAACGCATTTGGTTGATCTGGCCCCACAAAGCATGGTCGAGAAAGCTAAAAGCAGAATTTGGTCTGTATACATAAAACGCACATTTTTTTTGCGTTTTCAATTCGCAAAACTTTGCTGCGTTTTGTGTATGAAACACAATATAACTTTGCGTTTTCTTTATTAAACGCAAATTTTTTTGCGTTTTACGGTAAAACGCACTTTTATTTTTGCGTTTATGATCTTTTTAAATTAAAATTTTATTGAGTTTCTTCTCTGAATTTAATCATAAATGATGATCCTTTTTGAAATTTCATCTTTTTCCTTTTCAATTGATAATTCAATTAATCTATGGTTTCCAGTAAAGCTGCCAATCATGATATCAAGACATGTTTAAAAAAGTCAAAAATTTTTTTTTTTTCTAATCATGGAATCACAGGCCTGCTTAAAATTTAAAATCTTTACGTAATTGTATGGAAAATTATAATCACCATCATGACAATGGCCGCCATAATAACAAAATACACATAGAAGGGTAAGTACAAAAGTAAATAATAATCAAATTTATACCATCATAAATAAAATACGAGGTAAATTGACTCTGACGTAGGCTTTGTTTGGGATGACTTTTTTACTGTTTCTTAAAGCAGTTTCTAGTGCAAAAATTTTTACACTAGAAAACTGCTTGAAGAAGCAGGAAAAAAGCCGTCTCAAACGAACAACTTTCTTACTACTTTCTAAAACGGTTTTCTAGTACAAAGATTTCTAATTCAAGAAATTTTGCATTAGAAAACAGTTTTAGAAAGCAGCAAAAAAGCTGACCCAAAATGAAGCCTTTGTCTTCATCTGGGACGGCTGTCTTACTATTTTTAAAGTAATTTTTTAGTACAAAAATTTTGATTTTTATGCTAGAAAGCTACTTTAAGAAACAGTAAAAGAAATCTTAGATTTCATTTGAGCATTAAAAAAATTATCCCAAATAAAGCCTTAGTCCAAATAAATAAATATATGACACACTGCAAGACAATAACTCATAAACTTAGCATATTTTTTAGCCAAAATAACAGTTCGGATGACAAATGAGCATTGATTTGTTTATTTTTATTCAAAGCAGACCATACAGATACTCCAAAACTGATAACTGGATGAATACCATTTTTTAATTATATAACATCAACATGTGATTCAAAAATAAATATAAAAATATAAAAAATTATGGCCGTTATAGGCTAAGTGTTCAGCCTAACACGCCAATAGAGTGATCAATTATCCTAAAATCTGTTCAATATCATAATAACATCCTCTCTTCCTCTACAACTCAAACAATTGTAAGTGTTCTGCTAGGCGTGTAAGCGAGTCCTAAACGAGTTGTACTTGTTTAATTCTTATCGAGCTTAAACTCGAGCTCGAACTCGGTTCGTCAAAAAATTTTAGGCTTGAGCTCGTTTAGAATGCTCGAGCTTGACTTGATTGTGGAGCTTATTTTTTAAAAAATTTTCGAGAATTTTTACTTTTAATATATAAATATTTTTTTAAAAATTAAAAAATTAAAATTAATTTTTAAATATATTTGAAATTAATCGTGCAGCTTACGAGCCGTGCCATGCCGAGCTCGAGTACAGGCTCAATCTCAAACTTTTGGCTCGGTAAAATCGACTTGTGAGCTCATTCACGAGTCGAGTTTGATGAATAGTGTGTGAATGCCTTATTATTATTATTATTATTATTTTCTATAATTTTTGTTCTTAACCCATGTCTTATTTTTTAAACTACTTATAGTCTTGCAATAGTTAAAATACGGGCTTTGGAAATTTCATATGATGTTGTTAACAGCTATGTATACTTTTATCATTGATGTTGTTTTATTTTTGTGCTATATGATGTCTTATGTCCTAATGTTATTCAGAAATTTTTTTTTTAATAAATTAAATTTAATATAGTATGATAAATATATATTTTTTTAATTGCATGATATATATTTTTATTAAGTCTTAATACATTTTCTTCTATTTATTATATAATAATCAAGAAAATTGAAATTAATTAATAATTTTATTCAACAATAATAAAATAAAGAATCATATATCTAATATCTGATATTTTCTATGCCGACATATAAAAATAGCAATCCAATCGGCACATGATCCATTCCTTCATAAAAAACCAAATAAAATCGTAATTCATGACTCTGATTTTTTGTTTTTTTCTGAATTTAAAAAATATATATATAGAAATGAAAGAGATCAATTAACGAAACGCTTATTAAAGCTTGTGGAAATTCCGACCTGACAAATTACATTTACTTAACGTAATTAGGGGAAAATTCCCAAGAATAAAGATGCTAATGATGCATGATTTGGTGATAAACAGGTTTAAATTAATTAATTAGCGATGGATTTTGATTAATTTAATTAATTATGTATGCCGGGCTTAAACGATGTGCTCTATTTTTATATTATTAGTGATTATTTTAGTTTAGGTAGGAGAAGTACATCAATCGTATATATATTTAAACAATGGCATGGTGTGAACAAGTAAATTAAGCAAATGAATATTATGGAGAATAAGATTGCTTAGCTAATGAAACTATGGGAAACTAATAGGAAATTATGAAATAAGGACAAGGAGCATCTCATATTTTCTTCTCTTCCAACCTAGAAGAGATGATTCCCTTCATCATTAGATCAATTGCTAGTCATAATTTCATTTTTTATTTTTATTTTTTTTAATTTATAAAAATAGTATTATTGCATGCGTGCTAACGGTTGTGTTGATAAAAAGATACTTTAATGTCATGAGAGAATTGAAATGAATATATGACACTTAAATTTTTACGTGAAAAATCTGAAAAGTAAAGAAGAATGCGGCCTAACCTAATCGGAAAAATTTGCACTGGTTATAGTAAAAAATTATAATTGGTCCTATGAAATTGGAGAAGGCATCTTTTAGAGTATAAAAGAATTTGACTATAAAAAGTCCCTTCTTATGAAGTAGGGAATATTTAAAGTGTTGATGTTGATGGTGATGAAGAGTTCCCATAAGCATTCTCTATTTTCTTTTAGAAGGAGGGTTGAATCAAATAAGTACCGTAATATGTGAGTGATTGCAATTGGAAAACAATTTTTAGGCAATGATAATGTGATGATTATATTTGGGTGATGATAGTGAGGTGGATGTGGATGGACAATGATGGTTATATAGCTATGATCAGGTACTCTTGCTATATTAACAAAACGAGGCAGTCAGATGATTATAGATAGGAAATAGTGATCAAGTGGTGGTAATTTGGCAAATGTAGTCAGGCGACTGTATTTGGATGACTGTGGTTGGAATATAATAATCAGGTACTGGCAATAGTTGGACGATAATAGTTAGATGATGATAATTGGAAGATAGTATTTGCATGATTGTAGTCATACAATAGTGACCAAGCAATGTTAGTGAGCAACTATGATTGAGGAATTGAGGAATTATAATCATATGAGGATCGTTAGTCCATAGGGGTTAGATGGCATTTGTTAGGAGATAACGGTTAGACGACAATAGTCTCATGACTATAGTCCGTCTGTCATATAATTAAAAGATTACAGTCAAATAATTACAAATTGGCAACTGTACTTCAGTGATTATGATTGGGCAATAGCAATTAGGCAACCGTAGTTGGACGAGATATACTTACATGACAATACTGATGCTTATTTGTAGTTTGAAAGAATTGGTGATGAAATTATTTGTTATATTGATTTTGATTTTGCTAGAGAACATGATAAAAAAAAGATCTCTTACATTATATATTTTTATTGTTGGTCATTGTGCTATAAGATGGATAGCTACTTTAAAGATTCTAGTTGCATTATAACTATGGAGGTCAAGCACATTTAATTTTATTACTAAAACTTTTAATGATGCTATTTTTAAAATTATTTATATATAGCCACCACTCTCCTTTTATACTAATTTTTTGATATAATGAATTATTCTCCTTTATTTTTGATTTTTTACTCATCTAAAATTTTTCATATAAATCTCTGTGTTTGCTCCTTTATGTTTTGCTTCATATTATTTGATATTGTTGTTAGGCAATCAACCTTATAATACTATAACAGACCGTTATACTATTTTCTCTTATTTATTTGTTTATCATAATGAATCATAAACTAAATAAATCATGGAGAGCATGAAGCTCAGAGTTGTTAGAAATTAAGAAAAAAAAAAAAAGGTTTCGTTTGGGATGACTTTCTTTCTGCTTTTTAAAACAGCTTTTTAGTATTTTTTAAACTAGAAATTTTTATGTTAGAAAACTGCTTTAAAAAACAGAAAGAAAGCTATCCCAAACAATGTCTTAACTCAACACTTTAAACGTCCTAATTTGTTGTTTTGTTTGTCTATAGTTTTTTTTTATTAAATATCCAAATATAAATTTGATGCAAAATTTTAATTATGATTCTTTAAAAAAAAAAATTATTCACCGATTAGGACGACTACTTATGCATAGCCTATACGACATAAATATTATTTAAAGTTAAAAAATAAATTAATAAAAATATTATTATCTGAATCACCAGCCACAGCTACTACCAACTTTCCTTCTATAATCGGCCAGGCCATTTTAATCTAATTAATCTCCATTAAAAGATAGGACCAAATCTTTCTCTTACCACCTTGTGGGCCCTTCTTATATATAGAACAGAAAAGCTTATCTCTCTACCCCACCTCCTACCATCACTGCCTCTTCTCAACCAAAACTCTGATAAATCCCCCTCTCCTTCTCCCTTTCCCTCTCGCTTTCCTTCACCTTCTCCCTCCCATTTCTTCCCTCCTTTCTTCGATGGCAGTTGAAGCGCACCATCTTCTCCCTTTTTCCCCTCAGCTCCTCTTTGACCGGTATTACTCCATTCCTTACCATATTCTTTTAATGTATTTCCTTAAAACTTTCTCAGCAAAGCTCATTTTCTTCTCCTTATATGTAAAGTCTTCTTCTTTCTTCTGAATAACAGAGAGCTGATACAGGAAGCTAACTCGCAACCGCCGGAGATGAGCGATGCTTTATTCGCCACCACCGCCACCGTCTGCAAGAAACGGTCGAGAGACCCACTCACCTTCGGCCTAGATGACCTCTCCTCCCATGTCCGCCATGACATGCTCGACCTAGACCGTCTTCTTACAGATCATGTAAGCTTCTTTTTTCATCTTTGTCATTCAAACAATAAAGAAAATTAATCGCAAATAAATCGGATCATTCTGATATATACAAAGCTCATCATGATGGGTCTCAAAATATTTGTATTTAATCATGTAATATGTCCTTCCTAATGAATTTTGTTATTAGGATATTCTGATATAAGATTTTCATTTAGGATTATAAAAATAATAAATGACATTTTTAGTATATTTAAATAATATAAAATAATATTAAGAAATTTATTTATTATCATTTGTAGAATTGCATGGTTATTAACTGTAACTTCTATCTCTTTAAATTTGGGCGAGAAAATCTTATACCTATATCTAATTTGAAAATATTATTCTTAAATTTTGGGTAAACTACTCTTTCGTCTCTCTCATTTAAATCCTACTTCAATCACTATATATAATAGAAAATATTATAAAAAAATTAACACAATAAGCCTTATAATTGAGATTTTATTTGGGATAATTTTTTGTCATTATTATATATTGATTAAAAAAAATTATTAAAAATTTATTTTAAAAATCAGTAAAAAAACTGTTACAAACGAAGTCTGAACTTAAATGACCCAAAAATATAAATCTCCAAATTGAATCCTTCACCTAATGCTAACGATCAAAATATGCCACCACAGAACGAAAGAGTTCGAGCCGAGCTAACCGAGCGACGGCGGTTGTTCATGCAGCAGCTAATGGCAGCAGTAGAACAAGGCATTTGGAAGCGGCTGAAGGCAAAAGACTACGAGATCGAACGAGCCAAGAGAATTAACTTAGCATTAGAAGAAAGAGTTCGTAGCCTCTCCATGGAGAGCCAAATATGGCGAGAACTGGCTCAAACCAACGAGGCCAACGCGAATCTCCTCCGAACCAACCTGGAGCAAGTAATACTCGCTACGCAGCTTCGTGTGAAGGAAGAGCAGCAGCGAAGGTGTGTGGAGGCAAGAGACGCAGTTGATGATGCCGAGTCTTGTTGCTGTGGGGAGAGCGATGGGGCAATGGCGTCGGTGGATAGGCCAATGAGGGCGTGTAGGAGTTGCGGAGAGAGGGAGGCGACAGTGCTGTTGTTGCCATGTCGCCACCTTTGTCTTTGTGTGGATTGTGGTCGGGTTATTAATTTCTGTCCGATTTGTAAATGTTCGAAGACTGGGAGTGTTAATATAAATTTATCTTGATTTTTTTTAAGGAAAAATAAGGTGTAGGAGGAGTTTATTATTACAATTTTTTTGGTAATAAGGGTGGTAATTACCATAATTAAATGCATGGAATTCATCTGTTCTTATTATTAATTACTCTCTTGTTTTTTTTCTTCTTTCTTTTGCAACGGGGTATCTACCTGCTATCATTCTCATAGGAGGTGCTTGACGGTGTAACTAATTCATTAGTGGACCTAGCGGCAGCCAACACATATATAGACATCAGGTCCATGCTTAGTGTGCTCCCTTCAAAGGAGGTGAATCACTTGGGAGAGCAATCGAACATATAGGTTGAGGGTTCCCAACCATGCTCGCCCACCAACCAAGCTAAACCCCGTGGGTGTGTTTTTTATTCTTACATACCATGCACGAAACCCTAAAGTTCTCTCTCTCTCTCTCTCTCTCTCTCTCTCTCTCTCTCTCTCTCTCTCTCTCTCTCTCTCTCTCTCGGTGTTAAATATTTTTACATTTTAAATTTTATGTTTTCAAAAATTATAATATAACGTGAGAAATTAATTTAATGCAAAAATTACTTCATATAAATGTAAAATTTAAAAAATATTTCTTGATATAATTTAAAATCTCAATCATTTAAAAAAATAATTATATAAATTTCAATAAGCTTTTATCTTACTGGCTCTGTCGCTGGTCAGCCTAAGCTACATAAGTGGAATTCACCTTTAATATATATTGCTTACTGTAATTTTTTTTTTTTTTTTGGCACTGTATTCTTTGGTTTGTAGCCTAAGTGCTTTGTATCTCATGTGGTCGCACAGTTAGCATATCCAAAGGCTATGTCAGGAGCCCAACTTTTGTTTCTCCACAAAGGGACATTAGGCGCCACAACCTTCAGAGGGTCAATGCATTATTTACTTCAAATTTTTCTTGTGCTGATGCAGTGTTAATTATTTTGTCGCGTAAAATATAAATGTTACTGTGGTTGAATAATACCCGGATGATCAGATCATAGAAGTATTTTTGTGAAATTATAAAAATACTTTGTAATTTCTTAGGCCACAGAGAATTTAGCCTAATTATTTTTTTAATAAGGTAATTAAAATCCAAATTAACCAAAGTTCTTGAGTGTAATAAGTGCATAAATATTTATTTACAAATTTTTTAAACCTCTCTCTCTCTCTTTATATATATATGCAAGTCTATTGTATAGTCAATATCCATCTCAAGTCAATAGAAGCCAACCTTAACCAACCGCTTTTCTTGAAATAATCCTTCAAATTTGTTCTAACAAACTAAAATTAGGTTTTCTAAAATGTCCTAAAAATCAAAAAGTGATTGATGAAGCTTAATTTGTGAAATTAAATGAAAATGATATTTTGTTTTTCTCAAATTTGATTTTCTTGGTCATCAAGTGGTAAGGTAGAGAATAGAGATTGAGAAAGAAGAGCTTGCAAGAAAGGTAGTTGAGAGGCCCCAAGAATAAGAAATGAAAGCACAATGGGTGATAAGCATGTGAAGAAAGTTATCATGCATGATTTTGATGCAACAATACATAAGAGAAAAATATATGCTTAAGAAATGAATATCTTACTAAAACTTTAATACAATTATATTAAAAACATAATCAACTATTTTATATTGTATAATAATTCTTAATTTCATTATTTATATTAAGCAAAAAATAAATTTTCTTCTAATTTTGATAAATATTCACCTTTTTTATCATATGTGTTGAGCTATTGATAAGATTTTTTTTTCTTTGAAATATCATGAGATTAAGAAATTGGAACCTGCATGAGAGGAGAAATAATATCACGAATATAACTTTTGAGTGATATAAATAAGAAAAGAAATAGCTCAGACATTTATCTTTACGTACAAATGTTAACATTCTTCCGGGCATAGAAAATTATTCATTTTCTCTTTTTTTGTGTGAATTACGTGTTGCAATTTTTATTTTTATTTGAAATTTTAAGCTTTTTTTCATAAAATTTTTATGATATAAAAGAACAAAATAAATGATATCAATAAAAGAGAGCGAAAAACAAGCTTGTGGTCTCAAAAAGTTTTTTGCCAGATTTACGACATTTGATCAATCATATATATATATATATATATATTTGAGTGGAAGAGGAGTTTTTACAATATAATGATTCCAAGAAAATTACATATATATGTTCATATATAATTTGTATGAGGCTTCTTTTCCTTGTGTAAAGTAAACTATATATGAGTTCTATAAGTGGCAAACTTGTTGGCTAGCCCTAGACAAAATGATCCATGCCATCATGATGAGCTTGCTATGAGGGGGACCTCAAGCAATGGCCATGTGAGTGGGTTATATCAAAATAGAACAATACCTATTCTAATTAATATTGCAAGTGGGACACATTTCCCAAGATAAATTAATAAATTCAAAGCTAAAGTAAGCACTATATTGATGATTTACCTAAAGGGAGAGCTTGATCATGTGGTCCTTCCCATCAAAAGAATCTAATATCATATATAATCAACAAGCTAGTACTAGGAAAAATATTGACATGCCTAGCTTTGTCTTTGATGCGTGCTGTGCCTGTGCCTGTGACTGTAAGTAATCATATAGCTTTATTAATTATAATCAGAGACTTTGAAGAATGGAGCACTTTACAAAGTTCAAATAGAACCGACCACATTCAAAATATGACCTCATCAGCTGTCACTGATTTGTAATTCAAAATGTTTGGCCTAATTATGAACTATATTTTTCAAATGTATAATATTTTATGAAGTTATAATGTCTGTGATCTAAATATTATGATTCACTAGTTTTTTAAATATAAGTTTTGCTTGGGACGACTTTCTTACTGCTTCTTACAGTAGTTTGAGACGGCTTTTTTACTACTTCTCAAAGTAGTTTTTTATTACAAAAATTAAATTTTTTGCACTAAAAAGCTGCTTTAAGAAGCAATAAGAAAGCCGTCCCAAACGAAGCCTACAAAACAGTAGTCATAATTAGGGGTGTCAAAATCGGGTTTCGGGTCGGGTTCGGGTCGAACCCAAAATGACCCGCGCTCTAAACGGGTTGACCCTAACCCGACCCGGGTAGGGAAACGGGTTAGAAAACCGGACCCGGACCCGACCCGACGGGTTGGCGGGTTGACCCGACCCGACCCGGAACGGGTGCAAGTGGCCGAATGCGGGCGGGCGCGCGGGCGAGGGCAGCGAGCGCGGTGCGCGGGCGCGCGGGCTAGCGGGCAGCGAGCGCGTGCGAGCGCGGGCGCTAGCGCGGCAGCAGCGAGGGCGCGAGTTCGGGCAACGCGGGCACGAGTGGGGCAGGGCGTGCAGGGTTCGCGGGCAGGCTTTTTAACAGGTTTTCGGGTTGACCCGGCAACCCGTCGGGTCAACCCGAACCCGACCCGTTTTCCAAATGGGTAGAATTCCTGAACCCGAACCCGACCCATTTAGGGCTCGGGTCGGGTTCGAGTCGGGTTTTTCGGGTCGGATTCGAGTCGGGTTTTCGTGTCGTGTCAAATATTGACACCCCTAATCATAGTCTTTCATTTGAATAAATTATTACATTTTATAAAATTATTGAGCTCAGTAAATCAGCTCGAGCTCAATATAAATTAAACAAATTTGGCTCGATTAACCGAGAATTTGAATCGTTTACACCTTTATACATATATCTAAAATTATAATTTATAATATTATCCCTTGCAATAGGTCAAATTTGTTCATTATTTTTTAATCTGGCAGGGCTTGCCTGATATTTTTGTCATATTGATAGCTAGCAGCAACTTGCTTATAATTGTCAAATCTTTTGATTATAACTTATAATATTCGAAAATATATAGTTTTTTTTTCTATTTTTCTACAATAAATGCAGCTTCCTTGCGTTTATTTTATTGCCATGCGCTGCTACATTAAACATATTCAATTTTTCTATCAACAAAGTTTGTATTGTAAGCTTCGAAATGAATATATAGTTATTAAACTAAAACTAATTGTCACAAGAACCAATCTACGTACGGATACTTAGATGGAGATTTTTTTTCTTTATTATAAAAATGTTTGAACAATTAAATTAAAATGTTTTTTTTTTAATTATCTAAGTTACTTTCATCTTTCGGTTTTGGGGCGACAAGCCAAGGCGGTCCATTTGGAAGCACTAAGTATCCCTCGGCCATGTCTTTCTTTCTTCTCATAATAAAGGTGGTGTAGAGACTCTATTTGACTAAAAAAGTAATTATATTTGAATATATTTGACAATATGATATGTTTATTATATGATTTAGAAATCATAATTTGAACGTTTCATTTGGGACACCTTTTGGCCACTATTTTGTTGTTATTTTTAAGAAATTTTTATCCTCGAAAGCTGGTGTAGAAAGTAGTAAGAAAATTGTCCCGGTTAGAAATTGGTCCAGTTTTAGATTAGATTGCTTTGCAAGACACCACATCAGTATTCAATACATATATATAGATGATATAGGTTGACGTAAAGATTGGAGAAAATGAAATAAAGCTTTAGAAAATTTTCCTCCAACAGCTGTTCTTCTCCCTTCTCCCTTCTCCCTTCTCCCTTCTCCCTTCTGCCTCTCTCTCATCCAAGATCAAGGAGATCCATCTTCTTCCTCAAGCAAGAATCTTAACAGTTTAAAACTACTATTTTTTGAACAACAATATAGTAATTCGATGTTATCTTCTCTATCTTTTTATTTATTTATAAAAAAAAATTCAAAGAACCCTAAACATAGGAAGATAGATCCTTTGCTCCTTAGTAAAGGAGCACACATACAATCACCTCTTTTTTTTTAAACATTTGATATGGATTCTATTATTCTATGTCTTCCTAATGGAAATGGACCCCTTCATTAATGTGACAACTCATTCCTCTCTTCCAGTTAAGAAGAGGGTCCATGGTGGGGTCATGATAAAAAGTATCAATTGCTATACCTAAAACCTTATCATAGGCAACATCATAGCAATATCACTACTAACACCACCACAACTACTAATGCTGCCCATATCACCTTCTTCCAATGACCAGTCTATAGGAGATCAGAAAGATAGAACAGTTCTTCCCAATATCTACAAGCAACATAATGTGATCACTGATGATGAAATTTCTCTCAATGGGACTAAATAATTAATTAGACTAAACTTTTCATAAATATTACATGTAATAATTTTATTAATTATGTTATAAGAAACAATCTGTGTGATAATATTTGATTGACATTATCAATGTTGTGAAAATCGGATGAGACAACGAATAAGAAGAAGGAGAGGTTTACAGTTGAACCGGATGACGTAATAAATATTAAAATTATTCAAATATAATATAAATTATGTAATAATTAAAATTTTAATAAAGAATACACAACTACTTTGATTAAAGCTGATGAAGAAGCTTGATTAAGGCTCAACATAAAGCTTATTAAGAAGCTCGATTGACTAATAATGTTAATATAGGTATATATATATTACAAGTAAAATTATATGCATAATAAATAGGTCTTAACATAAAATAAGTTTAATAATATAAATGTATACATATAAATATAATTTTTAATAAGAATATTACTATAATATTTAATATAATATATACATTTTATAATATAAAAAATCTATGTTCCTAATTTTAATAAATTATACACATTCTCAACTCAAATTTACATCTCAAGTAATATGATAGTTTAACTCATGCAAATTTCTTACAAGTTTTTAGTCCCACATAATCATAGGGGAATTTTAAGTGTTTCTATTTATATAGCGTAAAGCACAATCATAAGCACTAAATAAAGTTGTATGATGTGACAAGTTAGTAGCTTCATATTTAGATTAAATTTATTTGCATAAGTATATATCTTTAAATATATATATTTAAAGTTAAAAAAATAATATTAAAAGGTTATTTAAATAAAAAATAATATTTGTTGAACCAGCCGGTTCAACCAAACCAAAATCAGCTCAACGGTTTACCAGTTCAGCTAGTGGTTCAAACCGATTTACATCACAATTGAACCAGCCAGTCCGGTTTTAAAAATACTGAATGTTTCACTTATTTTTTCATCACTCCTCCCCCAATGAATAATAACTATATTTTTTGGTAGAATAATTACCAATAACTCTATTTTCCTATATGCCTAAATTGTATATAGAAGTACACACATTTTTATTGTATATTATTATGTAATACTATTTTAAATACTTCATATAAATATTTTATATATAATACTATCTAAAGATGCAAGGATAAAACATGTATAGTTTAATGAGTAATTATGCATTTAATAATTGCTATTACTATTGAAGATGTGATATAGTAAGTAGGGCTAAAGGAAGAGATTTATTTATTTATTTTGAGTGTAAAATAATAACCAATAATTAAGATTAGGGAGGCAATGTAAATTTTTTTTAAAATTAAAAGAATTTAGGCATGTGGACTAATGATCATCTTCAACTAGTAGTTCAAATATTCTACAAAGTGCTCTCTTAATGGGATATTTGCAAATAAAAGCTCTTTTGTCAAATCAACCTTGCCTGTTTAATCTTTTAGAGATTCTCCTTTTATGTTTAAAAAATTATAATGAAGTGGTGCACTGATGCTATATACTCAATATACTGTGCAAATCTTCCTCAAGAATCCTAAGAAATTTGCAGCCATACAACTACATGTTAAAGCTTCCCAAGTTGTACTAGACTGATTTCTACTTTTCTATCCATATGAAGCAGTATTGACCACTAACAAGAATATCACTTTTAGGAGCAATGTTGGATGTTTGATTTTGCTTTTAGACTTCCCACCAGTGTCACTTATCAGATTTCTCTTATATTCTTTCTAAAAAAATATTTGATGAATGTTAATTTACATGGGAAAATAAAATTTGCTTTTGTTTAAGAACATTTCTCATTAGGTCTGACATATTTAGGAGATGTTTTGGACGGCTTCAGTGTTTTGTTAATGTGGTTTTGAAGCTGTTGCGGGAAAAGTTTTGTTTTTTTTAGAATTATTGTGATGTGGTTTTTAGAAAATTGAATAGTTATTTTCGTAAAGCCACCACACATTAGCAGTTATGGTTGTAAACAGTGGCGGAGCCAGAAATTTTATTCGGGGGGGGGGGGGCCTAAATTAAAATAGTTCTGTTTGTCGTCTCATCTGGAATGTTAGAATACATTAAAATAGTTCTGTTTGTCGTCTCATTGCCGGAGTCAAAGAGGAGCTGTAAGATCAAAATTAAGAATGCAAATAACATTGCTCTTTTTGACTATAAGCATGTCACTTTTGGAAACCGTTTGATAATCCAAATTATGGTTTGAACCTTCCAAATATGCTTCGAATCTTTGATTTGGACTCATTTGGGCTCGAATTGAGTCTAATTTCGTGTCGTTGGGTTTTTATTTTCGAGACGTTCAATTCAACTGTAAGTTTGCTAAAATCGGAGTTAAAATGGTTTCCGATTTAATTTTTGAAGTTTCTAATTTGATTTTCCCTTGAGATTCGTGCCGATCAAGATAATTTTTTGATGATTCATCAATTATTAATACAACATTATTAAATTTATTATCAAATTTGAAAATCATTAATAATAAATTTGATATACATGAGAAGATTGATATATATTAAATTATATATTAATATTAATCATGTTGTAGTTTAACATTATTCATAAGCTCTTATTTATAACTGAATTCTTTTTAGGGGGGGGGCACGTGGTTGTAAAAAGTAGCTTCTCGTTATAAATTTTTTTTTGAAAAATAGCAATAAAACAGTAACCAAAATGCAACTGTAGTTACGATATGAAAAACAAAGCAATGAAAAAGTTATCTCAAGCAAACACTTAATTTTCTCAGATAAATTATGACTGCAATTGACATAAGCAAACCCTAAAAGAACTATTCAAAAATAAATTACAGAACAAAATAGTAATCATTTTCATCAAATCGATATACATCTGATCTGCAAGCAAAATGAATAATCAAGCACTCCTAAAAATAAAATAAAAAATTATTAATTAAAAGAAAAACCTCTATCCCCCACAACCACTTTAAAGGAACCCATTCAATTGATTCTTTATTACATCTTTTGGTGTTAGATATCTTTGAGGAGCAGGCATGCAGAGAAAACAGTCCGAGCTTGAAAAAGGACAACAATGGAGGTCCCCATTGGAAAAATATAAAAGTTGTTAGTTCCCCATCACTTCTTGCTTTATTTTATTTCTTTCTTTTTTGATATAATGGACACCCCTCTTATTTAATTTGAGAGCTGTAAGGTTATTCCAAGGTCAAGTCACAGATGCCTCTCACATGACAAGGGTGCTGAGAGACAAGAAGCCTTTCCAAGAATTAGTACTAGTAATAGAGCAAACCAAAAGGTTGACAGCTATTTTATGAACTAGTATGAATTGATTCTTTCTAAAGGCCAGCATAATATGGCTTATTCTATGGAGCATGCTATGTTACTTCAACTGGTGCTGAAGGATCATGTTAAGCAATACATGATAAATATATAAAAATTTATATACATATTATAAATTAACTGGATGGGGACTCATTTGCTATAATAAAATATGTTTATATTATTTGGGTATAAGATTGAGAGGCACATTAATTTTTTCCTCTTTCTTTTTTATGTGAGTTTGAGAAGCTATTATTGATAATCATGGTTTAGTTCGAAGCAGTTTTCTTACTGCTTTCTATAAAGTTGATTGTGAAGTTATTGCACGAAAAATGACATAGTTATATTTCGTTTGGGACGGCTTTCTTATTGCTTTGTAAAGCTACTTCTTAGTACAAAAATCTCTTGAAAGTAGAGAGAAAACAGTAATCCAAAGCTGTCCCAAACGAAACCGAAATTATTATAGTTGTCTGAAGAGCTGAGCAATAAGAAAAGTGTTGAGAGTGAATAATAAATAAAAAGAAAAAAAATGGAAATAAAAGATTTATTACACATAGCTATCAATGATGTGTAACACCTTATCAGTATTGATTCCCTCGTGGGCTGCTATGTGCTAAGGCGCATTAAAGAAAATGCTTTGAAGTTTCTTCCCTGGTGGTGGTCCTCTTATTGCTGCTGTCAATCCATTAATTAGGTGCCATTTAGCTATCTACCAATAAACTTTTATCACATCATTTTGAGATAAAAAGGTTTCTATAATGGATCTGTTTTTTGTAATCATCTCATATATATATAAACTAAAGATAGTGATGATTAGAATTTCTATGTGACATTTGATGTGATTATAAGGATTAAAAATTGTTAATTATCACTAATCATCAGTATTTAATTTGGACAGTACATTTTTGGCTAAAATTTTTTTTGTTCATAATATTCTTTGATCATAAGAAAATTTAATAAATTATTTGATTAATTATATATTACACTGATCTTAATTAGAGATAATCAAAAAACTAAAAATTTTTAGTGATCAAATTTGAATTAGAATATTTTGATTCTAAGATTTATCATTTTCATTGTCTATTCAGTTGAATTATAAAATAAATTTAAATTCAGTCAAAATAAAAAAAAAATATTAATTAAGGGTCTATTTAGAAAAAGAATTTCACATAATTATTTTTTGGACAGTTATTAATTATTATAATTATTTTTACTACAATTTCCTTGTTGTTTTTTTTATTAATTTTCATGATCAAAATATTTTTTTTACAGTTAGGTATGGTCAATAGCTAGCTGTAAGAGAATACATTTTTTACAGCTAGCTGTAAAAGAGTAATTATATATTTTTTTTCAAAAATTTTGTAATATTCATAATAATTTTTAAATAAAAAATTTCTTACAATATCAACATATTTTTTTCAGATTATTGCATCAACCCTCACTATTGTCTCCCATACTTTTAATTTTTTTTTGTACTTATTTATAAAGCTTATATAATCTATTTGAGATTGTTGCAGCTTTTTATAAGGGTTATTATAAAGTTGTTATGGAGAAAATAACTTTTTTTAAAAACTATTAGAGAAAATGACTTTCTAGCATAACAATATTTTGAAAGCAATTATGAAATAAAAATTATAATTATAATATAAAAAAATAAAACAGCAAAAAAACTATTCCAAATGAAGCTATAGCTGACAAACTAAACAGTACTGCACAGAACTTTGAAAGGATCAAAACTAAAATAAATAAATAAAGATTTTTTTAACATAAAACATAAGGATGTCGAAACAGGTCGAGTTTAGGTCCAACCCGAATTAACTTGGGTTTAAATGAGTTGACCCTAAACCAACCTGGTTTTGCAAACGGGTTAGGATTTCTAACCCAGACCCGACCCGCGCGGGTTACTGGGTTGACCCAACTCGGATGTGGTTGCCTCGTTGTGGGATCGCACATTCGCACTATAGCGTTGTGTCGACTGCCGCGACTAAACCGGATGTCAGATGTGAGACCGAGGCGAGACCGCCAGGGGCCGGGCTATGCCATCTAAGGCGAATGCAACTGGCGAGCCTGGGAGCTTCCAAGACGAGCCTGACTGGTGAATGGCGAGCATCCGAGGCCAGCGTGGGCTACACCGCAGCAGCAGGCTAGATTTTCTCCTTTCTGGGGTTGACTACGAGTTGCCGGTTCAACCTAAACCCGACCCGGTTTTAGAAATGGGGTGGAATCTCGAATCCGAACCTGACTCGTATGGCAAACCGGTTGACCTAAACCCAGAATTTTCCTGATCAAATTCGAGTCGGGTCAATTTTTGACATCCCTAATAAAACATAGGGCTAATGTTAAATATATATATACATATATACATTGACAGTTAATGCTTAGTATTTACTTTATCTATTTCTTTATTTGAACATTATATGGCACAAATTATTACCTTACTGCTCCGAAGTGGTTTGTAATTCGTGCAAAAAAAAATTTTAAAAAAATCAAAATTCATTTTATTTAGTGGCCAATCACGCATTTTATAAACAAAAATATATTATTCTCTATTTTTTAACTGGGTCATATAAATATAATTTTTTAGAAAGTGTGACAATTTTCATATAAATATAAATTTTAGTAGATAATTTAGTGCGACCATTTCTTGAAAGTTTCAGAAGTCTGTACACTGCACTGACCCAAATGCGCAGTTGCTCGTGGAATAATATTTTTCACTGCTGGCCTTAATATTTCGAGATTTTTGTCGGGCCCACCTGCATGATTGGCGCCTTTCTAATTTATATATAAATACTATGGACATTGTTATATATATATAATATTTAAAATTGAAGACATATATTTAATATTTTATTTCATAGAAAAATATGTCAAGAAGTTCATAGAGAACTAAACGTTATAGTTTTTTTTTTTTGGGACATTTAGGCCAGTTAAGTCAGACTCATATACTCATTGTATACACAAGACTTGAAATCAAGACTTCTTAGTTGGTAGCCTAAACTTTCAACCAACAGACCAAGATGAGCTGTGTGTTATACTTATATGATACTCAAGAGGAGGAAAATATCCCATTATTTGCGCCTCAACTTTCTTCATTTGCTACTATCGTAGTCGTGTTGTATCTTCATCCAAATTTCTTTGCTTAGGAATGTGTTAGTGACATTGCAGATTTCTTTGTTCATCAATGGTGAGCTTACGTGCGTTTTTTTTAGTTTTCATCGTGTAACATATTGTTTAATATGTCAACCACTATATTTCGATCCTTTATTTGAACAATAGTTGAATCATGTCTTAATTAGGCAGATGTTTTAACTCAATTTATAAAATGTACAATCATGTCTTTGAATATGGTTCAATTATAGATTGAGTATATTCAACCATGATTCGATTATTATTCGATCATGTTTAATCAATATTTGAACTTATTCAAAATTCGATTAATTCTGATCTGTATTCAAAGAACAACGAAGATACAAACTAATAAAATATTTTTTACAAGTAAATCAAACATCATAATTCTTATATTGGAAGAGAATTGAAGGAAGACATGCATGCTAGTTGGATATTCTTCGAAGAATGGAGCAAGGATTGAAGATACAGATAAATATTTCCTTTAACAATCTCGTTCATATTATATGCAAAGTAACAAATATCAAGAGTTACTTATGGATGATGATGTTAATTTTTCTCTTGTATAAAGATAACAGTTCTTTATCCATTAAACATTGGGCTTCAATATATGTCATCACTGTTCTTAAGAAGGTTTCAACTATAGTTCCTTACATAAATGAGGATTATGCAAGATCAATAAGCTCACCATATTATGCTAGAGTAAGTGATGATATGGACATTTCACATGCAAAAATTGAAAAAAATTTAAATTAAATTTAGGATCTTGATGTGATACTTAAATTATAAAAAATTTTAAATTAATTTCAAGATCATCGAGATTCCGTTTTTAATAAATTTATAATCAAAATGAATATTTCGATGAGACTAAAAGAATAATACCAAAAGTGAAAGCCCAAATCAAGCACTTAAAGTGTAGTTAAAAATCTTATAACATTAATTAAAGGATCAAATGGTCCCAAAATTTTACGTGCTTATAGTCAAAATAAATTTTTAATAAGAGTAATACAACAAGTACAAGATTACTATGAGACCATTAAGATATTTAAATACTAAAAGATCAATCAACAATCAATGAATCAAAATAGGCCGTTCTATGGAGTGTTTAGGAAATTTAGCTAAATGATTAAAATATCACTCCTAAAAATTATATAGATCATAAGTCCTCACATTAAGGGAAGCTTGGTTATTTGAATAATTTTACAGCCTTGTTCAATGATCAATGTCAATAACAACCGCCAGCAACTACTATAACTCAATCATTGTCGTCCAACTACATTCATCACATGATCATAATCGCCAATCACTATTGTCTAACTAATGTCTACTAACTATCATCGTCTGATAAACCACAAGTAGTGAAAGAGTAATATAACATAAAGCCCTCTCTCTCTTATCATTTGAGCCATGCAATAGTATTTTATCAAAGCATAGTTTTTGTGTGTCTGCATTGAGGTAGGCGAGAGTTCTTAGATTCATTATGTTGACTAATACATCACATTCAACTTAAAGTTATCAACATTCACTATTATATAGAGTGGATGATTGTGGTTAATAATTTTGAGGAGCAAGTACTCATAAGAAGATATAATCTCAAGAACTTCCTTCAAGCATAGTGCTTCCTCAAAGAAACCCTCTATGAGTTGAGCAAACTAAATGTTTGGACCAAGAAAAGCTTTGATTAAAGACTTTTGCATTTTAGGAGAAAGCATGAGAGCATCATAAATGCTTAACCTCACAAGGAGTTTACTAAGCTAAGATAAGTTGTAGTCCACTTTAGGTGATCCATCATTCACCCACTTTGTAAAGAAATAAAGGGTGGTGGGGCGATTCTTAATATATAGTTTGTTTATATTTATCTTTATTTGATGTCACTCGAGTGGTAAAATGCAATGAGCACTTCAAAAGATTACTTCTGCAGTTTATTCAGGCTTTGACATATAAGTCACATCAATAAAAACTCCATCTGCATCTTCTGCTCCATTTATCATATTTGTCTGAATCAAAAATTTTTTGAAATCAATAGTGATCTTTATTGCCTACAATTTGAATACAAACAATACAATACTAGAACTCTGGCCATTTGATTTAGTATTTTGATTAGATTGATTTGGTTTATTAGATTCATTTATTTGTTCATATTAGAACAAACATATAATACGCACAGAAAAAGATCTTTCATTGTATTAAAACCCTTTGGTACATACAAGTAATCATATACGATAAGGGACTCAAGGGATTTCCCCTTGCAATCCACGGACATAACTTGCTTAGATTTGATTTGAATTTATTTCTTTTTCTCTTTTTTTTCACCACTATAACTATCTTTTTCTAGAATAATTTGCGACCTAAATCTTCGACAAAGTTTATAAAAGGAACTTATGTGAAAGCCTTTTTATTGACGAACTAGTTCTTGAAGGCACCATTTGTAGGGTCCGGGGAAAATTATTCAAAATCATTAGGGATGAACCAAAGATGGCCAACTATTATATCCCACACAATCAACAAGGATATTGCTGCTACATTTCTAACTCACCAATACAACCAATAAAGATCTTATCACTACTTGTTTTAAATTATGCCATAAATGAGTGGTCTCCCATAAAATCACCTTAACAAACTCCTATCCTAGATCCACTCAGTACAACTTGGGGATATTTATTCTTCCCACTTTGCGCTCCTCTTCAATCTAATATTTAAAGATAAAAATCCTCGATAACATGACCCATCATCCGATGATAAAGATAATAGTTTGATTCATTGAACTTGCCGACTTTTACTAGCTTATTGGGTTTGGGTAATTGAAATTGTCACTTTTCATTATGAATTTGAAGATTTCTACTACTATCTCTCTTGTAAAAGAGATGTTTGTCGATATTCTTTGAATGGTTCATAAGATTGGGTGTCTTTATTGATTTTTCTTTCTTCTTTGGTTTCTCTTTTGTAATCTTTATTTTCTCTAAATTTCTCAACCACTAGATCTCTCATTATGATGTGACGTTGAACTCCAACAAATATCTTAATGAATAGGGATTCAAACTGCTCACAAAATGCCAAAATAAAAGTGCATCATTGCCCTCCATATTGCAACACATTGCTCTGAAATGAACAAAATCATGTCATGGTAAACTTACCCTATCAAACAACTTGAAGGATAAGATATAAACCCTTTATGATACAATACTTATTCAAACTCTTTTGGTTAAGTTCTTCTTCACTAAACTAATGTAGTCGTAAAGATTGATCCATTAAATCATTAATATGTTGGTTGATAAACTTTTTAAGGTCATCCTTTTATAATGTATGTGGATCAAAGTTGGACTCTATTACTTTGGCTTCATGGCTCATCATCAACATAACTCATCTTAGATCTATGCTCTGCATTAATTGCATGCTTTTCCATTACTAAGGTTCTTTGAGAATCTATTAATTGAGTAGTGGGGATGACATTGTTGCTGTCATCTCATCAATTTATTTCTCAATTTTTTTTAAATATAAGCATTCTTTCTTTTGAACTATTGGAGTTGTTAAACTGAAGTTGTGTTTCCACCTTCGGCTTCTACCTCTAATAATTCATCTAAATTGAGACCAGCTTAGAGGAATGAGCTTCTCCTAATGCTAACCATATAAAGTTCTTCCTCCATCAAATTATCATTTTCTCTATCAAACCTTTCTTCATCTATCTTTTTGAGGCTTTCTTTCAAATAACTCATCAATTCATCTATGAACTTACCCTATGTTGATCTTTTAGGATCAACAAAAGCTGGCATATTGTCTTAATAGCTATTAACTTATATTAGCTCTATGATTTTATTTTCAAAGTCAATCTAACAAACAATAGGAGAATCACTAGAGATGGAGCCAAGACTTTAGGTCTCCACGCTTTCTTTATCCCAAATAAAGAAGGTGCATCGGATGAATGCCAATGCTCCTCTCATCATATGATGAAGTTTGAAAGTGACTACTTAAGGGGTGAGATCTTTGCAGGACCATGTGGATTTGATACTATCCTTTCTACATCTTCTTCTCCCTCTATTACAAGTAGGGCATGAAACCTCCTACCTTCCAACAAAAAGGAGAATTTATGTGTTAGACTAAAAGCCCAATTATTTTTGTTTAATTTATTCAAGCAACTTGAGCTTTCCAATTCTTAGCTCTTTTTTAGATTTTTAAGCTTCTAATTTGATGGTTTTTCATGTAGGCTTACAAAAATGATTACTCCAAATTTTCTCTTTAGCTTGAGGTCCTCAACTTCATTTAGTTCATTTCATCTTCCCTCCCTCCTAACTTCAACAAATGATTCACAAATAATTGGGAAATAACTTCATCCCTATCAATTTTCCTTGTGATTCATCTAATAAGTCTAAATTTAGACCTTAATGGAAGTTAAAAATATATTCTTTTCAATCATCTTTTTTTATCTTTTCACCATCAACCAAATAATTTCATCCCATCTAAGTAGAATAAATCCATCTCCTATCATCTCTGTTAAGAAATTATTATATTAAGTGATAGTATTGTTCCCTTGATGAGCATTTCTAATTTCTGATAAAATCTCAAAACTCTAGGTAGTGTTCTCTAAACTAAACCAGATCTATTAAACTACTTCCAAATTTCCTTTATTGTCTTCCAAAACATGTATATTTTTCTTATCTAACACCATGGAATTGATATTAAGGCAAGCCATAATAATAGAACTTTGCAATTTCTCAAGTTCTTCAGCTGATTTTTTTGCTCTTGTGAGATATCCAGCCTTTTCCCTACCTTTGATCACAACTATAATTGATTAGACCCATTCCATTGAGCTTTCTTTGGAGTAATTTGCAAGGATTGGCACACCTATGTAAAAGAGGTTGATGACCCATTCATAGAGCTTACAGGTACAAAACCTCTTATGGTAGATAAGTTTGCATGAGATGACTTGAAGGACTCCCCAACCATTGTGAAGAAATTCAGTCATCACCAGAAACCTTGCTCTGATATCATGAACAAAAACCAAATTTGGTGATAAATTCATTCATATCACATTCATCCTGAAACGCACACCTGACACTAATATACCAGGTATTGTTCAGCATACAACTTCAACAACAACGAGAAATTATTCTGGCGGAATCCGGACGTAGAGTTATGTCCAGACATGTGAGTGTACACAGTATGTATACATTATGTACAAAAATAAATATACACGCTATGTACACTCACAATCCGAATGCAACTCTGCGTTCAGACTCCGCAATGAATAATTACTCCTTCAACAACAGATCACTACAAACATCCTCAAAAAGAAAGCAAAGAAAAATCAAAAGTATAAACGTGCAGAAACTTTAAACAAATTATCATGATAATAATTAAACGTAGTTCTTTAGATATAAACAAAAAAGTTATTAAAAAAGAAACAATTAAGAGTACAAAATGGATATCATTAAGAATCCAGACAAAAGGACATGCAACAAAGAGATCAAATCTCATGGTTTTATGTTCCTCTAATCAACTCGTTTTCCATGTATTCCAGCAATCAAAATCTCCTGGTAGCTTCTCACTTCAAATTAATTTGCAGAGTAGGAGACGGCCATCAAGCCCAAGTATTATGAGATGAAAGTAACTATTGAGAGATTCATCTTCATGAACTGTAATCAGTATTCTGTTTCCAAGACTCCATCAATGAGTCCGAATTCCAATGCCTGAGAGAGTAGGATAGTTATGTCACAGACCAAGTGGGAGGTTTTTCTTTTTCAGTTTTTCCAATTCAAAGCTGAAACAGTATGACCCAAGGAAATGGTAATAAAGGGAAAACAAATTGGGTGGGGGTTTTGTGACCAAAATTTGATTAGAATGAGTTTTTAAACTCTTGAATTTATTTTGAGACAAATGCAATACCTTGATGAAGGTCTCAAAGCAAATATAAGAGTTTAAAGAAATTAATTCTAACTAAATTTTAGTGGGAAATCCTGACCCAATTTTTCTTTACAAAATAAAATACCTCCGAGGCTGAAAAGAAGCGGTCCCTTTCAGTGTACTGTTGCACCTTCTCTAGAGGTTGGTTGGTAAAAGCAGCATACATTTTATCTATTTTCTGAAAGCATGAACTCTGCTTTAGTTATCTCAATTTGCTACCCTGTTCCAAAAGAATAACACAAATCCTACTAGAATTCAAGATAAGAAAATTCTTGATGGTACATATCAAGGGAATTAGGTTCTCTCCTCAAGTTTGCCTTTTTTTTGTACAAAAAGCTGATCAAACAAACCAATCATTTTGATTTGGCACTATGAATAACATGCTACCTTCTCCCTGTCTATATATATATATATATATATATATATATAGAGAGAGAGAGAGAGAGAGAGATGGATCTAAATGAAAATCTTGTGACAAGTTTCTTCAGGGATTTACTTAGGGCGCCCGACTGCAATTTACCAATTAAACTTTGTTATTAAAGAATATCCATCATAAAAATCTCGAACTCTACCACACCCAGTTTCTTGTGGTTCTCTGGTTAACTCACACTTCAATTTCTTGCCATTTCATGAGGTTCTGCTAACATGAACCATGCTCGAGGCCTCTCCTACTCATACAACCATCTTTATTTATACAAGCTATATCATCCTTATTTTAAAAGATATGAAGTCAGGAAACCAACAATATTTATAATTTAAAACAATTATAGATAAATTACTGGTTAACAATAAATTAACTAAAGATGACATCTGAACAGGACCAATGTGTCATCCATAATGAGATGATGATCATCCATTGCTTTACTAGTTAGATGCATTTATAATATTTATTTTCTTTCTTTAAATACTTTTAAGTACTTTTTTTTTATTTGCAAATATTTACGTAATTGCACCCAAAGACATTTTCCTTCAAAAGGAACCCAAGGGCACACGAATGGAATGACTAATTGTATATTGCTTCTCACAGCTCTCTCTCTCTCCCTTGCCCGTCCATCTTGCTCTCAACTCTCCTTCACCTTTCTTTCCACTTACAAAAACCCTTCTGCTCCATAAAAACTATCCCAGATCGACTAGAATCATAGCAAATAAATAAGGATTTAAAGGTTTCTCTCCCATACTACATCAATTTCAGTATAAGAAAAAAGTTATTGCATCGTGCAGGAATGAAAAAGAACTTTGGATCTTCTCCGTGACTTCTCATTATCTCCAACACTAATAATAATGCAATATTCAAGTTTAAAAACTCACATGACGAGATTGAACCGCTTCCTTAACTTGTCGCCTCACATCCTCCACATGGCCCTACAAAAGAGCTATGCATCGTGAGCACAAGAAAAACCAATTTCTAGTCAGCAAGACTAATTAGTGCCAATTGCAGTAACAATTTATCACTCGTGTTGCTACATAAGGTAACAAATAGTTGGAACTTTATACACACCCCACATCCAGTTTGTGGTTGATGTATCATAATTCTAGCATTTGGCATGGCATAACGCATTCCCTTTTCACCTCCAGCAAGAAGTAGCGCTCCTTGGCTGGCAGCTACTCCAAAGCATACAGTTCCAACCTTGGGCTTAATCTGATAGCGTAAAGTAAAAAATAGTTCAGGAGCTCAATAATTATAACAAATAATAGTCCATATATCCTTTTAAGCCTGTGGAACCTTACATTTCTAAGAACTTGGAATGTGAGATAAAATGCAAGAAATAAACCAATGAAATAATCAAACGCAAAGATTCTAAGCCTTCATAGACCTACTCATTAGGAGTTACCAACCGCTATCCTAAGTACAAACAAGTTAGAAGTTTTGTAGTTTGTCATGAAATAAATCAATTAAACAACTACACACAACGGTTTGAAGCCCGCATACCTACTCATGAAAAATAAAAAATAAAAAAATAACAGCCTCATACATGAATAATCCAAAAGGTTTGATGTTGCAAAAAATATGTGAAATTTATAAGCAGTGAGGAGATGAATACCAAACTTCAGATAGCGATAATGGAAAGATCACCACCGTAACATAACTGTAATTAGCTGACTCAGCCTCTAAATCTGCCTGATCTATAGCTTCATAATATCAACAATATGATGATCCGGCAGTAAAGGGAATCTGAATTTTGTCAATAGCCCCTCTACATCATAAGAAATCCTTACACTACTTCAATCTCATAAATACCTGTATAAATACCTAAACAAAAAAAACATACAGAATAGGCACATGCAGGCTGCTTATGGATAGGGACTGTCATTGGACCTGTCCAACAGATTATATGACCTACGTAATGTCACCAGATGAGTCCATTATTAATCTTGGTAGAACACAAGATTTGTCTGGACCATGGCTTACAATCACAAACTTATAAATTTAATTTAATCACCAAAGTTTAACAAGGTATTGCAGAAAAGGTCACGAGGTCAATTTATGGCATCTCCAATTTAACTAACTGCATATGGTAAAAAGGGGCCTAATGTTGTGTTTTTTTTCCACATAAACTGGTCTCGTTTGGTCCACACTTCAAAAAGCTTACCTCTGGGGGTGTGCTATAACATAATAGTATTTTCTAAACGATAATTGTGAGAACTGGGCTTTAACCAGTTCAGCAGAACTGGCTTATTGCTGTAGCACAGAGCGTAACCGAGAGCAGCAACACGATCCGAGCAGGCCGCGTGCATGTAGACGTCTATTTGACGGTTCGCTTCACCGTTCTAAGTGAATAATCGCGTGCAGGAGTAAAAATAGCGACTCCTCATGGGAGATATATTTGTTTCGTTTCATCCAGTTCAACAAATGAGCGAAAGAAATTGAGAAAGCGGGTGGCATCTCCAATTTAACTAACTGCATATGGTAAAAAGGGGCCTAATGTTGTGTTTTTTTTCCACATAAACTGGTCTCGTTTGGTCCACACTTCAAAAAGCTTACCTCTGGGGGTGTGCTATAACATAATAGTATTTTCTAAACGATAATTGTGAGAACTGGGCTTTAACCAGTTCAGCAGAACTGGCTTATTGCTGTAGCACAGAGCGTAACCGAGAGCAGAAACACGATCCGAGCAGGCCGCGTGCATGTAGACGTCTATTTGACGGTTCGCTTCACCGTTCTAAGTGAATAATCGCGTGCAGGAGTAAAAATAGCGACTCCTCATGGGAGATATATTTGTTTCGTTTCATCCAGTTCAACAAATGAGCGAAAGAAATTGAGAAAGCGGCAACTAAGAGGAAGAAGAAGACGGAAGGAAATAGAGAGAAACATAAAGGAAGAGAGTGGGAGAAAAATGAGGCACCTGCAATCAAGCCAACCGAGAGATTGAGAGCGAAAGCGAGAGAGAAGGATTAGGCGAGGGTTTCAACGACTGGGAGAAGATAAGATTTTTATAGCGACTCCGTGAGAAAGTGAGAAACTTCTACTCAATTTACCCATTCAGCAACTAGGAACATGTTTTCCCCTGTTTTCCATCTTCACTGACAGCGAGGACGGTGAAGAACAACATTGGACATGCCCAGTGATAGGTTATAAAAATTCTTTACGCATACCATCTATGAAATGTTCAAGACTTCAAGCACCATGTATCGAGAGCTAAGAGAATATTAAAGCTTTAAAAGAGTGCCCAGATAAATGAAACTAAACAAAGGCCAGGGCAGGTGTGTGTGAAGATAATCGGCGAACAAGTGGAAAAATTAGTGACGTGGGCACTTAAAGCGACCTGGTCAAGCTTATATGTTATTTGTTTGAATAGATGTACAAAATTTGGAAAGCTAATCTTGTCTGCTAACACAGAAATATGAAAGTTTGAAGTTGCACAACATCCAAAGCTTCCAGATCTGTGTATTCTCAGGACTTCTTGCTGCTGCATTCTGTACTGCATGACCACCTGTTCCATCAAATGATCCAATAATATCGCCTCCTCCACCTTGGCCATAACCAGTAAAAAAAGGTTCTTCGAGGTCAAGTGAATACAAATTGACTGACTGTTCAATCAAATCAGCCACAAAAGTCTAATTTTGCATGCGCCAATTAAAAAGAGTCAAATTGGGCTACAAAGAAGTTAAATGAGAATAATTTTCAAGACCTTTTAGGCTTACTTGGTTGAATATTATCATATTTTATATTATTTACTTTATTATGTTTAGTTATCCTCTTTGGATGGGGTTGAATTAAATGATATATAGGATTGCATTTAATTCTGGATAGAATTAGAATTGATTTCAAAATATTTGGCCTTCTATCTGTAACCTTATTTCTACAAATTGGGATTTATGGCTTTCATTCAGATCATTGAATTATTGAAACATGAATATACATTGAATGAAAACCATTTGTAAGATAAATTGAATGAACGCTTGAGTCGTCCGTAGTTGTCTTCTGCACATCTCCATCAATTTATAAATTTAGTATAATATAATAATACCATTTATAAATTTAGTATAATATAATAATACCTACGCCAATCTGCAAGATCAAATAGGGGATTCGGGATTCTATTATAGAAAGAAAGAGTCAATCATTAGTGAAATGGGACTTTTAGTGAGTTTCCAAGTTGGAAAATTTTCCCTCGTCCAACTCGGAATGGAAGGCATTTTCTGTTCTAGTAGTTCAGTCACTCAACTTCGGCTATTTCAAAGAAAACTTTGGCTATTTCAAAGAAAAAATTGTTGTTCTGTTCTTAGTTTTTTGTATTTTATTACAAACTCTTAAAAAAAATAAGCAAAAAGTTCATTTTCTTCTTATGCTTTTGTTCCTAATCTATCGTTTATTGAGAGGAATTCTCATCCAACTGATTGGTATATAATTTAGTAACCAGTAGACGTTTACTGATTTAGACAATCGATTGGATAAGATTCTGTTAACTATTTTTGCAAGAGATAATCTCAACACTTCTTTCATTAGAATATAGAACTCAAAATTTTCAGCCAACCAAATAGAAAGTTAGTTTCATTGTAATTTACATAGCCAAATGGGCTAAATTATTTGCATGTACTTCACAACCAATCGAACAGCTACTAGAAAACAAAAAACATTGTGTGTACTATACAAAATTAAAATATATGCATGCTTACTATAGGCAACCAAACAGACCTTAAACAAGTCAACATTAAAACAACTTACCCATGACATGCAGTCATAGATTGCTAATATTGAGTAAGTGCTTCCACCAGGGCAGTTCAGATATATCTGAAAAGAATATTATAGATCTTAAAGTTAGAATAATCAATTTTTCAAAGTCACCATTTGCATATTTCAAGGATTGTTAAACTACTTAAAAATCGCAGCATTTAGAAACTGTTTTATCCTAAGGTCTGCACCCTTTACCAAGATTCAACATATCTCACAATGACTCAATATATAAGAAAATTTCACCTATCCCATTAATCAATGCCCATATTAGGCCATGTACATAGCAAGCCTTTTTCAACTCGTGGCTTAATCATCCCTTCCCCTTCATACCCATTTTAGACGAATTCAAGAAAGAATGAATTGTGATTATTTTTTCAATAACAAAACCAAGAAAGTTTTCTTATAATAAATGGTTAACCGTTCCCAACACGACATTGTCACCTACCAGCAATCCAAACGGCTCCAGCCAAATCATACAAATTGTTTCATTCAGCATACACTAGTTTAACCATGCTAAATGTTTTTCTTGTTCAATTTTTTTCAGTTAAAGGGTGTATAGATTGTTTTCCATTTTCTCTCAACGTAGTGGGAAAATCAAAGAGGACAAATAAGGTGTTCGAATTCACGTAAACAAGGAATAGCTCTAATTGACAAGACAGAGAATACAAACAACAACAACATCAAGCCTTTATCCCACCACGTGGGGTCGGCTACATGAATCATTTTTCTCCATTGTGTCCGGTTAAGAGTTAAATTCTCATGTAGATCTAACAACGAAAGAGAATGACAATAGAAAAATAGCAGAAAATAATTTGTAAAATTCCATCATTTTTTACATGAAAGTATAAATATATCATTCAGCAAAAGAAAAAAGAAAAAAATGCAGCTTTTTGATGTCATACTTAACCATTTTGCAATCATAATTTGATGACAGAAAATTGTAAAATATAAAATTTGGCAAATCTATACCTGCAATACCGTTGAAGAAAAGATTGTGTAATTAAATCAATTCATCATTAATAAAAACTAAATAGAAATATACCAGAATATCAGCGTCAGCATCTACAGCTGCAAGCGTTACGAGCTGAGATATAACACGTTGGGCAACTTGAGAATTCACAGGCTGCCCTATAAAGATTATGCGGTTGCGGAATAAAATAGATGAAAGATCAAGCGGTCCTCCTGGTGTCATGACTGCTGGCATTATAGGCGGGTTCCCCTTTTTGGCTTCAATAATGGCCACATGCCTGCATTAAAATGGTGAGCACTTGACCTAGGAAGAGACAGATTAGGCTAAAGATGGCTACCCAAAAAAAAAGAATGTAAGATTTCTTTCAGACAGGTAAATCTTAAGGAAAGTAGTTCAAAGAAGCGCTCGGGTGCGGATGACACAACAGAAACATTGATTCAGTCAAGTATAATCATACAAGGAAAAATATTGAAAAACCTTTTTTCTAAGAAACTTTGGTTCTTGGAGTTGAGCGATTTCACTCTCACTAGAATATAATCTTTTGTCCATTCATTACTCTACACAAAACATTCAGTCTAGAAAATAGAAGAACATTTGCAAGTTTGTTTCTATTTTCAAATCAATCATATCTCATCATTTACTTCTTTCTGGAATTTTTCAGAGTTTTCATCAAATTCTTCAAAAATTAGCAAGAGTGCAACACTAAGCTGGTCAATTGAAAAGATTATTCCATCACATGCACAATGAAATTAAAAAAATCGAGCAAAGCAGGCATGATCAATTCTTTCAACGCATAAGAATCCAGAAGGCAAAGAACACAATTCTTTTCACCGCGACTAGGATTGGTTTGATCGGGATAGTGTTGGCTCAAGAAAAATGGCACGAATGCATGAATCCCACTTCGTAGCTATAGGATTCCATTTCCCTTAAGTCAGATTAGAATTAACCAGATTTCCCCTGAGAGTAGTCAGGGTTTAATTAGATCTGGGGTCCTTACTTCCCATGAGCGCAAGCACTCATAGTTAATTACCTCTCTTAACACGTAAAAGAGAACTCTTGATTAAGGATGAATAAATTTTAGGTGATTAGTCTCAATTATGGGAAAAATGGAGGTAAACCCGATCAAGATCCCATGGTTCCGTCGTCCCGGGTATACCGTAGTTTCAATCTACCAACACTAACAGTCATTGACCGTAGTGTCCAGGGAATCTGATTAGCAGCCATGGGTTGCCTCCTCTCAGGGATCCCGAGTAGATTGAGGTGGTTGGATTTTGATTTTAATTTTTATTTGAGTTTTGGGGCTTACATCCATTAGAATGCCCAGAAGTTGATTTAATTTAGGAATTTATAACTTCGTTTAGAAGTTACGTAGAAATTTGAATTTGAGTCAGGACTTACAACTTTCATAGAAAGTAGCCCGTAGATTTAATTTGGAGTGGGGCTTACTCCTCTTTTTATGAGTTGCCCAGAGATGGGTCTTACAACCTAATCCTATAGACTAGGATGCCCAGGGATTTATATGTTTTGTAGAAAATCTTAGAAATTCCACATGCTTTCAACATAGGATCAGTATTGTAATTACTGTATTTTAAAGCATTATTTAAAGATGACATTCTCTCTTAAAGCAAGAGATGACCGCATGGTTAGAATTGGGTAGGGACTTATGGCTTTCATTAGAAAGTAGCCCGAAGATTTTTGGTTGGGTAGGTCTTATGGCTTCCTAAGAAGTTGCCTAATGATGGGTCTTATGACCTAGCCCTGTAGGCTAAGTGGCCCGAGTTGTGGGTCTTACAGCCAAGCTCTATAGACTTGGATGCCCGAGTGAGGGGCCTAGGGTTGTGTTATTGCCTAAACATTTCCTTCGGAGATTGGACTTACGGCTTCTATTAGAAGTTGCCGGATGTTTTAATTTGGAGTTAGGGTTTAGGTTGATTTTACCTAAAACTTTCTCCTAGGGTCGGGCTTACGTCTTTCCTATGAAAGCTGCCGGGTAGTGGGTCTTACAACCAAGTTCTTATAAACAAGGCTGCCCATAAGTTTGGAATTTTGGGATTTAGGGTTCTTCACTTAGAAATTCCCTAACACGCGGGTCTTACTGCTTTCCTTAGAAGTAGCCCAGGATTTTTTAGTTGTTTGCTGGTTTAACACTAGACTGTAGTTTTGAAACTTGACAGCGGTTGCTTTTACAATGTTTGGAGATTTGTTCTTGTACTTGTTTGAGTTGGTTTGAGTTTGTGATTTTGACACCTTGAGGTTTTGACATTTGTGTCAGTGTTTTAGTTGTTTTCGTGCTCGTAGTCTTTTCCCTACTACACTGTGACTCTACTAGTTTTCCAGTACTTAGCTTTTCTTGCTTCTCAGTACTTTTGTTTTACTAGTAGTTAGATTTATCACTATCCAGCATTTCAATGATTTCTATTTATGATGTACTAATATTTGTTTGTTTTGTGTGCAGATATGTGCTGATCCAGAGTTCGTAGCAAGTAATTACAGTAGCAAGAACCTGCAGCCAGAGGTGATGCAGTTGCAGGGATTAGACCTTGCTAGGAGCTTTGCCAGGAGCTGGGACCGGAGCCCACCAGGGGCAGGGTTTAGATTAGAATTTTTTGAAGACTTTCTTTCAGTTTTGTGTTTTGGCTAGCTTTCTTAGGAGTTTGAGTTTTAGTGTGAACATTCTTTGGATTTCATTTGATTTTGATTTTTTATTTATTTATTTATTTTAATTTCTCCAATTGCTCAATTACCTCAATTAATTAATTAGTTTTATTTAATTAATTTAAATTAATTAGTTAATGTTTATTAATTAATTTCAATTAAATTGATTAATTTCAACTTGTTAATTAACCTCAATCAATTAATTATAATTAATCAATTAGATTAATTAATTGATTAATTCAATGAAATTAATTTGTTTTTTTTTTAATTGCTCCAAAAAGTTCTATAATTTCTGAGAAATTTCGGCGGCCTCCCGGCGTCCCCTCCCCGGCGCCGGGAGGTAAGGGAGGGCACTTGCCCTAATTTCTTCCTACCCGGACCTAAGGTCAACGGCGTAGGGTCTTCGAATTAAAACCATCCCACCAGGATCTAAGATCGACTACGTGAGGTCTTCAAATTAAAACCATCCGCCCGGATCTAAGATCACGGCGCGGGTCTTCGAATTTCAAACCATCCGCCCGGATCTAAGATCACGGCGCGGGTCTCGAGTACCTGTTTGAAAGATCATTTCATTTTTATTTATTTATTATTATTATTATTATTTATTATTATTATTATTCATGTTATAATAATAATAATAATAATAATAATATTTTTTTTATTATATATACATAAATATATATAAATATATTATATGTATATATTAATAAAAATAAAAAAAAAGGAGCCAGATCTGTCGGCTAGGATATGGTCGGGTTTGGCTTTGGCTTGGGTTCGGCCGAGGATCGAAGTCGAACAGTAACAAAGGAGCCAAAGAAACCACTCGTGCAATCTCTACCTTCTGCAAAGCAACGAATCCAAACAGCAATGAAGGGGCCGAGAGGCGACCAACCCGTGCAATCTCTATTTCTCCTGTGAAGCAGAAGTCGGACAGCAACAAAGGAACGGAAGAAGCGATTCGTGCGATCTCTGCACCACGCGCGAAGCAACGAAGTCGAACCGCAAGGAAGGAGCCGAGGAGCGACTCGTGCGATCTCTGCACCACACGCGAAGGAGCGAAGTCGGACGGCAACCAAGGAGTCGAAGGAGCGGCTCGTGCGATCTCTACACCTCTTGCAAAGCGTCGAAGTCGGACAACAACAAGGAGCCGAAGCAGCGACAGGTGCGATCTCTCCCCTCCCTGCGAGCCAAAGTTGGACAGCAAGGAAGGACCGAAAGAAGTGACTCGTGCGACCTCTCCTTCCTGCGAAGCTGAACCGAACAGCAACGACCAAAGAGAAGATGGAAGGTTAACCCTAGACGCAGCAACAAAGTCGAACAGCGACGAGGGAACCGGAGGAGCGAAGCGTCCGTTTTTTTTTTCGATCTCTCCGTTTCCTTCCTCTTATAGAGCGAATCAGCGACTAGCGGTTACGGGAGTGAAGAGTTGCGCCGTTTTGGTGATCCACTGCTCGCGGTGGGGCCGGCTCGGAGGCAGGTTTGGTGCTTCCATCTATTCGAAATCTTCTTTTTTTTTAGTCAACAAATTGTCTCCCAACGAATTTGTTGTGTAACTTTTACACAATGAATTCGTTGTAGTATCTCTAGACATTTAACCTTTATATTCATTATTACCCCCCATTTTTTCTTTTCTCAATCATTTAGATTGATTAAAATAGTTCGACCCTTAGGTTTAGTGAACATAGGAGATTTTAAAGGTTTGGCTCTTAGGTTTATTGAACCAAATGATCTTAGCTCGACCCTTAGGTTTATGAGCATAGAAAATTTACAAAATTCGGCCCTTAGGCTTGTTGAACTTTGTGGATTTAGCTCGACCCTTAGGTTTATGAGCATAGAAGATTTATAAAGTTCGGCCCTTAGGCTTATTAAACTAATGAAGTTTAGCTCGACCCTTAGGTTTATGAGCATAAAAGATTTTAAAGGTTCGGCCCTTAGGCTTATTGAACTTATAAATTTTATTTCTCAACCTTTTAGGTAGGTTAGTGAAAATAGAGCTCGACCATTAGGTTTATGAGCATAAAAATTTATAAAGTTCGGCCCTTGGGCTTGTTGAACTTGTATTTTAGCTCAACCCTTAGGTTTGTGAGCATGGGAGGTTTAAAGGTTCAGCCCTTAGGCTTATTAAACCTGTAAATTTTTTATTTCTCAACCTTTTATGAAGGTTGATAAAAATAGAACTCGACCCTGAGGTTTATGAGTAATGTAGTTTTTTTTAATACCCTCCCTTTATTTAGCAAAGAGGTATTTATAAAAATTGCCTCCTGTATTTACAGGAGAAAATTAAAAGGTTATTTTTCTGCCTTGCAAGCATATATAATAAACATTTCCTGTTTTAGAGGAGATATAAAATTGCCTCATGTCTTTATAGGAGGTAGTTGAATTTTATTTCCTTTCTTAGAGAGGAATATAAAAATTGCCTCCTGTCTTTTAGGAGGGGATAAAATTTGTTTCCTACCTTGTAGGCAAATTTGCACACATAACATCTTCATGTGTGATATTTTTTTAAATATTGACCATTTATTGGTGGCATAGGCCTTTGACCTTTTAGGTCTATGAGTTGATATGCCCCTCCTTCATACACTATTTCAATGATGAAGGGTCCCTCCCAGATTGGGTCAAATTTACCGCCAAGGCGACGGTGAGGGATTATAGGTCTTCGGCGAACTAGAACAAGTTCACCTTCTTTGAAGCTTCTAGGACGAACCATTCGATCATGAGCCCTAGTCATTCTTGCCTTGTAGGATTCTAAGTTTTGTTGAGCTTGAAGTCGAACTTCATCAAGAGCTTCGAGTTCTTCAAGTCGCAAGAGATCATTTTCTTCGCTGGTTAATTCGTATTGAACAGCAATACGAAGAGACGGCAACTCGACCTCGAGAGGTAATATTGTTTCAGTTCCAAAAACTAGTGAATATGGGGTGGCCTGCGTTGCAGTTTTATAAGTGGTGCGATACGCCCATAGAGCTTCTATCAATTTATCGTGCCATTCTCTTTTATTTTTAGAGAGAATTTTCTTAAGCAATTTTACCAAGGTTTTGTTAAAAGCTTCAGCTAAACCATTGGCTCTTGGATTGTATATCGAAGAATAGCGCCAATCTATTTTATGTCGTTCGATAAATTTATAGATTTTAGCACTTTTAAAGGATGTACCATTGTCAGATATAACTCGACGTGGTACTCCAAATCGATAAACAATATTATCTCGAAAGAATTTCATCACATTATCTGCTTTAACTTCTCTTAAGGGAATTGCTTCAGCCCATTTTGAGAAGTAGTCAATTGCAGCAAGAATGAACCGATGTCCTAAAGAAGATGGTGGTTCTATAGGACCTATTATATCGGTGCCCCAGCTTTCAAATGGCCACGATGCTACTGTAGGATGTAGCGGGTTAGGTGGTCGATGCATGATATCTCCATGCACTTGATATTGATGGCACTTCTTAGCATGGTCGATACAATCTTGAACCATACTTGGCCAATAGTATCCCATACGTTTGATTTTGATTTTCATTTTTGGTCCAGACTGGTGTGCACCACATAATCCCTCATGAACTTCACTTATGACTTTTTGGGATTCATCAGGACCTAAACATCGTAGCCACATTTGATCAAATGATCTACGATATAACGTGTCATTCACGAAAGCATATCTTAATGCTCTTCGTGATATTTGCGAAGCCATAGATTTACTTTCGGGCAATCTCCCTTCCTTGAAGTATCTTATGAATGGATCTCTCCAATCATTTTCATCAGATACAGCCAAGCTCTTTTGCATTTCTTTTCCTTCATCATTTTGTATGATAGCTGGAGTTAATGCATTCCTATTTTGAACAATTATAAGGATTGGATCCTCCTGAGGATTTGCTAATTCTTTGGCTAGCTTTGCAAGTGCATCAGCTTTGCCATTTTCACTGCGTGTAATTCTAGTGAGAGTTACTTCAGGAATTTGTTGTAGAAGTTTCAGAGCATACTCATGATACGAGATTAATTCAGGCTTATTGATTTTGAAAGCGCCTATTATTTGTTTGATGATGAGTTGAGAATCTCCATATATATGGAGTTTTTGAATGTTCATGTTAATTGCCAACTCAAGGCCTGCTATTAAGGCTTCATATTCAGCCTCATTATTAGTGCGAGGCTCTGTTAAGCTATAGGAATATCGGAGTATCCCTTTTTGTGGCGTAACAAATATGAGGCCGATGCCCACTTGAATTGTCGGGAACTTAGGTGGCTTTGATGGTTTTATTGATGAAGCTCCATCAAAATAGAGCTCCCATTCTGGAAGATTTTCTCTTTCCTCCACATCAAGTGTTTGCTCATCTGGCAGTTTATCGTTGAGTGGAGAATCTGCAGGTAAAGGATGGGCCGCTAGAAAGTCAGCTAGAGCCTGTCCTTTCACTGCTTTTTGTGGCATATATGTTATGTCAAATTGCATTAGCAAGACAGCCCATTTGGCTAGACGACCAGTGAGAGTGGGTCTAGTCATTAAAAATTTTAATGGATCCACTTTAGATATTAAAGTGATTTTATGGGATAACATATAATGCCGAAATTTTTGAGTGGCAAAGATCAATGCTAAGCATTGCTTTTCTATAGGTGAATATTTAGATTCTGCCCCTATCAATCGTCGGCTGATATAATAAAGGGCATTTTCTTTGTCATCTTCATTTGTTTGTGCTAGCAATGCTCCGAGTGATTTTTCAAGAGCAGCTGTATATAAGATTAGGGGTTTCCCTGGGATTGGGGCAGCAAGGATTGGAGGATGTAACAAATATTGTTTTATGCTATTAAATGCCTCTTGACATGCATCATCCCAAATGAAAGGTGTATTTTTCTTCATTAGACGTGCGAATAGTTGACATCTACCTGAAAGGTTAGATATAAACCTTCGAATATACGCCAATCTACCTTGGATTGAACGAAGTTGTTTTAACGTTTTTGGAGGTGGCATTTCCACGATTGCTTTAATTTTCGAGGGGTCAATTTCAATTCCTCTATGACGTACAATAAATCCAAGAAACTTTCCGGATGTCACTCCGAAAGCACATTTTAATGGATTCATTTTCAAATTGAATTTTCGAATTCTTTCGAATACAATCCTAAGATCATTTACATGCTCATGTTGAACTTTACTTTTTATAACCAAGTCATCAACATAACATTCGACATGTTTATGAATTAGATCATCGAAGATTCGAGTCATTGCTCTTTGATAGGTGGCCCCAGCATTTTTTAAGCCGAATGGTATCACCTTATAGCAATATATGCCGATGGGAGTTCGAAATGAGGTGTGTTTTTCATCCTCTGGATCCATTTTGATTTGATTATAACCTGATGACCCATCCATGAATGAGAACATGTCATGATTCGATGTATTATCGACCATAAGTTCTGCATTTGGCAATGGGAAATCATCCTTTGAAATCCTGGTAGTCTATACAAACACGGATTTGACCGTTCTTTTTCTTTACTGGAACGATATTAGCGATCCAATCAGCATACTTCTCTTCTCGAATAAAACCAGCTTCAATAAGCTTCTTAGTTTCAGCAATGACTTGTTCTTCAATTTCAAGTCGCATTCGCCTGGGTGCTTGCTTAATATGTGGTATTCTGGTATCGATGGAAAGCTTATGCACTGCTACCTCTGGTGATAAACCAGGCATTTCAGTGTAATTCCATGCAAAACAGTCTTTGTATTCGAGAAGTAACATTTTCAGCTCCTCTGCTCTCCTGTGAGAGATTAGTGCTGAGGAATGTAAGTTTGGGATCCTCTTCTGTACCCAAATTTATTTCTTTGAGCTCATCTACAGTAGCTTGACCACCTTCTTCAAATTCTTTTGGAGCTTCTTTCAGATCTACAATTAGATCTTCAGTTTGATTTTCAGACTCTGATGGTCTCTCCTCCCTCTCTGTAACATTATAGGACGTTGTGTATGTAATACACGGACGCCGGGGGTATTCAACATAATGATAGGATGCTGCTCGTGTAAGATATGAATTTTGAGCATATCCAAGACCCCATGTTGTATACAAACCATTGCCAATGGGTTTTTGTGCTTGCTCGTTGTGCCAGAGCTTTCTGAAGTAATGGGCTTGCTTGCTTGTTTGCACAAAGAAGATTCTTCTTTCTATCAGCTTTCTCATAATTGGTGGAGGATATTGAGGAATGATTATCCTTAAATCTCCATTTCTCCAATCATCTTCGCATTCAATTTCAGGAGTAATGTAATGCGGTATTACTCTTGATTTATAAAAGATAGATCCACGTTCATTGAGACCTCTTTTGGGGGGAACATAGAAGGTTTTTAATATTTTTATGTCTGTGTTAGAGGAAGAAGTCAATGTTTTGGAATGTGCCACCGGTACACGTACTATTTTGATGATGTCTGCAGATATCTGCTCTTCGGAGACTCTTATCATCGAAATTGAAACTTTTTGGAATTTCTTAGATATGGAACTGGGTCCTGGGTCCCCTTCTTCTTGAGATTCTGTAGCACACTTGGGCTGATAAAGAAACTCTTCTTCTCCTTCAATGCTCGGTTTGTTTGAACACCGTACCTTATTTGCGTGATTAGCTTCGTAATCAAAAGGAACAGTTGATAGTTCATTCCTTCTTTTCCCTATGATTAGGGGCTTAAAAGTTGTGGAGATATCCTCTTCCTCTTCCGTATCACTACCGAGGTGAGGCACTGAGCAAATTTGCTTTGATTTATTCTTGCCTTTATCTTTTGACCTTATTTTATCTAGTGTAGCGGCCTGAATCCTCGGAAGTTCACTGTCTTTTGGCATAAAGTACTTGGCATCATCGTAAATTTTGACTTCGTGCACCAGGAACGGTTGTTCATCACCATCAATGCGATATTCTTCATTATCTCGAATGTATTTCATACATTGATGAAGCGTTGAGGGCACTATACCATACTCGTGGAGCCATGATCTTCCGAGAAGTGCCCTGTATGATGTATTGAAATCAATGATGTGAAATGTTGCCTCTGTATTAAGTTCTCCAAAGTTCAGAGGTAAAACCAAAGACCCCAATGTTCTTTGCCCTTGCTCATTGAATCCTTGTAGAAACACCGTGCTTCTGTTCAAATACGGGACGTCCAGGGCCAATCCTTTGAGCGTTTTGAGGCTCATTAGATTAACAGAGGAACCTGGATCGATCAAAATTCTATTTATTTCAATGTTGTTACTCTCCGCAGTAACATATAATGGTCGATTATGATCCGCAGTTCCCAGGAGCAGATCACTATCACAGAAAGTAATTGTAGCGGTGCTTTGTGTATGCAAAGCTTCTTTTAAGTTCTGCTCGGCAAAGAATGCCTCGTACTGTTCAGGACTTTGTAAAGCTTTAATAAGTGTTTCTCGAAGGTTCTTAGACATAAGAAGGGCGTCATAGACACTCAGCAGTGTAGGTAATTTGCGGAGATGGGACAATATATTATAATCCACATTTGCAGCGGCAACTTTGGGTTTAATAGTCTCTTGTGGAATAGCAGCCTCGTTGAGCTGAATGTTCTTCTCCTTATCCTTTATTTTCTTTTGAGGTAGAGGAAACTGCTTTCCACTTCTCAGTTGAATTTGTGTCACCTTTGAAGATGAACTAGCTTCAGCTTGAGAGTTCTTTGAAATTTTCATGTTTTCAACTTCCTCGGACTCTGAGCTGCTCCCAAGTTTTGGGCATTTTTCTTCAAGAACCTTCTTACCTTTGTGATCACTTTCTTCATCGGGGAAATGTAATTCTTCATCTGAATCAGTAAAAGGTGATGGTGTATGATGTACTTCCTTAGAAGACATTTTCACATCAGCTTTATAAATAGCAAGAGGTACATTGCGTCCTCTTGCAGCCCTTCCACCTCATTTATTTATGACTCGGGAAGTCTCGATTGGAATACTCTCTTCCTTTTCTGATTCCAAGTCGAGAAATAAATCAGCCATGTATTCCTCCAGCATGATAGGACGCCTTGCAGGTTGCTGATATTCATCGATGGAGTCGATATATTTTTGAATCACAGTATTCTTCTTTGTCAATTTCTTCTTCTTTTCTTTTTGAGATTTTGATCCAGACTTACGCTTTCCTTTTTGGTCTTTAAAGTACTTCAAAGATTTCTTCTTGCTTGAACTGGCCCCTCCTGCCACTGAATTCTTTGAAAAAAAGAGTCTTGGATCAACTTCTAATTCTAGCGCACTTTTCCGACGAATGCCTTCAATGGCCAGTAGAACATTCATCATTTGTTTAGTTTTCTTTGAGATAAAGGTCTCCCAACCACCTTCATCTTCCTCGGGCGCTTTTCCTTTCTGGTCATCTGTGTTCTGACAGGGTATAGATGAGATAACATTGGTTTTCTCCCTCTTGGGATTGATAAGAACACTATTAGAAAGTGTAAGTTTACCGCTCTGATAATTTCTTTCGACCCAATATTTGAAGATGAAACAATCTTCGATTGGGTGACTTACGATCCTATGATACGGACAGTAGTTCGGATCATCAGTCATACCAGCCTGTTCTGGTCGGCGGGATTCTGGCAATTGAAGGCCGATCTTTAGTGCATGCCTAAAAATCTTTCCCGTACATTCTTTTTTGAAAGAATATGGCTTGTTAATTTTCTCCTGCAAAGTAGGAGGCCTTTGTCTTTCTCTAGTTTGTTTCAGCATCTTCGATGGATTGATTGAATCTTCTTTTCCTTTCTTATCCAAGGAAGACGGGAATGTAGTATTCACCTCACTTCTTTTCGGATCAACGGTCCTGACCTGTTTTCCCTTCCCTGGTGGATTATTGTTATAGTTGAAGCTGGCACTTCTAGGCCTGGGTAACCTTTCGAATTTAGCAACACGATCCAGTAATTCTTGAAAAGTATTGATTGTAGCCATAGCCAGATATGGAGCCATATGATCATCTATATTCCCCATCAATAGCTCAACAGCATGCTTTTCAGTGAATTGCTGCTCACATTTCATGCTGAGATTTCTCCACCTGGTTATATATTTGGTAACTGATTCCTCTCTTTTCCTTTTCTCAAGAGGAAGGTCAGCAATAGTCACCTTCTTCGTTGCACTGGCGAATCTTTTAATGAACATTGTCTCTAATTCGGCGAATGTTCTTACTGAGTCGTTGGGTAACTCAGCATACCATTCAAAAGCTGTACCTGTTAAACTACTGACAAATTGACATAGTAACAGAGCATCATTACCTCCTGTATTACCACAGGTTGCTTTGAATTGTGCTAGATGCTGACGAGGATTTGCAGTACCATCAAATAAATTAAATTTTGGTACAACATATCCCTTTGGATACTTCTCTTGATCATATTCAGCCGGATATGGACGCCCTTTTTCTACTAAGGCATCGGCAGCTTCAGAAGCAATAGCTGCTTTAACCTTTTGACTGATGAGATTTTCAATTTGGGATTTGCTGACCACTTCATCTTCTTTAGAAGCTATCAGAGTTGGCTCCTGTAGCTCTTCTAGTTTTCTGTCAGAAGTATCTGGTACATCAGGAGTAGTTTGAACATTCCCTTGAGAATTTGCTACAGGTGGTTGACTTGTTGTAGCCATCATACCAAGTTGTCCAAACAACTGTTTCATCATATTACTCATCTCGTCAAGACGAGCATTCAAGTGATGGATTTCTTGATCTTTCTTTTGTTGCATAGATTGTATTTCTAATTGCAATCTTTTTACAATTTCTTCAGCTTCTTCCTCCTCAACTTCTTCTGGTTGTGGAGTTCTATTCACGGCTGCTGCTTGTTCTTGGTCATCTCGTAGTTGTTCTTCATTCTGCAGATTGAACGTTGCATTTTTACGAGTATAATGCTGATTAAATCGATCAGGTATATGATCAACCATCCGGACAACTTCAATGTCCATGGGACCAATACACCCCTCTACTTCTTCATCATCATCACAGAAGTCATCATTCTCATCCAACTCATAATCGTCTCCAAGTTGGGACCGCCGCTTCCAATGTATGACTGGAGAGTCGGGGGATTCATTGTAGACAACATATTCTTCCTTTTCTGGAGTAATCATGTCAACAGAAGTCTCCTTATTAGGGGATAACTTTTGGACCTGAGATTTAAGTCGCCCTTTGTAGATTTCCTTATGATGGACCTCTTTCTGAGCTTCAGGATACTTGGGTCTTTTTGGAACCCAAATTTGTTGTCTTTTCGTAGTCACATACTGATGACCACCAGCATCAGCATGTACTTTTGAATGATTAGATCCATGATGCCATTGTTGGGGCCTTTGTTTATCGTATCTTCTATTATAGCCTCTTGCATGTATATTAACAGAAGGCTCTCCCAACTGTTTTCTTCCATAATATGGGTATCGGCCCATATTAGGACAGAAATTTCTCGGGTCTCGGTAGTAGGGAGAATGTTTAAACTCCTCTCTATAAGATTTTGATGAAAATTTGTTATACTGAGGATGAGCAGCATTCGAGGAAATAGCTTCAGTGACGGATTTCCTCAGTCTTCGCTGCAGGTTTTTATCTTTAACAGCTTTCAGTATTTTGTATATCTTGGATGAGGCAGATTCTTCCTTCTTTGGCGGTTGTGGCTGCTGACGCGAAGTCTCCCAGAAAGACTTCTTTAATTGGCCCTTATCATTATTTCTCTTGACCCACTTTAATGGTTCAAAACCATTATTTGTGGGTACATTCGCCTCCAACTGCGGCGATGATTCTTGAGGTGTATTGGGCATCAAGCCATTAGCTCGCAAGCGAGCGTTGGCCTTCCTTCTGGCTTTCCTGGAAAGCTTAGCACTTGTATCAGGAATTTCAGAATTATATTCTTCAATTATTTCATCCTGGATTATGTTCTGACTTGCTGTATTCACGCCTACAGATTGCAGCTTGAGATCAGGAATGTTATTTTGAGCGGCTGGAGCAGTAGCAGGTGTTACAGAGAGCCTTGAAAATACAGAGGCCCTTTTAGGAGCCTTCTCAATGACAGCTTCAATAATAGGCTTCTTAGTAGCACCTCCAACAGTAGGTACATTGACAGTGTTCTCAGGAAGGAACTGTTGGAACTGCATGACTTCGGAAATGGTTCCGAATTGAATGGTCGCTCCTGCGTAACCAGTGTTCAGAACGGCTTGAGGGAACTGCACTCTAGCTCCCTCGCCCAGGTTCACAGTCATGAAAGACTTTACAGGCGTCATATTATCAACCTGTCAACAGAACTTGCAGGGATTAGAGTCAACCTGAATTCTGCTGGAAAAGAAAACACGAATTTGTGATAAAATAACATCCATATTCATTTTAGATGTTTAGTATTTTGAGACTAAATATTTTCTTTTCATCCAAAGATGGAGAGAGAAATAGTCCCCAGCGGAGTCGCCAGAAATCTGTTGGCTCAAGAAAAATGGCACGAATGCATGAATCCCACTTCGTAGCTATAGGATTCTATTTCCCTTAAGTCAGATTAGAATTAACCAGATTTCCCCTGAGGGTAGTCAGGGTTTAATTAGATCTGGGGTCCTTACTTCCCATGAGCGCAAGCACTCATAGTTAATTACCTCTCTTAACACGTAAAACAGAACTCTGGATTAAGGATGAATAAATTTTAGGTGATTAGTCTCAATTATGGGAAAAATGGAGGTAAACCCGATCAAGATCCCATGGTTCCGTCGTCCCGGGTATACCGTAGTTTCAATCTACCAACACTAACAGTCATTGACCGTAGTGTCCAGGGAATCTGATTAGCAGCCATGGGTTGCCTCCTCTCAGGGATCCCGAGTAGATTGAGGTGGTTGGATTTTGATTTTAATTTTTATTTGAGTTTTGGGGCTTACATCCATTAGAATGCCCAGAAGTTGATTTAATTTAGGAATTTATAACTTCGTTTAGAAGTTACGTAGAAATTTGAATTTGAGTCAGGACTTACAACTTTCATAGAAAGTAGCCCGTACATTTAATTTGGAGTGGGGCTTACAGCTCTATTTATGAGTTGCCCAGAGATGGGTCTTACAACCTAATCCTATAGACAAGGATGCCCAGGGATTTATATGTTTTGTAGAAAATCTTAGAAATTCCACATGCTTTCAATATAGGATCAGTATTGTAATTACTGTATTTTAAAGCATTATTTAAAGATGACATTCTCTCTTAAAGCAAGAGATGTCCACATGGTTAGAATTGGGTAGGGACTTATGGCTTACATTAGAAAGTAGCCCGAAGATTTTTGGTTGGGTAGGTCTTATGGCTTCCTAAGAAGTTGCCTAATGATGGGTCTTATGACCTAGCCCTGTAGGTTAAATGGCCCGAGTTGTGGGTCTTACAGCCAAGCTCTATAGACTTGGATGCCCGAGTGAGGGGCCTAGGGTTGTGTTATTGCCTAAACATTTTCCTCGGAGATTGGACTTACGGCTTCTATTAGAAGTTGCCGGATGTTTTAATTTGGAGTTAGGGTTTAGGTTGATTTTACCTAAAACTTTTTCCTAGGGTCGGGCTTACGTCTTTCCTATGAAAGCTGTCGGGTAGTGGGTCTTACAACCAAGTTCTTATAAACAAGGCTGCCCATAAGTTTAGAATTTTGGGATTTAGGGTTCTTCACTTAGAAATTCCCTAACACGCGGGTCTTACTGCTTTCCTTAGAAGTAGCCCAGAATTTTTTAGTTGTTTGCTGGTTTAACACTAGACTGTAGTTTTGAAACTTGACAGCGGTTGCTTTTATAATGTTTGGAGATTTGTTCTTGTACTTGTTTGAGTTGGTTTGAGTTTGTGATTTTGACACCTTGAGGTTTTGACACTTGCGTCAGTGTTTTAGTTGTTTTCGTGCTCGTAGTCTTTTCCCTACTACACTGTGACTCTACTAGTTTTCCAGTACTTAGCTTTTCTTGCTTCTCAGTACTTTTGTTTTACTAGTAGTTAGATTTATCACTATCCAGCATTTCAATGATTTCTATTTATGATGAACTAATATTTATTTGTTTTGTGTGCAGATACGTGCTGATCCAGAGTTCGTAGCAAGTAATTACAGTAGCAAGAACCTGCAGCCAGAGGTGATGCAGTTGCAGGGATTAGACCTTGCTAGGAGCTTTGTCAGGAGCTGGGACCGGAGCCCACCAGGGGCAGGGTTTAGATTAGAATTTTTTGGAGACTTTCTTTCAGTTTTGTGTTTTGGCTAGCTTTCTTAGGAGTTTGAGTTTTAGTGTGAGTTGTATAGAGTCCATTAGTGTGAACATTCTTTGGATTTCATTTGATTTTGATTTTTTATTTATTTATTTATTTTAATTTCTCCAATTGCTCAATTACAATGCTCTCGAATTTTAAAAGCTCTTGAATTTAAAATGAATCAAATCAAATTTAATTGATTAATTAATTTTGACTCATTAATTAATTTTAATTAATTAATTTCAATCAACTAATTAATTTTGATTAATTAATATTAACTAATTAATTATTTTTTAATTAATTAATTTTAACTAATTACTTAGTTTAAATTAATTAACCTCAATTAATTAATTAGTTTTATTTAATTAATTTAAATTAATTAGTTAATGTTTATTAATTAATTTCAATTAAATTGATTAATTTCAAATTGTTAATTAACCTCAATCAATTAATTATAATTAATCAATTAGATTAATTAATTGATTAATTCAATGAAATTAATTTATTTTTTTTTTTAATTGCTCCAAAAAGTTCTATAATTTCTAAGAAATTTCGGCAGCCTCCCGGCGTCCCCTCCCCGGCGCCGGGAGGTAAGGGAGGGCACTTGCCCTAATTTCTTCATACCCGGACCTAAGGTCAACGGCGTAGGGTCTTCGAATTAAAACCATCCCACCAGGATCTAAGATCGACTACGTGAGGTCTTCAAATTAAAACCATCCGCCCGAATCTAAGATCACAGCGCGGGTCTTCGAATTTCAAACCATCCGCCCGGATTTAAGATCACGGCGCGGGTCTCGACTACCTGTTTGAAAGATCATTTCATTTTTATTTATTTATTATTATTATTATTATTATTATTATTTATTATTATTATTCATGTTATAATAATAATAATAATAATATGTTTTTTTATTATATATACATAAATATATATAAATATATTATATGTATATATTAATAAAAATAAAAAAAAGGAGCCAGATCTGTCGGCTAGGATATGGTCGGGTTTGGCTTTGGCTTGGGTTCGGCCGAGGATCGAAGTCGAACAGTAACAAAGGAGCCAAAGAAACCACTCGTGCAATCTCTACCTTCTGCAAAGCAACGAATCCAAACAGCAATGAAGGGGCCGAGAGGCGACCAACCCGTGCAATCTCTATTTCTCCTGTGAAGCAGAAGTCGGACAGCAACAAAGGAACGGAAGAAGCGATTCGTGCGATCTCTGCACCACGCGCGAAGCAACGAAGTCGAACCGCAAGGAAGGAGCCGAGGAGCGACTCGTGCGATCTCTGCACCACACGCGAAGGAGCGAAGTCGGACGGCAACCAAGGAGTCGAAGGAGCGGCTCGTGCGATCTCTACACCTCTTGCAAAGCGTCGAAGTCGGACAACAACAAGGAGCCGAAGCAGCGACAGGTGCGATCTCTCCCCTCCCTGCGAGCCAAAGTCGGACAGCAAGGAAGGACCGAAAGAAGCGACTCGTGCGACCTCTCCTTCCTGCGAAGCCGAACCGAACAGCAACGACCAAAGAGAAGATGGAAGGTTAACCCTAGACGCAGCAACAAAGTCGAACAGCGACGAGGGAACCGGAGGAGCGAAGCGTCCGTTTTTTTTTTCGATCTCTCCGTTTCCTTCCTCTTATAGAGCGAATCAGCGACTAGCGGTTACGGGAGTGAGAGTTGCGCCGTTTTGGTGATCCACTGCTCGCGGTGGGACCGGCTCGGAGGCAGGTTTGGTGCTTCCATCTATTCGAAATCTTCTTTTTTTTTTTAGTCAACAGATAGATGCATGATCAGTTTTATTCTAGTAGATGCATGCCTACACATGGCCTTATTTTTGTGTGGGCAGATGTACAAAAGAAAAAGGCTTTGACCACACTTGTAGAAGGTTCTGTGGAGACATCGCATCCTCACCAAACTCACCCTTAATGTCTTCTAAAGACTTTATAGGGTTCATTTCACTAAAAAAGAAGTTTTAAGCATTGATGCTTGAGGGATTAAGGTTTCACATGAGTTCAACACAAAGATTCCATTAAGTTCTATCATTTAATCACTTCAGAAGACATCAAATGATACAACGTTAGACAACTATTCCTAATAAGTTTTCCTAGAATTTCAACCAAGAATCCTAATTTTTTTTAAAGAGCTCAAGATATTCAACACCTTATCCAAACACCAAAAAATTCTAGGCATCAATAGGGTTTCTATAGAAAAAAAAAAATTCCCATTGGAATGTTTGAATAACCCAAAATGGCTTTCATAAATTCCTCATATTGGATGGGTGATAAGTAGCCAAGCTCAAGTGAATTGGATCAAGTTGGTGATGTAGAACAGGGAGGGAAAGAGGGGTTGGTTAATTAATTTTCCTAAGTGGATGTCTAATTGGGGAATTAATTAATTAAGGAGGGAGAGGGAGGGGCCGGACAAAGAGAGAGGGGAAGGGAGGACTTGTCCACATTCAACGTATGTGGCCCATAGCATTAAATGTGATGGGGTAATTAAATCTAAAAATTAATTTCAGATTTGAGGGATTGGAGGGGCTTCCTAAAATGGATTTATTAATCCGGAAAGGTTTTTTTGAAATTCAAATCTATTTGAATTCAAATTAAGAAGCTTTCCAAATTAACAATTGACTAATTTAGGAAAGTAATCAAGAGGCTATTTGAATTTGAAATTCCAACTTGTGGATGAGGAGGGGCCGGCGGCTTCAAGGAGGGGAGGGGTTTAAGAGGCAGAAATTAATGCTTGCTTGAATTAGAATTTTAAATTAGGAAAGATTGATTTAATTCCAACCCTATTTAAAATTCAAATGGGCGTAAATTTAGGAACTTTCCTAAAATAGGAATTCTCATTTTACGAAACAAATTCAAAACTCAAAATTATTTGAATTTAAAATTAAATTGTTCCCAAAATAAGAAGGGCTCAAATTGGAAGGTTTTAAATGCAAGATTTGAATGGGTGGAGTCAAGGGGAAGGTCTTGGCCGATGACTAGGTGGGAAAAAGGGTTAGGGTTGAGGATTGGCGGCTAGGAGGAATTTTGGGATGGGTAGGCCAGCGGATTGGGAGAGGACGAGTATGGAGACCGACAGATAGGAGAAGGGGGAGGGAAAGGGAATTTGGAAAAGATAAAACTACAAACCCGGACGCTTCCTGCAGTTGGTGGGTGATGCGTTGCCCTTCACCTAGGGACTTCAAACCACGAGCCCGAATGCTTCCTATGGCTGGTGGGTATTGTGTGCACTCACATAGGAACTTTCCCTCTCCTAAGAACTCTCATAGCTCCTAGATCAAAGTGCTGAAATTTTTCTTAATATTCATCCATTGACCATTACAAGAAAGGAGGAGGCTATAAATAGCCCAAAATACAGAACAAAAGACAAAAGTGCCCCCTGGGTCACAAGGACCTACTCTCTCAAGTGAGGGTAAAAATGAAAACGCATAAATAAATACAAATACAAATAACAACCTAAAATAAAATGGTGCGATCATGGCCATCGATCTTCGTTTCTTCCTCTGATAAGCTTTCACGGTCGGATGTCCGCATCAGTTGGTGACACAAAACAAATCTTTGGTGCAAGGTAAAAACAATGAAAAGATACAAAAACAAGAGAGAATTGTTTCTTGAAATGGAGACACATCAAAAGTAAAAAAAAAAAGGTTGAGAGCAACTCATAATGACTCTACAACAACTCTTGTCGACCAAGTAGCTAGATTAATGAATCCTTGGCTAAAGTGGATAAGGATGCAAATACACACTACCATGACTAGGGTGCAAGTCTCATTCCTCCTCCTACCATACCAAAAGCAAACCTGATTGGAAAGGATGAAGATGACAATATGACTAGCACTCATGAAGGAAGGATATCACCATTCCAGCTAGAAGCCAAAGTGTAGATTCCAACATATTATGGGTTAATTGATGCCAAAAAACTGGATGCATGGATCAACCAGTTAGAGATTTCATCATGTATGGGCATAGCACCAATGATAAGATTGCCTTTACCCGAATTAAGTTAAGACAATATGCCTTAGTGTGGTGGAATCCACATCTAAAGATGAATGATCATCAAATGGTGACTTGGGGGGTGTTCAAATAGTTGATACGTCAAGGGTTCTACCCAATGAGGAATGTAGAAGATCGGTGGAAGAAAATGGTGAGTACAATGTGAGACAATGCCAAAGGCAAATTTTACACTACTTAATTCTGATGCCATGCAATCACGTTAGGAGCAATGTTTAAAATTGCATAATCGGGTATTGAGGCGTTTTTCGTTCCTGAGGCGAGGCGTAAGACTCAAGGCATTTTGAGTCGTAAGCCTCAAAATCAAAAGATTGCGTAAACAAAAATGATAAATTTTTTATATATTAATGAGTAAAAAGTATAAAACATAAAAAGGCACAAGATATGAAGTGAAATCAAAATATCTCAATAATAAGACAACATGAAATACAGTTCAACTCAAATTCTATCTTTCCCAAATCACAGTATTCTTTTCATTAACATATAATTCCAAAAATAAATAGCAATGACATATCTTGTGACTAACACTAACAACTATTACTAAAGATGATGAATACAATAATATGTCAGGCAGCCGGGGGTCCAAGGGTGCAGCGTCCCCTAGCGGGGTTCGAAATGATTTGCATTGTAAAAGTGTAATACTTGTAAGTCGTTTGTACTCAGTGATTTGGAGTAGTAAAAGTGTAATATTTGTAACTTGTAAGTCGTTTGTACTCAATGATTTGCATTGTAAAATTTTCAGTGATATGCATTACAGAAACTTTGTGAGAAATAATTTTTTTATTATGTATTGCTATATATTATTGATGTGTACTGAGCAGTATCGAGTGGTACCGAGCGGTATCGAGTGGTACCGAGCGGTACCGAGTGGTACCGAGCGGTACCGAGCAGTACCGAGCATGTACCTAGCGGTATCAAGCATTGTTGTACCGAGTGGTACCGAGCAGTACCGAGCGATACCAAGCGGTACCGAGCAGACAGATCGATTGTGGAATCTTACTCAGCATAATATGGAAGTTCTTATGGCAGAACGGACTGATCTTGTATTTCACAATAAGGTGATAGATGGAACCACGAAGAAGAAGAGCTTTCAGGGGTCGCTCGAAGAAGAAGGAGAAGAAACCTAATTTCGGTTCGGAAATGACCAAAGACGCACGGGGTGGGGGGCCGAACCAAATAGATATATATTAGGCTAGGGTTTTTTTTTAAATTTTAAGAGGCGGACGCCTCTAAAACATGAGGCAAGGCACGCCTCAGTGAACTTGAGGCATACGCCTCAATGCCAACTCTCATTGCATAGGCTTTAAGGCTTAAAAATTTAAAATTGCGCTGAGGCGCACCTCTTATTGCGCTTTAAATCATGGTTAGGAGTAAATCAATGGAATGTACAAAATGAGGAGACACAAGTCAACATTCTATTTATAAATTAAAAGTGAGCTCCACTTGTTTCTAATCATTGATTTCATTCATGCTAGAATGATGGCAATAGTCGTAGACTGCAAGAATTAAGGTAGGAAGGAGATAGGACCAAAACCGTCCAAGGAAATGACTCAACTTCTCAAAGAACAAAAAGATAGGCAAAATGATAAGTAATATTTCAAGACTTGCCTCCACCTATAAATAAAATCTTGCAAGGAAGTTATGTGATCATTGTCAAAATATCAGGCCCTGCTAAGAAAAAAGCTTGAAGGTGCGCGCCCTGAACTCTTCGGAAAAAAGATAAAGGATTGGAAAGGAATGACAAGTGTAGTTGTCATGGATGACGCCAAGCTTTGTCCAACGAACAATGTATATCCATCCCCATCTTTGATAGATATGCCAAAGGCTATAGTAGAGGTCATCTCCTAATTTGGACACTCAAGAATAATTATTCACTTTGAAGATTTAGGTAAAGCAAAGGTAATCAGCAACATCACCAACCAAAAGAGCTTCATTTATGCCACTCTGATGCAAAAGTTGGGATTGGATAATATATCTAACCCAATGTCATCTCTTGTACTAGATTAAAGGGGTTCATGACAAGAATAGACTACTAATGATAGTTAAATGTGCAATCACCAAGGACTACATCCATGAGATGATATACGAGGTGATTCCACTTAAAATCTGTCAAACTAACTTTGATAATGCATACCGGCATGAAAGGTATGCAGTGTTGTATCGCCATCCCTACCAGTACTAAGATAACTATGGATAGGAAAAAGTACTTATTGAAGGATTATGGTCTTAATACAATAATAACAACGAATATCATAACGCCAAGAAAGGTAAGTAAAATTGTAGATGTAAAAGAAAATATTTGTATTTCTTCTTATCATGTTTATTATTTAGGAAGAAAGGAGCATGGCTTTATCTGTGTCAAGCAAGGCTGAATATGTACAACTATAACAACTATAAGTAAATTATGCATTTCTCTTTTAGGAGGTATATGGGTTATCACGATAGTGACCCATAGATCATGATATTAAGTTGATTTTAGGCATGTCAGTACCAAACCTTCGGGTGTGCTAGAACTAAATATTCAAGAATGAAGAGATCATAAAGTAGGTTGCAAGGTTGATGGAGTATGGAGTTATTCAATTTAATGATTTGAATTATGGATCACCAATCGTAAAGATTCCAAAGAAGGAGGGCGCATGGAGACTATAACGACTATTGCGCTCTCAATAAATCATAGTAAACAATCATTATTTATTGTGGCGCATTGATGACCTGCTGGATCAACTGAAACCTGTAACCATCTTCACCAAGTTGGAGTTCAAACCTAGCTATCATCAAGTGCACATTAATAAGATGGATACATGGGTTGTATGAGTGATTGGTCATGTCATTCAAACATTATAAAACCCTAACTACATTCATGAGGTTCAAAAAAAATGCTTTATGACTGTTCTTGTATCATTTTTTATTGCATATTTAGGAGATATCTTAGTTTTCAAGTCATGGGAAGAGCGCAAGGAGCTCTTAAGAAGAATATTTTATCTATTGTAGCAACAATAGCTCCACCTTGACCAAACGAAGTGTAAATTCACCAAAAAATCCATCTTACACCTAGGATTCAAGGTAAGCAATAAAGTGATCAAGATTGATATTAAAAAGTGAAAGCAATCGAGACGTGGTTGCCAAACCACAAATAGTGATCGATGTGTGGAGTTTCGTGAGAGCCTGCCAATATGCATATAAGTTTCATTTTTCAGTACATATTCTCCTTTACATGTTTTGACAAGGGTCATGCTAAATTTTAATTGAGCCAAATGCAAAGAATACATCTCTCTTTTTGAAGAAGAAGATAAGTGAGGCCGTTGGACTAACCTCGCCAAATTTGAAGCTTGATCATTCAAACTAGAAGCAAATGTTAGTGGATATGTAATGTGAGCAATATTAATGCAAAATGGGATGCATCATGCATGTTTCTTGTCTTTTTAGATGTTTCAATAAGCTCAAAAAAACTATCCCACCCATGACAAAAAGTTGTTTGACACTGCATCGAGCAGTGAAACATTGACATGCTCACTTTATGGGAAAAGAAATTGCAGCACATATGAACCATAGGTCACTTCTTGTAGACTCAAATGAAGCTATGGCAAGCTCCCCAAGAAGTGAATAATTTACCTCCAACAATTCAATATGGTAATCAAGAGAAAGAAAGGAAGACCCAACAAAACGGCTAACAAGCTTTCCCAAATACCTCAAATGTAGGGGTGTCAATTATTGACACGGCCCGAAAATCCGACCCGAACCCGACCCAAAAAATCCAATTTTGGATCAACCTGTTTAACAAATGGGTCGGGTTCAGGACCTAATTCTTGACCCATTTGAAAAATCGAGTCGTGTCTAGGCCAACCTGCTAACCCAAAAAAGACCAGAATTTTACCTGTGTCCCGCAACCCACAGTCCCGCACTGCGTCACGCTTGCCTGCCTCGCCCCCACGCTCGCGCTAGCAGTCTCGCGCCCGCTCTCATGTCGCTCCTGCACCAGTGCTCGCACCCACGCTCGTGCAGTCTCACTCGCCCACTCGCGGTCGCGCCCTCATCTAGCAGCCAAGCTCACCCCCCATGTCCAGCGACCCAGGCATGACGCTTGCATGTTGCCCTGCTCGCACCGACATGTTAGCAAGTCGGTTCTGGGTCTAAATTTCTGGCCCGTTTATCTAATTGGGTTAGGTTTAGGCCTGATAATTTGAAGGCAGGTCAGTTTCAAGTTAGCCCAAACCTGACCCGAAAATCCATTTTAACACCCCTACTCTAACGCATTCTTATTTAAGTATCATCATGAAGGTTAAATCTGATATGTAGAAAGATTATCAAAACTAATATAGAAGAATTATTTTTCAAAGGGATATTGGAGAGCTTGAAGAAGTTAATTCCTTCAAGCTTTTCTTTAAGGGGTTGTTTGGTTGGATTACTTTAGGGTGTAAAGTATTCCAAATGTAGTGTAAAAGGAATATTTTGGAGTTGTTTGGATGAATGTATGTAAATTTAGTGAATGATTTTTTTTGTTTGGTTAGAAGTAATGAATATAGAGTAAAGTCCAAAATAGTGACGCCGGTGGCGGTGGCGACGTACGGCGATGGCAGTGGCCTACGGCAGCTGCGATAGTGGTGGGTGAAGGAGGGCAGCTGGTGGTGGAGGAGGGCGACTGGCGGCGGTGGTGGCCGACGTCGGCAGATGGAGGAGGGCAATCAGTGGCGGTGGCCAGTGGCGATGGTGGCTAGCGGTGGCTGCAGGCAGAGGGGGCGGCCGGCAACAGTGACGGTGGGAGGAGGAGGGTGGCTGACATGGGTGACGGTCAAGCAAGCTTGTGGTGTAAATGGTTTTCACTCAAAATCAGAGGAGTTTGCTTTACATTCAAAATGACCATTTTACTTTACATTACATTTACTATACTTTATTTTCCATCATTTTGTATTCCAACCAAACACCCAAATTTATAAAACCCCTCCATTTGGAATACTTTACACCCTCAAGTAATCAAACCAAACAACCCCTAAAAGATAACCTTTCATATGAAGGAGGGTACTTGTGCATAACAAATCCTAAAAACCAAGTCCAATTGATGTTTGAGGCATACACATCCCAAGTGGCCTTACACTTAAGAATGGAGAAGACGTTGTAAAACATACAGTGATATGCTTATTAGCCTAATATATACAACAAAATATAAGTATATCAAAGGATACATACTCTATAGAACCTGCAAATAAGAAGTTAGGATCATACACACCACTCCCCATATCGAGTCATCAGTGGGAACATAGTTTAAAATTGCGCAATTAGAGGCGCGCCTTTGCGCAATTTTACCCCAAGACGTCTTAGTGCCTAAGCAATTTTGGAAATGGGAGAGGTGTACGCCTCGTATGAGCTGAGGCACGCCTCAGAAGCGCAACTGCGCAATGATGGGTGAGGCGTACGCCTCAAATAGATGGGTCCCACTCACTTAAGTGAGTAATGAACTACTCATTCATCCTCCCCTCCTCAACCGACCCGAACCGCACGAAGGAAAACCTGCATGAAGCCGCAAGCGCCGCACAACCCCGCCCTAGCGTGCCTCAGCCGACCTTCTTGTCGCCGGCGCCGCCTCACGCCGATGAGCAGCAAGTGTCTAGCCGCCCTCCACGACACCTCTACTACCAGTTTTAGGTCTTTTTTTTAAATTCAAGGTTTGATTTTCCATCTTATAGAAAATCTAGGTTTAAAATTTTGAGATTTTTGGTTTGATTTTGCATTTGTGCATTAGGAAACATGGTTAGGGGCAAGAAAAAGTCAAATATGTCATTGCGGAGGAACCCTTCTTGGAAGTACAGTGTACATGTTGACGTAGGAGGCGGAGAGAAGACATACGTGTATTTGAAATGCAATTTTTGTGATAAAGTGGTGAAGGGATGAGTTGCCCACATGAAGGAACACTTATTCGGCTCACATAAAAATGTAGCACCTTGTGCGAATGTGCCAGATAAGGTGAAGGAGGAAATTACTACTTACATGAAGATGAGTACCACAGCCAAACATTTACAACATGAGCAATTTGATGAAAGGGTTGAACATGGTGCTTACTACGGGAGCGAGAGTGGAAAGGACTCTTTCTCCACTATACACAGTAGAGGTGCCCAGGGTCCTATGGACCAGTATATGATTAATCCAAGAAAGGATAGAGGAAAAACGCAGATGATGCCTGCGGCTGGTACCAAAAGGTCAACGGCAGGTGTGCATGAATATTAGCAGATTCTTTTTTGAGAATGCCATTCCATTTAATATAGCGACATCGCGTGCCTACTTCAATATGTTGCAATCTGTAGGGTTGTATGGGCGAGGGCTGAAGGCACCTTCCATGTACGAGTTACGGACATGAATTTTGAAAGAGGAGCTGCAGAACACAGAGCAGAGTATTGATGAGATTAAAAGGACATGGAGTGAGACAGGTGTTACCATTATGTCAGATGGATGGTCTGACATGAAGAGCAGGAGCATAATTAATATCCTTGTCAACAATCCCTATGGCACGGTATTTTATGATCAGTTGAAGCTTCAGATGAGGTTAAAAACGCCGATTTCATTTTCAATTTATTAGATGGGGTTGTTGAGGAGATCGGGGAGCAATTGGTTGTTCAAGTGGTGACTGACAATGTCAGTGCATACAAAGCAGCTAGTCAGATGTTGATGGAGAAAGGAAACACCTCTATTGGACCCCCTGCGCCGCGCACTATATTGATCTCATATTGGAGGAACTTGGTGATTTACCTCAACACAAAAGCGCCCTTTCTAGGGCGAAGATCACAAAGTTCATCTACAATCACTCATGGGTCTTAACCTTAATGAGAAAGTTCTCGAAAAAGGAAATCATTCGCCCTGCTACCACTAGGTAAGTCATTACATTAGTGCACTGCAGAGCATTTTCAATTTCTAATGCAAGTTTATCCTACAGATTTGCTACATCTTATTTGACACTGCAGAGCATGCTGGATGTTAGGCAACCTGTTGAAGCCATGTTTACATCGACACAATGGCTTAATTGTGTGTGGGGAAAGAAACCTAAGGGGAAGGAAATACGAAGGCTGATTCTAAATGATAAATTTTGGGCAAGTGTAACCTATGCCATATTGAGCACAATACCCTTAGTACAAGTGCTACGATTAGTGGATGCCGAGAAGAAACCAGTCATGGGTTTTATATATAATGCAATGGATGAGGCAAAAGAGTTGATTGCACATAACTTGGGAGGAGAGGAGGCCAGTTATAGAGAGATTTGGGATATCATCGATGCTCAGTGGGAGGTCCAGTTACACTGTCATCTACATGCAGCGACGTATAATCTCAATCATCAATTTCAGTATTCAGAGAGGAAATCCTCAAATCCATAGGTGAAGCTGGGCTTGTACCATTGCATAGAGCGGCTGATACTGGACCAATCCGTCAGGGAGCTTGCAGATTTAGAACTTGTTCTATTTCGAAATAGGGAGGGATTTTTCGGTCTGCAAGCAACAAGATCTACTATTGCCAAACGCTCTCTAGGTAAGCTTATTTTTGCAAAGTAACCGTACATGCATAACACTTTAATATGTTCTGATTATCGTTTGTCTTCTTGAAAATAGTTGAATGGTGGATCCAATTTGGTGATTCCACCCCTGAGTTACAGAGTTTTGCAGTTAGAGTTTTGGGCCTCACTTGTTCTTCCTCTGGGTGTGAGCGAAACTGGAGCACATATAGTCAAGTGCAAATGAAGAGAAGAAATCGACTTTTAACACTCATAATAAACTCCCTTGTGTATATTATGCACAACAAGATGTTGAGAGATAAGAGGTTGAGGAACAAGGGGTCGAAGGATGATGAGGACCCTTTGATGTGTGATGATGTGGCATCTGATAATGAGTGGTTCATAGATGATGAGACAGATTTGCCATTATCAGACCTGCAGCTAGAGGATCTAAGTGTGGATGTCTTGAGGGGCGAAGCAGATCAAACGGGCACATCCAGTAGTACCACACCACACACATCCACTAGTACTACAGCACAACAAGCAAGCAAAGGTATCTCACAATTTTTTATGTGATATACTGCTATTACATTTAAAATATATGCAATTAATAGCACACTAATCATTATTTTTAAACAGGGAAGAGAAAAGTAGATAACATTGAAGATGATAAAGATTTGGCATTCATAGATACAATTGGAGATGAAGATGCCTCCCTTGAAGACTCATTTAGTGATGGGACATGATTGAATTTTGGATGTTCTTTCTTATTTGTACTTTGGGAGTTCTGATAGACTTTAATTTGTGGCTTTGTACTTTGAATTATGCTATGAGATGCATATATTGCATCTATTTTATTGTTTTCCACTAAGTTCACTTCTCATTTAGATGTTTTTATTGTATCATAGACTCTTACTATTATTTACCTGCTAGAATACTTAAATTCTCATTTACGCAATTCTTCGTCCGTGAGGCTTATGCCTCACACCGCCTCGAGGCTTATTTACACAATTTTAAACCTTGGTGGGAAAACATCTTTGTTGATTTTTAGGAAGGATTGACAAAAATGAGGACTAGTGACCTCCTTTATGTGGTCATTGATAAATTTTCAAATGTAGTTATTCTAATCTCTTGCAAGAAAACAATCACAAGCAAGGAGGCGGATTTGCTCTTCTTTCAGCATGTATGAACAAACCTTTAATTACCTATTTCCATTGTGCTTGATTGAGATAATCAGTTATTGAGCCAATTTTGAGAGGCTTTGTTGGCCATGATGGATGAAAATAAAGAGAAGAATTACCTTTCATCCACAAATTGATGGCCAAATTGAGGTGGTAAACAAAACAGTAGTATACCTGCTAAGAAAGCACAACAACAAGCATCCCAAAACTTGGGAAGGAAAATCACCTTCAATAGAGCAATACGCACAATGAAAACACCATTTGTAAACTATCTCAGGTAGTTACGACAAGAACCCTTTGATCCTCACTTCTCAATCACACTTGGAGCATGAAGCACCTTTAGAACTAAAGGTTCTTTCAGATGAAAAGATTACTACCACTAGACATAGGCCAAAGAAAACATTCCGCATTAACAGGAAAGAATGACTATCAAGCAAGGTGAAATGGTACGCAAAAAAACTTTAACTCATCTAGAGCTTTAATTTCTTTGGAGTAAAATCCTCTTAAACGGAGGAGACCTATGATATAGTGATCATATCTAACAGGTGATCAATCATATTATCTATGACCACAAGTTAGTTGAAATTTTAAAATTTTGATTTCTCTATAAAATTGTTGACAATGATGATTATTAGATCACATCATTGAGATTGAAGAGAATTTCAACAGGACTCCATAAAGGTGATCACAGCATCAATCGAACGAAGAAGATCAAGACCACCTAAATTAGATTGTTGGATTAAAATAATGATAATAGAAGGATTGGATGAGTTTTAATTTTTATTTTTTTTTGGATGAGTTGTTTTGAATTTGTAATTCTTGATTAGAATAATTTCTACTAAAATTAGCATTTAATTTGTCCTTATCTATTTGATTCTGTGTAGATAATGTATTCTATTTTGGAGTATGTTTCAATATGGATTAGAACAATTCATTCTATAATTGTTTTTTTTTTTTTTTTTACTTAAATCTTATAGAAAGCAATGAGAATTCTCTTAACTAATATTCATTTCGCTCTTTTTCTCTCTAACGAACTGTCAAGCCCATCAGATTCAATTTCAGATCCTGAACCAGAGGCAAGAAGCAACTGGCCCGCTAGCCCTAAAGCCAATACAATTGCCTCACATTGATGATCTTCTGATTGTTGTCGATGTCATTACTCTATCATTACTGGATTGTTCTTGTTTAATTGTTGCCATGCTAAAGTTGTTCTTAATGCTATTATTTGTCCGTTGTAGGTTTGTAGGTGATGCCATTGCAGTTTGCTGAGTTGTTGTCACTATGATGCTCGTTATGAAAACAACAACAACAACAATAACATCAAGCATTTATCCCACTACATGGGGTTAGCTAAATGAATTCTTTTTCTTCATTATGTCCTATTAAGAGTCAAATTCTCATTTAAATCTAATAAACACTGGTCATTTTTAATACTTTCTAACCAAGTCTTTTTAGGTCTACCTCTACCTTTCTTAGCATACTAGATTAAATACATCTACACTCCTAACTAGGTCATGAGAAAATCGACGTTTTATGTGACCAGACCATCTAAGGCGACTTTCTCTAATCTTATCTGCCACTAGAGCTACTCCAACTTTTTTCATGTATATACTCATTTCGCATTCTGTCTCAAGGGTAAATCCACCCGTTCACCTGAGCATCCTCATTTCTACAAAACTTACTTAATTTTATGCTTTTCTTTTAATCGCCAGAATTATGTGCCATAAAGCATTGAAAAGAAGAAAAATATTCTGCCACAACACTGCAAAAAGAAGAAAAATATAACAATTGTTTGTTATTTTTGCAAACAAAAGAAAAAAGTGAAGCCCATAATCAGCAAGAGAAAAACCAAAGAAAAGGGGACAACTGGTCAATCAAAGTATCATAGCGCAAGCATCCTTAAGTCAATGAAAATCCCTTTCAGCTTCGACTCAATTAAAATGTAATTATTGAATGAGTTTCAAGCCCAAGGATTAGTTATCAGCCCTAATCATATGTTTATTTTGGCCAATCATTTGCTCCAAAGAGGAGGATTAGGGTTAAAATCCTGAAAATAAGAAGGGGAAATAATGTGATTATAATAGATGTTTTAAGTTAAAGTGAGCTGACAAAAAACTAAAAAGACATTATTAAATAGGAATTTAGCATATATATGGAAGAGTTGAATCTCTCATTTCTTGACAGGTTCTTAAAGGAAAGGGGGGAGACTCCCCCTCTCTAGAATTAGTGTTTTTTATTTCTTGGGAGAATTCTCACTGGATTCTTCTTCTTCTTGCATTTATTCACAACATCTCTTGCTTAGCACATAAAAAACCTACAAAACTCTTCTAAATGTCCTTTTTGTTCAACTATTTACAGCATTCATACTGCTTCAACGCTTTAAACACTAATTCTTCAACACTGACATGACTAACAACAGTTCTTCAGTAATCGCATAAATGTACATCTAAATCACTATTCACAGAACATACAAAATTCTGGAGCACTGCTCTTGCTACTACGTCACCAGCACTTAAAAATCACTTGCTGCGCTTGTTCAACAGTTTCAGCACTGCTCCTTGTTTAGTACTGGTAGCCCTTGCAACACTTCTACAGGTAAACTTTACCACCGATTGCAAATACAAATTTATGCCAACTAGTTTCTTCCTCTCACCAAGTAAATTATTTGTAATCATTGTGAAGATTTTTTTGCAAAGATTACTTCTGGCACATTTTATTTGATAACGGTGATATAGAATCATTGACAATCATTTGATTCGGCAATCGAAAGCAATACCTAAGCTGATGAGTGCTTCTCCAACCACTCCTGTATCCAAGATGATAAGCAATTCGTAAGGCCTAGTAATCCTGTTAATCAATAAATAGTCAAGTTAAGTCTTGAGCCAGTTGACGCATGCTCAAGTGTTGTTTTCTACTCACTGAAGCACCTATTAGACCATGTTGAATGAGGTTTAGTAGTGTTGTTCATCTTCTCTAGTCTATTTAAATTCATTATACAAGAACTGTTTTCAAGAATATGTTAGCAGCTGATGCATATATGTTAGAGAAATTATAAACTTAGATGAAAATTAAATCTTATAAACAGAAAAGGATTCAAGAAAATAAGTATTCGAATTAAAATTATACATGGAATATATGCATATAGGTATTATATACATAAGATGCTTCACAGCAAATCTTGAAAATTAATTCATTTAGCTGCACCCCGTCTTATCCGATTTTTATTCAATTTAGCAGACTTTTTATAAAAACTGTAAGTAGCATAATGATAAAAGAATTTTCCACTTAATGTGCAATATGCTTTGCTAACAATTTGAAGATATTTTTAGTTTGTTTGGACAATATGGGTGATTTTTAAGATACAAATATAATCCGATAAATAGAATTGTCGTGTTTTCAGACTATGTTCAGTGGTGTCATTGAAGCCCAGTCATGGAGCACAATGAGTATCTCTCTCCTCCCCTACCAGTGTTCATTGCTGTCCTTGGGAATTTTTCAGAGCTGCATTATTTTCACTAATTTTCTTCTTTTTCCAATGATGAATCCGTTACATTCTTTATTTCTCTGAGCTAATAAGATAAACAAAAGCTTGATAGAAGATACTTTTATCTGATCATACGTTGTTTCCCGCCAACTATTCCTAGAAATGAGATCATTTTCTCTTAAGAGATATTTGATTTGCTAATAAAAGAATGCACAGTAAAAAAATGCAATGCAAAATAAAGGTAGGATATTTAAAATATTTTAGAGTCATTTTGTTGAGTGCAAAATAAATGTAGGAGATAATGTTTTTGTGTTTGGCTAAAAGTATAATAAATTCAATATAAAACCCATCAATGGTGGTAGTGCTGCTGGTGGCGGAGGCAGTCGGTGGAGAAGTGGTGACAGCAGGCTAGCAAAAGCCACAGCAAGCGGCAATGAAGGCAGAAGCAGTAGGCAAAAGCACCCAATGTTGGTGGCAACTCAATGGAGGACGACATTGGAAGCCAGTGGTGGCAGTGTACAACTGTGGCGGGCAATGGCGGCGGCCTATGGTGGTTGGTAGCGGCAGGCGGAGGCCGAACACGGTGATAGCTTGCAGTGTTATTTAGAAATTAGCCAAATTGGTCAATTTTGAATAACACCAAAAATGAACTAAGCGGTGAGTTCCAAAGTCTTCAAAATTTTATTCTTAATTTGTTTTACATCAAACCAAATACCAATATTTCTAAAACCCCTGCATTTGGAATACTTTACACCAAGAAACCCTTCAAACCAAACAAACCCTACTGGTTTATACCTAGGGATCATGTTTATATAAATAATATATACCACTGATCTTCTAATTTGATTCTTAGTGGTTTCGGGCTTGCAAGTTCTTGTAATGTTGCTTTCAATGTCAATGCACATGGAAAATTGATACAGCTGCATAGAGATATATTCCTTTAATTACAGTAGATCGTGACATCTTTGGATTGAAGCAAATAATTCTATATTATTAATCTCCAGTAATCTGCAAATTTGTAGGCTGCTGGAAAAAAGGGTTTAACTTCCATTTACCCGCTGTGTTTTCTGCATTCCTGACAGTAGCAATACAACAGATAATTAGTTGTTACTTTCTGTAGTTGGTACTGCATAAAATAGCAGTTAATACCAACTGTTTCTGATACTGTAACTGCAAAAACATCCTCAGCAGTATAGCATATCAGCTGAGAAGTTGTGGAGGCTCGAAATGGATACGAAGAACAGGAAGAAATGAGAGGGAAAGGAAAAGGAAAACGAAGGGGGAAAAAGAGGTGCTGAAAAGGCAAAAGAGGGTTGCAAATTCTCACTGGTTGCCTAGAAATTGAGATGAAACGCCTCAGTTTAAATTTAGAGAAGCAAAGAACAATCTTCAAGTTTTCATCTCACCAAAAGGAAGAACTTATGTATAAGTAGTGGAATTTATTGATAAGTAGGAGCCTAACTTTTTTTCCCTGCAAGGAAGTGCTTTATGCAGGCTCCCTCGTGATATCCAATAATTGTAAATTATTCCATTATGAGTAACTTGAGGTTTTCACTATATTTTCGGCTACCCTAAATTTTTTCCTTATAAAAGGGGGTGCCATCTTTAAGTGAATTGGAGAGATTAAGGCTATAAAACTCCATAATCAAAATCATCACGAAATTTGCATCAATGGCAACAGGACAAAGCCAACAATTGGATAACCCTATATAAATTCTAGGTATGATTTGTGTGTTTATTTTCTTCCTATTTTGTTCTCTCTCAGTGATTGAATTAGGTCTCGCCTAATTCCCTAAAACTTGCCATATAGCAAACCACAACTAGGTGCGTAAAATCATCATCATCATCAATATTATCATTATTAGCCTTAACACAGTTATTGAGGTTGGCTTTATGAATCATTTTCCTTCATTCGTCCCTTTTGAGCGTTGTAGGTGGTGCACTAGGTGCATATAAAATGAAAACATTATTAAAAAAAATCAAAACTCATCAAACAGCACAATATGATTGATGTCACACATTAATATAATTTTATACTAATATGTCTGGCCAGTGAAAAGGGCCCTTGATATCATCCTCAGTTAAGTTGTTATCTTGTAACCTCCAGATGCATGAGGGCTTGGGTAGGACTCCAACAAAGAATTGAGGAGAGGGAGAGAGGGATTGAGGAAATCATTTAATTGCTATGTGACATACCAAGGCCTCATATTTATAGAAATATAGGAGTCAATCAATGTCTATCCAAAATTCTAACTAAATGCACTAATTTATGAATCATTATCCTAAATTTCTTATATCCATTAAATTATAGATAATCATAGATTAAATCAATAAATTGTCCCCTTGAATCTCTCCTTAATGGGCAGTCAATCATGTAATAACAGGTGGATAAAATTAAGGAGAGAATATTGGGTAATTCCCTTGATTCCTTTCATATAAATCTCTTTCTTACCTAATTTGGCCACCAACACCTAATTTTGAAATTACAATTTTGTAATTTTTCCCTTGCTTAATTTTTCTTAACAAATTTATTCTTCCAAGGTTAAACTTGCAATTTTTTATCTTAAGAGCTAGGTCACAGGAAAAGGGAGACATGACAGAGAGAATTTTCTTAAAGAACCTGAATTTCTTGTTCATTCAACATAATTGCTCAGTATTTATAATTCAAAACAATCATAAAAATAGAAACTAAGTGATGCAGAACACATATGAGTTTGCGAGTTAAATAAGGATTTTGCACGCTTGTTGATTAAAAGCAAATTAATTAAATCTTGATGGTGATTTAAACAATGAAATAAAACATAAAGAGCGGTAACACAAGCTTAGGCCAAGTTACTTGCGAAAGTAAAAACCACAAAACAACCAATTACTCTTGACGTTCATACGAGATTGGTTCCAATAAGAAATCCCTAGTCTAACAATAAGAGTAGTGCCATGAAAGATCCTTCACACAATACTACTAAATACTAGGTTTTAGCCGAGCGTTGTAAGATTTTACATGAATCAATCAAACCACAAGTAAGGATCAACGAAGAAGGGATGAGAGAAGAAAAGAGTTCACCCCTTGCTGCGATTAAACCTTCCCGAAAGTTGGACAGCAGTTGATGGCTGCAGGAACCTTTGGACAGCCCTCGTCTTTGTCTAGAAATTGTCGGGCAGCGAATGGAGGCTCCTCCAAACAGTTGGACAGCAAGATGGCCACCTGGAATCCCTGGAATAACCCTTGCAAAACTTCTGGACAGCGAGTTTTGTCTCTGGAAAACTCCAAGCAGCGGGTAGAATCTGTCCATAGTTCTTTAGACAGCCTCCAAACAATGTCTAGAGAATCAGGACAGCAAATAAGTAGTTGCCAGTGGTTAGGACAGCAAGGGAAGAAAGCAGAATTTCTGGACAGCAGTCTGCTATCGTCCAGAAATTCTGAACAGCAGCTTGAAAGGTCAAATTTGTGGGATTAGGGAAAGGTTTAGGAAAAGATATTTGGAAAAGTAAGGAAGGGGCAAGGAGGGAGGGGGCGGCTGGATTTGGAGAGGGCTTAGGGATTGATTGGAGGATTAGATTGGAAGAATTAAATTGATAAGAGAGAGGGAGGGTGGGCCGACCAAGCATAGGCGTTGATTTGGGGGATTGAAATTCCTTTCCTAACTAAGAATATTAATTAAGGAAAGGGAATTAGAAGAGAATCCTGATTTAATTTTCAGATTGGAGTGGATTAAGAAGTTTCTAAATTAACCCCTCTTATTTTAGGAAAGGATTCTAAATTCAAATTAATGTGAATTTAAAATTTGGAAACCTTCCTAAATTAAGACATCAAATAATTGGAAAACATTAAGTGGGAATTTGAATTTGGGGAGGAGGTTTGAATTATTTCCAAGAGGTGAGATTGGGTTTAGGAAATAAATCCAAGGACTTAATGAAGATGGGGCCGGCGGCTTAATGGGCTAGGGAGGAGTTTAAGGAGGCTTTTAATGCTTCCTTAAATTAGGGAATCAAATTTGGGATGAGATATTTTATCCCAATTTAAATTAAAATCAATAGGAAAGGATTTGGGAACTTTCCTAAGATAGGAATGATATTTTAGGTAACTTTTCAAATTCAAATAAATTTGAATTTTGCAAAGTTATTGAGTTACCTAAATTACTCAACCCAATTAGGAAAGGAATAATTGTAAGCAATGATGGAGAGAAAATCCAAAGGGTGGTGGTGGTGGAAGACATTGGCCGGCGGCAAGGTGGGGGTGGCTAGGGAATCCGGCGGCTAGGAGGAAATGAAAGAAAAGAAAGATAAAACAAACTACGAACCCGGCCATCTCCAAGGTTGGTGGGTGATCCGTTTTCCCTCCCTAGGGATCTCTCCAAAGCTCTCTCCTAGAACTCTCACAACTCAAAGAACACATGTGCAGGAATTTTCTTATAATTCATTCATTAGCCTCAAAGAAGAAGAGGGAGGCTTTAAATAGCCCATACAATGAGAAAATAAAAAGTACTACAATGCCCCTAGGGCTTACACATACCTAAGCCCTTAAGTAAGGGTAAAAATGGAAAAAGCATAATAAAGTTTCATAAATAAAAACTAATACATCAATAGTAAATACGAAAATCAAAAATAGAGCGGTGAAATTGTGGCCGTAGATCGACGGCCATGCCTCTAATAAATCTTCCATGTCTTGATGTCCTCATCACTAAGTCCTTGAAATAACAGCAAACTCCTAAATTTCAAAAACAGCAGACAAAATCCTAAATACATGCAAGAGGTTCAAGCAAATCCTCTATGATGCTACTTGACTTGGTCAACCATAGCTTGTGAATAGGGTTGGTTGCAATCCATACTGCACATTAGAATCATTCTTTTTAGCAAAATGAATTTTGAAATCCCATGCATGGTTGTTCCCCTTGATTAGGGTGAAATGGATTTGTATATTGGTGGAAATCCTCTTGGAACTATTGGAAATTTTGTGAAAGACTTTGGAAACTTCTGTGAAAATCTTGGGATCCTTCTAAATCATCACCTTATTATGATCACCAATGAAAGGACACCTAGATGAAAAAATGCTTATAAAGCATATAATAGGATTTACAAAATTAAAAAGAGTGTTAATAAATAAACTAATCATAAGATATTTTTCTCAAAAAACATGATTATATCTAAGAAGCAAATGACAATGGGTAGAGTAGCTTATATTGTTTGTTGATAAACAAATCCAAGAATATAAACCAAAAACAAATAACCCTAAGACAAACAAGAAAGATAGCCATAATCAATAAGATCATTGTCATCAACATTAGCCTTATCACAATAATTTCAAGTTAGCGTTAAGAGACTTCATTTTCCATTAATTATTATTAAGTGTTGTATAAGATGTTAAACCTATTCTTTGAATATTATTTTTAACAACTTATGTTCATGTTATCTTAGGTCGAACTATTTTCCTTCGTAATCCTCTAGCACTAGTTTTATCAACTCGTCTAGTAGTCGCATTTTCTACCCATCATTGTACAGGTCCAAACCACATCAATCTATTTTCAATCAAATTATATTTAATAGATGTCACTCCATTATTTTCCTATAATACAATCATTCATTAATTAATCATTTCTAGTTGTCACACTTTTATCTTAACATTCTCATTTTATCCTTCGATATTAATAATTTTTTTTACAACCTAACATTTCAAGTCCACAACACCATTGGCCATATTGAGATTTTATAAAATTTACATTTAAGCCTATATGATATCATTTTATCACATAAAAATCATGAGATCATTCTTTCTTTTAACATATAGCCTTAACTCCAGAAGTTATATTCACAACTATATCCTCATTCTTTTGTACAACAAATACAATATACTTAGATCTATCACAAACAAGTATCATCCAATATTCTAATAATATTGAATGAAAACTATTAAAATCATACCCCCTAAAATTACATGTCATATACACAAACTTTATTTTGCTAATTCTAATTCATCTATCTTCTAAACGGTTCTTCCATTATTCTAATTTTTCACTTATTTTAATGGATATCCCACCAATTAAAATCATATCACCTACAAGCAAACACAAGGCACCACGCTTTGAATATCCTTTGTCCACATCTTCATAACAAATGAAAAAAGTTATGCTCCCAATGTTGATACTTGAAATAAATCTATGATAATAGAAAACTCTTTACAACTACTTCTAATACTAGTAAGTACTCAGCACACATATTTTAACATCATCAATATAACTTTGACACGCGACTTTGTTCCTTAAAAAACACTAAATAAATTATTATGGCAATCATATAAAGATCTTTTGTTTGCTCTTTATACTTTTCCATTAATTGTATTAACACAAAAAAACTTCAATATTAGATCTTCCTAGCATGAAACCAAATTAATTTTCTAAAATTGATAAAATTTTTATAAGCCTATGTTCCACTACTCATTCTCATAGCTTCATTTTATAACTTAAAATTTTGATTCCCGCATAACTAGTATAATCTTGAACATTGCCTTTGTATTTACATATTGGTAACAAAATACTTCTTGTATGATCACAAGGCATCCTCTTAGTCTTCAAAATTCTATTGAGAATATTTGTTAACCAAATCACTACAATATCCTTCATAACTCTCTAAATCTCAATAGGTGTCTCATCTACCTCTAAAGCCTTATCATTATGCATCTATTTCAAAGCTAACTTCATATTTACACTCTTTCAAATTAATTTATTTCTTAAGTCTCTCATTTAGGCTTTGTTTGGGATGGCTTTCTTACTGCTTCTTAAAGCAGCCTTCTAGTACAAAAATTAAAACTTTTGTATTATAAAGCTGCTTTAAGAAAAAAGCCTTAATAATTTCTCAAAGTAATATTTAGTCATTTACATCTTTCATTAATGTTTTTATCTTTAAACAAGGCAATTGTAATGCATCTACTTTGATGAAAATCCCTAGAACTCTCATCTCTTATCTTAGTTATTCTATATATCTCTTTTTCTCCTTCCTTCGTACTAAACTTCTTATACAAACCATCAAAAATTATAGCTTTTGCTTTAGCTAGCTTCTTTACAACACTCCAAGCTTTACTATAACCATTATAAGCCGAAGTAGTACTCATTTGTCACGTTTTAAAAGCGCATTTCATTTCCTTAGCAAAAGCAAGTATGCCAACTACATGACCGAAAATGTCTGCTATAGAGCAATTGTAGAAGACAGGTCAAGGTATAGTCAGCTGCTTGGTTGGCAGGTGAACACTAAGAGAATGCATATTATGGAAAATATTTTTTTCTTTGGAAAACCAAATTCCTCATGTTTCCTCCACAATAAGTGCATTGTAAAGAGACAAGAACATGAACATTAAAAAAATATATAGCAGAAGCCTAAGATTACTGGTGAACATTATGTAATTAAGCAAAAAATGGTCCAGTGATTCAATGGTTAAGCACCATTCCATGGATTCAATGGTTAAGCACCATTCCATGGATTCAATGGTTAAGCACCATTCCATGGAAAACCATATGCTACTGACAGTAACAGACTAATACAAGTAAAATAGAGAAAAGGGTGTACCTTGATGTTCTGCAATGGTGAAACGGTTCGTTCAGCTTTATGTATGAGCAATGCAACCTTCCAAACTTTCCTGCATGCAATTAAATAAATTGCAATATATTCAAAGCCTAACAATATTAACTGTTCAACACAAGCGAAATGCAACTTGGGAATATGAATTGAAAAATTATAACATCAGATACGCTTTTGGGAAATTTGCATCAACTAGCATTCAATTGCATGTTGTTTTAGATAGCACATTTAAGCTTTACATGGCAAACATCCATTTAATGGAAATGGAATGACCAAATTTGGAGAACTACAACAACTAGTAATGCATGAAAACAACCTTTCTAGTCATTGTAACAATAAAAAGCCAATCAAAAAGGTTCTAAAAATATGATCATGCAGCAATTAAACCGAATCAGCAAAAAAACATAACCACTTTAACTATTAAACAAATCATAGCAGTTAAAACGTGATAAAATGCTCCGATTAAGAACAATGGCAACATACTAAAGCAGGCCATCAAGCCAAAAAACAAAGGATAGAAGTATTAGCATGAATAGAAGTAAAAGGTGAAAAAATATAACAAACTAAGCTTCTGTGACGCAGTGGCAGCATAGCAATAATCATCACGTTATCACAGTACCCATAGACTAAGAACTACAATCCAATAAAGAATGTCATTTAACTCCTAGTTACCTCCAATTGCTCGTTTTAATTAAAAAAGATCCAAATAGTGCAAATCTTCATATATGTTAATACAGGCTGGTTCGTGACCTTAATTGCTTTACACATTAGATACTTATAATTTATAACATTTTACACAACCGAAGGAATGATACTGACCCTGGAATGAACCCTAATGCAATAAGCCAATACATTTGACTAAAGCATATTTTCTTATACAAACATGCAACATTTCATCTGGCTCTCTATTAATCCATCTGATAAATGACACATAAAAGATAAGATGTCACGAAGTAGGTGACCATACCGCCGCGATACTCCGAGGCTATGGAGGACACGTTGACGAGGTCCCTGAGGAACAGTACTGAATGGAAAACTGAGATTAGGTTTTCAAGGAAAGAAAAAGCGAAAATCAGTAACCGCTTCGAGCGTGCTCCCCACCTGGAAGGGAGCCATGGACGGGAATAGGATAAGGAAGCGACAGCTAAGGACGCCGACGTCATGAGTTCAAGGCACAGACGCGGAAGTGGTAGCCGTTGCTATCGCTGACGGCGAACGGCGAGCTACTGTGCTAGACGGAGGAGTGGGTGAGCTTCACAAAACTGAGCAATCGTAAATGGGAGCAGTGCTATCACTTCTTTATTAGGTTGAAATGTGTGTATGGTTGGATGAGGGGGAGGTGATTTTTCTTTTAATTACATTCATATCATCAAATTTTTTATTTACACATCAAATTTATAGTTTTTATATTTATTTATATAATATATTAACACTTAAATCGCATTAAAATACACTTAAAATAAATTAATATAGTGATCTCTTTTATATTATTTAAAAATTAGAATTTTATATAAATAAATATAAAAAATTAAATATGTATTATATTGTTTATATAGCTTTTCTTGTATCAATGGGTTAAGAACTCACATGGGGTGATGGAATCATGTAGGTATGATTTGTTAGTGTTTAATACATAACACTATAAATTTTTTAATAATATTATTAAATTTAAATTAATTTTATATTAAATTAAATTATTTAAATATTTTATGAATTGAACCGGCTGATTCTTAAGAACCTGGATTGGCTCAATGATTTGTTGGTTGAACTGGTAGTTCAAATCGGTTCTCACCGGTTTATTGCTTGACCGATTTTTCACGAGGATTGAATCGGCCATAGGACCGATTTACAGTTGAACCGACCGATCCGATCTGATTTTCAAAACCATGGGCATAACTCTTTAGGTCTTTTGGGATTTTTCTTAATACATATTTCATCTCAATTAATCATAGTTCTATATTTTCAAAACCTTCTTACTACATTTAAGAAATTTATGTGATAAGATTATATTTTTCACAATGATATTACTAATTATGATAGTCGAATCAAATTTTTTTTTCTGATACATTGCTTTTTAGATAATTATCACACTTTTGTCTAGCTACAAGTCTTTTGATTCTTTTCATAATTATTTTTATAATGAAAAGCAATTTTTATAAGCATAGTAGTTGAAAAATGGTAGTTGTTTGATTTTCAAAAGGAAAAATATATAATACCAACTATAAATTTAAAAATATATATCTTTCTTATAATAGTTTTACTATTAATTTTACAAATAATTACAGCCACCCTAAATTGGCCCTAAAAAAAATTATAATACACACAACATCTTTTAGGAAAATTATATTACCCACAATAATTCTACAGCTATTTTTAAAAACAGTTCCTGACAGATCATATATTTCATTAATCATATTGCATGGAATTATATTTTTAAGCCATTAAGTATAATATTATTTTTTAAATTTTATATTATATATTTATTTAATTATAAATAATATAATTTCAAGTAAATATCACTTAAATATTTCATAGTTGAATCATAGTTCACAATAGTTCACCTTTTAAAAATCTTTGACATAAGTCTTTGGCATATTTTGAGATTCCACTATGATCCTCCAACTTTATTTATAGCCTTCAATATCATCCCTCATCACAAACAAATTCAAATTTACAAATAAAATTTAGTTATGTAACACTTTACATTATCATTTAAAAACATATGATGCATTATAAAGACAACATTATATCTCCCTCTCACATGGGATGTTATAAATGAGATGCAGTTGTGGGAGATTAATTTATTATTTGTTGCAATCTCCTTGGAGAAATGATTTTTTAGTTAGCAAAAGGAAAGCTTTTGAAGACATTCGTGTAAGAAAAGGCTATGGATACTAACATTAAATTCTGTGCCACTAATTATAATAACATCACATAATAAAATGAAGAAGAATAAGATTAATGGGGCTTCCATTGCCTTATTACATTTATGGAGGAATGAATAGAGAGTGGAGGAGAATGGAGTTTTGGTAAAGATTGTCAATGGTGGGACATTAATGAGGGGAGGGGGTTAGTGCTTACCCTATAGTCATAAAAAGGGAGAAATTAAATTGGGGTAATTCTAATATTTTCTCTCAAAAAAGTTTTTTAACAGAAGGAAGTTTATGGAATAATCTTTTGTGTTAAAGATCAAAATGAGTTTTTTTAATATATGTATGGACCTACATTAAGAGTGATATAAGCCTCATAGTCTCATATGACATTTAACATATAGTTATGCACCCATATTCATATGGATTAGGCTAATCAAGTTACATGATAACTTGAATTGAGTTTAGCAAGTCTTTCATCGTGAACTAGTCATAATCTTATATAGCATAATACTAGTCAAGTTTAAAGTCTCCAAAAGGCCATGCTCACCTAAAGCCAAAATTTGGAAACTTGTAAAGTGAAGATTTATACTAGGCCCTTACTATCTAGATATTAAACTTGCTAAAAGGATTGACAAAGTCACCTCTTCATCCAAGATGCCCTCTTGAAGATTTTGATTATAAGTCAAAACTAGTGGCATGTCAAGTTGGGGTTCTCACGAGTAAAACTTGTTAAGGGTACTAACCCTCTATCTATAACCCATCCAAAATTATCTCCTAGTGGACAATTGGCAATCATAATCAATCACTAAAAATTGGGTGTATCAACTATGTTATCGGCCAAGATCTAACAAGAAGAATTATCTTCAATTCTAATTTATTTCTTCATAATCAATATCCAAATCCAACTAAAAACATCTAACTATAATAAACATAAATATATACAACATCACTCCATTTCTTTCATATCATCAAAAGAATCATGTATATCAATCTAGTATAATTCTTTTCATTCATAACATTCACAGACATGAAATAATTGGATTGCCAAAAGAATATATGTATAACAAAAAAAAAAACCTACAATCTGAGTTTTAACATTATCAATTACTTACTCATTAGGCTACATGAATATGCTGAAGAATTCATATTCAATATTTAAATTAATTGCATAAGAGACAAATATTATATAAATAGGGAGTTATTCAATTTCACTTGCATAATATAGTGTTTGCATAAATTTTCATCACTAACTTTATAATAATAATATAACTAATGTCAACAGTAGTCCAGTGTCAATAGTATGAACATATCTAGGCAATAGCATAATCATCGATTATACTTGTACATAGCAATGTCATGAACTTCATTTGAATATGAACATGATATCAAAAACATGATACATAATGAAACATAACATGTAACCTGTAAACAAAACATGATTCACATTCATATATCATATTTTTTGAAGCCTCACTATATCTCTACTTGATCATATTAGCCTAATTCCCCTTATTACTTTATTTTCACTTATACCTCCATTTGCTCATCTAACATATGTTCATAAGAAATGGAGGAATTATATAGAGCATGATTCCTATTATAACTACACTTCCATTTATACCTCAACTTATTCATCTCACATCTATTCAGGACTAATTGAGAAATTACATGTGTGCATGGGCCCTTATATCTCCTCTTGTATTGCACAAAATATAGATCATCTGCCACTTGTACCACCTCATTTTTTCTGACTTTCTCCTCTCACATATCCTTCAACAAATGAACATAATATGTGAATTTCATCATATGGATATGGAGCATCAACGTATTCAACATGTATGAGCAACATTTAACATAATACAAAAAATACATAAATTGCATATGTATAATAATTTTAGTTGTGTGCATGGGATAAAATTTATATACATATTCAATACTAACCAATCAGAAGATCATTCATGAAGAACATTCATAGCATCATTTTGAAGCATTTATGATACTGTAGTAATTTCTAAAAATATCAATATACTTATAGAAATACTTGAAATACTATAAGAATCAAACTATCTAGTGAAAATTTATGTTTTTCTTATCAACATCACTAGAATATTCTATTCTAAAATATACCAAAAGGTACACAGCGAAAAAGTTTCAAATATTCATAAATTTGCATTTGTCAACTTAAATGAAATAAAATCCCATAAATATCCATATAGATGTCAAAATTGAAATCTAAAGCAGGGTATCAATAACCTACCTCGAGTTAAATATTTTTTTCAATTGGCTCCTTGAATGAAATCAACTCAAGTCATCTGAACTTCAATTTCATTATCTAGAATTCTCCTCTCTCTCTCTCTCTCTCTCTCTCTAATTGGCGGCCTCAATAAAAGAAATGAGGGGAATTTTGAGAATTCAAAATTGGATCTTGATATTTATTGACACAGTGTTATGGGGCTACAATCCCCAGCGCTACAGCGCTCCTAAGGGGATTTCCACACATGCAAATAAAAAGCCTAACGTCCCAGTGTCATAATGCTCCTAAATAGAGATCTCAACGCTACAACACCAATTTCCTTGCACCATAGTGCTCCGATGACCTTTCCAACATACAGAAAAGGCAACGCCGCAACACCCCAAGCAACTTCTAATTGACAAAGAGGGCAACGTCGCAGCCCTGTAACTACAGCTTCGCAACGCTCCCAAAAATTTTCCTACTTGACATGTTTTCACTTCTCTAATTCAAACAACATACCCTTTTTGCAAAATTTCGACATGAAAATAAATTATTAAATTTAAAAAAAATTAACAAACATTAAATGAACTTGTAATTTCTTACCATATTCAATTTGGTTCATTGAAAGTAAACCTACTACTATGGCGATGGCTATTACAAAGTATACCCATGAATTTCATTATTTACTCATTTAGCCCATCATGTGTGAATAACCTTGGCCATCACTTATAAATAACGTGTACTCAGTCGAGCATAATCATGTGTGATCCAATACTTAGGCTAAAGCTTTACCTCTTTAAACATTGAAACTTTATAATTTTATATAAATTTATCGCTTCCCCTCTTCATTCCCTTCTCTTCAAGCTTAATCTATGTTTGAAGTAGTGTCTTGATGTTTTCTATGATCAATATTGGATCCAAAATCCTCAAAAGTTTAGTGAGCAAGGAGATGTTAAAGACAACGAACAAAGGAAAAGAACATCTCAAGAAGTTTAGGAAGTCCTTATAGAGCAACAACCCTAAAGACTATGTGATTTTTTAAGCAACTCAACTACATGGAGGATCACTCATCCTAAATGATCCAAGGAATTTTTTAATGATTCCAACAAAATGTTCCCTTTACATAACCTCCATTATAGCATGGCTTGACCCCCACTCTGTTATTTCATTTATATTCCAACCCTTTAGCTATTACTTCAACTTCATCAAATTAAAGCCATGTCTCATGTTGGAAAGCAATGTTGAGATAATACTTCCCCATTGATTGGTGAATCACCAATCATAGCCACAAACACTTTTTTAGTGGAGATTGTAAAGGCTTTTCCTCACCTAAGGTTTAAGATGCTCTTTATGGACTCTTGTAGAGGAAAATAGGACCAGACATACCACGGCTCCCCTTCTCATTCGACAATCTCTCTCCCAACCATTAGTGTTATAATGAAGTGCAGATTGCTCTTCATTATATTCAATGAAGCTCCACTACATTAGTTTTCTTATTTTCATCTAATGAGCATTAACAATTGTTTATACTTTAAGTAAAAATTTGTGATATAATTCACAAATGCTTATAAATCACTCAAATTTCATAGGCTTCATTAAGTATGAAGCACGAGCCTAACAAGTTCATTTGTCACAATATTATCCATGTACATCAAGAAATGTTGGATGTGTAGGAGCCATGTCCCAATTCACATTGACTTAGGTCTCTTGGAAATCCCCATTAGACACACTCTTAACTTGTAAAAGCCAAAGACATTTGTTAAGTTAAAATAACTCATTCACAGTCATATTAATGTGAAGGAGTATAAGCATGTATTTGAAGCTTTTTCCTCAAAGTCACATAACTATGATATTGTGGTGGATTCTTGGTGGCATCACATATACCAACAAGCCATATTACACAGTTTTTAGATAAATTGGCAATGAAACCACATTATTGCTACCGCTGACAACAACAAGACTATAGTTTTTGTTCAATGAATGGTGATAAAGAAGCCAATAATTTTATGACCTTAATTTATGGGGGAGGTTTCCCCAAATAGCATATTACCAATCTTATGCTAATATAGAAAATCAAGGAAATCATATTAATGACCCCATCACTAGATCATATATCAAGAACCCAATATGGAACCAAGGGCTATGATGGCCTCATCACAAGATCAAGATCAAGAGCTTCTAATAGAATCAAAGGCTAAAAGCTCATTATCACCTATGCATGAATAAAAAAAGCCTTAATATTGAAAGTATTTAAATTAAAATATAATTAAAGCTCAAAATTCAATTTTTATGAAATTTGAATTCTTAACCTTTAATTTTCTTTCTCTATCACAGGCTTTTAAATTACATTTCAAAATGCTTTAGGCTTAATATGGAAGTTAGCATGGTCGTCTAGTCATTGGTGGAGGTAATAATGAGCGATTCCTCTCCCCTTCTTATTTGGCTGGATTAGCTGTCAATTTGTCTCTTTTCATTAATCTTTTGAATTTTAAACCCTAAAACTTATGTAAGACTTCAAGTATTCTTTGAAATTAATGACATAGGGATTTTGGTATACTGATAAAAAAGAGAGAGAAATTCTCTCTCAAGGGCTGGAGCTTGGTGGCCAGTCATTGTAGCTTCTCCATAGCAAGAGAGCTAGGTGTCATCATTTTTCTCGCTACGCTTACCATTCTTTCGTAGTATTTTCTCCTACATTTCTACATTATTTTGATGATCTTCTCAAGCTCAATAGCCATAAAAATTTCCAAACCCTCATAAAATTTGTTGGTCAAACTAAGTGTTCCCTTTATCTACTCCTTTAACATTTCTAAGCCATTATAGCCCCTAATACTCCCTTAATGCCACCCACTAATCTAATACATTATGTAATGCTGATAGGCCAAACTAGAGTTAGTACCAAGTATTGGCTCCTTTGTTCCATTAATTCCCAAACCTATTAGTGAAAGGTATGGCCCACCCAAGAGGGGAATGAATTTGTGTAATTTAAAAATAATATTTATTTTTTTCTAAATTAAAAATGATAAGGAATCTGAAAGTGTAGTTCATTTATGAAAAAAACACAAAAACAAGAGTTATTATATTAATGAATAATGTCAAATTTATTCAAAACTATTCCCATATCACAAGTTTTTTGCATTAGAAACATTTTTCAAATATGTCAATAACCTTTTCCAAATCTCATATCACAAGCAAGTATGGTTCACAATACTTTTCCTTATTATCATAGAGCATTGAAATAGGTAAAAATGTTATAATGCTAAATGTGCAAAAAAGAAAAGAATGGTCAAATCGGTGTATATTGGTTAAGCACCAACTAGAGGTGTAAACGAGTCGAGCCACCCCTAGCATGAGTTTGAGCTTGATTAATTAATCAAGTTCGACTATGAGCTTAATTTTGTGAGTTTGAGCTAGCTCATGAGTAAACTAGCTTATAATGAAAGAAAGAAAATGATTATCATTCAAGTAATTTATATAATTAGATAATAAAAAGAATGATAAGTAGAAAATAAATAATAAAGAATAACTTGATATAAGAAAACAAAATATAATTTTTAATTTTTTCTTATAACTTTATGCTTGAACTGCTAAATTCTAAAATATTTTAATTGCATTTTATAGTAATATTTTTTAACCAAGCTGGCTAGCAAGCTTATGAGTCGTTAGCTCATTGAGCTCGGCTCAAGAGCCATTTATTTACCCAAGCTTGAGTCTGCTCACTAGTCGGCTTGACTCACACCCATAGTGACAACAATCTACGTACACACCCCTGAGTCCTCGATCTTAATAGAATTTTCATGCTCTCCCATTTTTCTACCACAAGACAAAGATGCATCTTTTCTTCACAGGTGATAAAAAAAAATCCTACACCTATTTCTACTCCAAGCAATAAACCAATTAAACCTAGCTCCACAATTAGGTACATAAGATTATGATAGTTGTTCTGAGTTTTACAATCTCTAGAAAGAAACAAATAAAGGTTCTCAAATAATGAGACATTCAAATGTGAGGATTGAAAACTATTGAGAAGAAGATGAAGACATTTTTTTGCTATGGTCATATTTTTCTTTCTTTTGAAACTCTCTCTTGGGTTGTAAGTGGTGGCTAGAGTTTTTAGCAATTTTTCGCTCTAAAAGAGTTGTCAACATTTTAGTACAGGCTTTTATATAAGTACATTGCATATTGGACTAAACCTTAAGGTTGCTTGAGTCAAGATAGAATATATTCTGGTTGATTATATAGTAAGATCAAAATTGCATAGTATAATAAGTTCAAATTAAATCATATAACTATTTTAAAAATCATGCAACTTAATTAAACATATTTAGATAATTGATAATATAGTGTGATACATATATTGTAGTGCAATTAGTTCATTTTTAATATTATAACTCAATTAAATTGATTATGTCGGTTTGATTAAGATAATCATGGTGGTCTTCTTACATGACTAGTTTAGTCTTTTAATTATATTAAGTAATATGAAGTGATTCTAGTAAAATTATATCAAAATAAGATTGATCCTATAATATGATGCTTATTATATATTATAATGTTAAGATCAATTTCCATTAATTAACATATCACCTACTCTTAACAAAATAACCCATGTGTAATTTTGAAATCAAACTATATAACACAATTTGATTCAAGATGATATAGCTCGATGATAATTTTGAGAATTTTTAGTTCAAGATCGTATAGTACAATCCATGATCATATAATATGATTAATTATGATTGTTTTTTAATATTTTTATTTAGATTTTATTTACACTCATTTCTCTCTATGATATATATATATACACAAACACGTACACACACATTGTAAGTTTGCAATGGCAACATGACAAGTACAACAACAACATCGCAGAACTTACCTTTATTGATGCACCAGCTTAAGGACTATATAGGAGGACCAATAACACTCAAATACGTGTACGTTGTAGGACTCATCAGTTTAATCATGATATATGCCGATATATCAATTATGAGTGTGTTATTTTTGGCCCTGGCGATCAACCTCACAAACATGCATATTCATTCAGCATGTTGTTAGATAGACCACCTTGACACTGTTAACCATAAGTGTAATACTACATGGCACTAATGATCAAACTTGTGAGCATATACACTCACACAACTAGTTGTTTCCTCACACCCACACGTCATTAACTATAGGTGTGCTAATGCTTAGCTCTAATAGTTTGCCTCACATCACACACATTCACATAATTGACTATTAGCCTTACACACACCTAACTCATAGTCCCTTGATCATGGTGAGTATACACTTTATATGTCTGCACTCATAAGTTTAGTATTAGTATTGCAATTACTGATGTCTAGTTACCGTAAGTCTAATTGTATTTATAAATCTACATGTTTCTATTATATATCTGATATGATGTTAGTGATACAATAATTCTTGTTTTTGATGTGATGTCATGTGATGAGCTATGATGATGTAACATACATGCTAAAGACATTTGTTTGGTAGAATAACTTAAGTGGCAAGACCTGTGGGATGAGTAATCTAGGATCAATGCTTTCTTTTTCTGTTTGTTTACTTGTCTCTTTTCATATTTTATTACTTTTATACATGCACCTAACTTGTGATATTTTGTGATTGATATTATCTAAGTTGACGATTGTAGTGGCAATTAGAGTTCTAGGCTTACATACCACTCACTTATGTGTTATACTCATTAAAAATGAAAACTCATTTAATATATGATCTTAGTAGGAGCAATAATTGAGCATATGGGTTTGTCATACTGGAGATGGACAGCTGACATATAAATATGACTTGTTAGCCTCTAGCCTTACTGATGCCTACATCATACCATGTCCATGCGAGTTTGCAATTCGAAGATCCACTATAGGATAGAAAACTTAGACATAGACTTCAAACATATAGACAATTTTTCCTATGTCTCCCTTTTCCACTCCATTTTATCAACCTTTCACTTGCACACATGACTAGGTGGATGATTAGATGACATTTTTAACCAATACATGACAAAAGTTCAGGATTATACATTGAGAATATTGTTGGGATTTCTTGGTTAATTACACATGATTAAGTTGTGAGCCTCATTTTAACGTCTCATCCACCATATTAAGGATATGTTTGGTTTATTTGATCCCATACGATCAAGATGTAAGTCAAATCATTTATATCATTCCATTTCCTTCTCTATATTTCTTCAACCATATTAAGGAGATATTCATGACCCCCTCATATCTTTGATGTCTTCTTTACCATATTAAGATGACATCTTAGTTTTCTTAGTTCGACATGGCTAAGCTATAAGTTTGCTTTTGACACCTTATGCACCATATTGAGGAGATATCTTGGCCTTTTAATCATATGCAATCAAGTACTAGGTCCAACTCCTTTGGTGTCTTTATACCACAGTAAGGAGATGTTCAAATCTTCCATAGTTATCCTATCTTCTCTACTATATTAAAGAGATATCCAAACTTTCATTCCATCTTTCCTACCATCTCTATCACATTAAGATGATAGTTAGGCCTCTTGATTACATGTGGTTAAGTTGTAAGTCCCTTTTTGTGTGTTTTGTTTGCTGCATGGTTTCCTTTCATTCCCGTCAGTCTTAGAGCCTACATAGCTATGTTAACCTTAGCATGTACCAACACGTGGTGCTTTAGGTTTGTTTGCTCGGGAAGCACAGAAATTAATTGTATTTATATTTTTTGGAGAAAATTTAAATATAGCTTTTTTTTATTTTTAGTTTTGAAGTCGAACACGTCAACCTGAATGGTATATCATCTTGAAAGATGAAAATAATGTTCTCTAATGAGTTCAGATTATAAAATCATAACTTTATCTTGATTATCATAGTCAAATTCAAGAAAGAATTAAATAGGACCCTGAAGGGTCAAAATATTATTCGATTATACATTTAACTATGATAATCTGGATATACTATCATTAATTTAAAATTCAAAGGCATGTTAAAAAATGATATATCTCCCTAGAGAAAGAAAACATCATTTATTATCCATGGTTTGAATGTGCCAATAATGATCACCTTTTAATTTTAATATTCCCAAAATAATAATTTTCCTCATCATATTTAGGAGCTAAGTAGGATGGGTTTATTTTATCTAGGGTCTTAAATCTTTTACGAAGGTAAGCCTTCATAGTTAATTACATCATTGGAAGTTTTAGGCCTCCTATGAATACTCTCGATTAAAATAATGATAAAAATTTTATTTTGAATTTTTAATGAGTGATATGAAGGGAATAATATTAGAATTTTGATAGGGATTGGGTCAATTTTGAACATTTATTTTGGAGGTCAAAGAATGAACAGTAAGAGATATTTTGAAATTCTGAAATAATTCAAAAACACCCCAATCTATCATATGTTGGGCTTTAAATTTTGGATGAGAGAATTTGAGTTGTTGTTTTATTAGAAGATTGGGATTAAATTCTCTATGTTGAGAACTTATGATTTTGGGTCTGCCCCGAATTCTAAATCTAATTTGGCTACTAAATAATAGTGACATGAACCTAACTAATAAAATATGAATCTGTGCTTATATTAACTTTGATTGGGATGCCAGCTAAGCCACCAAGGCACTTCAAAACTATGAGTTTGGTCTTATGAGAGATATGTATGATTTGTTATTAAAGTTTTGAGAAATTGGGACTGACATCTAGAGAAGCTCCTAAGTGGCCCCTTTACTTATATATGATGGCTTATGCTCAATGTAATTAAAATTTATTTTTTAAGTTAATTTTTAATGCAATGCATGCTGATTGATCTCGTATGAAAAAATATACATAATAAACTTTTAAAAAATTAGGTCTAGAAAATATATTTTTCCCAAAAGATGCACAACATCCCTTAGATAGAGCTACACCCTGATAGGTCACTTGATCTACCACGACCCATAGGCGGGGAGGTGCCTAGCAAGGAGAGAAGGTAAATATGAATGCATGAAAAACTCCCAATGTGCCCGAGCTTACTACTTAGGAGTGCTTATCTTCATATATCCTTAAGAGCCTAATCGTATTCCATGCTAAAACAAATCCCATATGCATGTAATAAACCTAGAAAGACAGGCAATTTCTACTACACAAATAATTTAAATAAATTGTCAATCATATAATATCAAATGAATGTGAAAGGCCATGTGACAAACGCCGCTTAATAACAACTCAGGGTCTACGTAAAATAAAAGTGATCAGGCTACACTAACAACAACTCAGATTCTAATCCTATCAAATGACGTAGGTTCTAAAATGGGATAATTTTTTTCTTCTTCACTTCTTCAACTCTTTCCTTCGGGCTCCTTAGATCCACCAAGTTCAAATATCCAAATGAAAAGAAGTCCTCCAGGAGGGGGTGTTTTTTTTCTCTTTGGATTTTAAGTCATCCTAATTTGGATCTCTAAATGGAAGGAACTCCTCCCTGAAGGGGTATTTCCTTCTTCATTAGAATCCAAATTGGATATTAATATCCTATTTTAAGTTAACATTCATAACTCTTTGAAATTTAAATTTACATATAAAAAATTTCAAATGACTCTAATACAACCTGCACGTTATCCTAAGCAATTTATATATGGAGTCATTAAAAATCTCAAGCATTTATATAATAAATTGCTCACATTTAAGCAAGCACATTCACTTGACCATGCTCTTTTTTTAAATTTTTATGGGGCTAGGCATTTAAAGCACGTAGAGCATGACTACTTGCAGAAAACTTTATTAGCACATAGATCATTCCTAACCTAGGAAAATCTAGCGCCCATTATATATCACTTCACATGTAGCATAGTAAAAGAAAATATCACATTATATGCATCATAGGTCAAACCAAATCAAAACAACCAGCATGCATAGAAAATCACGTAAAACCATGTCACACAAAAAGAAAGTATAAAAGAATAGTGGCCTAGCCTAAAATTAGAGTTGGTTGTTCTAACAAGTCATCTATAGTATGTCTATGGGGCTATGTGGTTTGGATGTACCCTAAATAGGTTGTTATTTGTAGTTTTCTAATATTTTATTTAGTTTGTTATAGGTTAAGGGAAGATTTAGTTTGAATTTAAATTTAATATTTTAATGATCATTTTAGAATAAATTTAGATGTTAAAGTTGCTTAATTATTAGTTTTTTAAGGTCCTAAATTTTAATTAGTGTTTTAATCCTTAATCCTCAAAATTTAATACACTTATGCTCTCTAAAATAAAATCTACATAAGGTATGGAGGATTCCTTTAATTCATTTTTTATGGTTAATTATTTGGTTTAACAATAACTATCTTTATTTATATCAGGGCCGTGAGATTTATTTCATCCTCATTGAGGCTAACTTAATAACCTCGTAGGCTCGACCGCCCAGATTACCCAATAATTATTTTTGGGTTTAGGTTTGATTTAGCTTATTGATTAATTACCTAAGTTAGTGATTATATTGTTAATGATTTATCAAGCTTATGATTTATAATTTATATTCCATCAAATTCATTCATGACATTGTAACAATGGGCATGAGGACTTAGGGTCTCCTTAGGATATCTAGTCCCGCAGCTCGAGGTAGTTTATCCTTAAAACTTTATTGATGGAATGTTAGTTATACATTTTAATGTTATAACCTTATTTAATTAATTAGATTGTTAATTTACTGAAAATTTGCTAATTTAATGAAATTTTGTATTTTATTGAAAATTGTAATGTATTTAATAAAGGATCCATTTCTTCACTTTTTGATTTACATTAAGTTTTGAAATTTTTATATTTTTTATAAATATTAGATCCTAAGATGAGTAAAATTTTATAAAGTTTGCTGGATTTGAATTTTTTTATAATTAGTTATAAATTTTCAAAGTTTGTGTGTTTAATTGAACTAAGATTGACCAAAATGTTGACTTTTTTATTTTTAATGAATTCTGAAGATTTGATTTTTTTCATAAATACTAGACCTAGGGATGAGTCCAATGCATTTAAGTTTGTTCAATGTAGAGTTTTCTATAGTTAATTATGAATTTTTAATATTTATGCATTTAACTAATTTTTTAGTTATATAATTAGAGGAATTTTCTTATTTTTGTACCAAACTAATTCTAAATCACTTGAAATCTTTCCCAAATGTCAAGAATGACTTATGGGGATGATTTCAAGTGTTTATAATTTTTTTGATATTTTTTATTATTTTTAATTATTTATTTTAATTAATTATTTAATTTCACTTATTATTACATTATGGTCAATCATGAAGGCTGGTCATGGGGCTTTTTAATTTTTCTTGATTGGGTATTTAATTATAAACATTCTAAGCCCTAGTTTATATTTTTATGATTTATTTTAAATTTATTATATTTTTTTAAAGTTTTAGGCCCCAACATGTGGCCGATTTTTGTTTTGCTTAATTTTATGGTCAAATGAAGTCAAACTTGAGTGAAATTAAATCATGAGGTTTATGATATCACAAAGTTCACTGGTTGTGAGTTTCACCCCTTCTGTGTGTGTCTAAAATTTCATAAGATTTTTCTAAATTCTCTAGATAAATTTCTTAATTATTTTCTCTAGGTGTCACTAGTATTTCAATGGATTTGAAGCTTGATCTGGCTAACCCTTACATATACACAAGCACACCATAAAAAAATGAAAAGAAAATCCTACTTAAGGACAATTGTGAATTTTCAAAGTTATTGGTCCAAAATGAACCCATCACCTTAAAAATTTATTTCACTACAATCTAGAGTATACCATGACATATAAAAAATATTGAGGTGTACAAAATACTAAAAAATCTTCCAATAAAATTTGAGTTCAGTTTGACCACTGGATCTTAAGAAGAAAAAAATAAATAATAAGTTTCAAATAAATGCAAATATCTCAAAATCCACTTAGAAAATTTTGTCAAAATAAAATTTACAAAAATACTAGGTCTGAAGACATTTCCAACGAGACTAAAAACACTCAATTTAATGAAAAATTAGATTTTCTATAAAATTTTTAAATTTTGGGCATTAAAATGAATTTTTAATTAATTTTTATTGAATTTTGGCAACGACACAATCATTGCAGCCACAATCATCTGACACGTGGCATGTGTCACGTGCCACTTGATCACGTTGGATGATCAATCAGACCGTTCGATTTCCTATGGTTAGATTTGACACACTAGAAGGCGCCACATCACCCGCAATCCAGATCACATGCATAATTTTGAAAATGGTGGGATGATTTTTTTATCTAACTGCACGTGGACGGTCTGATTGCACATGTATTGTGATCGAACAGTTCTGATCGGATCAAATTCTGTAGTTCAAAGAAATGAGCTGTAACTTTAAATGTCCATAACTTTAGATACAACAGTCCAAGTTTATTGAAATTTGAAAGATAGGATCTACATAATCAGAGCTTTAAATGCCCAGAGTTTAGAGGCTCCATGTATTGAGATTTTTTAGTATTTTTTATTTGATCATAAAACTTTAAATTGACATAATTTACTAACCAATGGATGGATTTCTTTGATATTAGGCTTGTTTTACTCCTGGAGAAGTCCTCTTCAACTTTGCAGAAGACCCCAAGAGCTGATTCTAGCTAGATTGAAAGTTAACTCCACATTATCACTTTTCTTCCTTTTTCTTTCTTTCCTCTCAAACAAAGCCCTTGGAGGTTTTGGGGAGCTAGGGGAAGGCTTCGAGAATGTAGAGAAACTTTTGAAGAAGCAAGGAAAAGGAATTTTGGGGCTGGAGGAGGCTGGGATAATGTTTTATGTTGATATGATGGTTTTGCATACTTTTAGGCCATTTGGAGCCCTAACTTTTTAATGGAGTGCTAGGTTTGATTAGAGGGGATTATTGGATGTTTGCCACCTGTCCTAGGTGGTTAGGAGACAAGGGGAAAGCTGCATGGGTGAGACTAACTTGTTTGAGTTCACATGAGGGGAGGGGGACAACTTCTTGCTCTTTTTGGCTAAACCATGGCTTTGGGTTTAGCCTAAGAGCAATTTAGAAAGGGTTTAGGGTTTATTTGAGTGGGTTTTGCTGGGTGATTTGGAGGGAAATGAATTGCTGGATAATGATTGACTATTTAACCATACTTGAAAGGCTTTTTTTGACTTGTTGACCAGTCAACCAATCAATGCTGATTGGGATAGGTCTTGGGAAGATCATGTATGTTGTAGGAATAAGCTCTAAGGGATTTAAGGCCAAAGGATGGGTGTTTACATAAACTATTGATTGCATGCATGAGTTGGACCATTTCAAAAGGGCTGATCAAGTCAAACCAATGGGGGTTTGATTCATGAAAGTGTTGGATCTGCTTAGAGCATGCAATAAGATAATTTTGAGAGTTTGATTTGGTTTAGAAATGCTTAGAGCATTGGATTTTAATTAGGTTGAATGTATGGTTGGTTTGATCAACCACGTTGACTTGGTCGACCAAGTTAGACCATGGGTTGGGGCTAGTTTCCTTAAGTTTAAAATGATATTTTGGTGCCAATGAAGGTGGTCTCATGTAATGGTGAGGTCTTTTTGCATGAACTGCATGTTTGTACCCTTAAGGGGCATTTTGGTCAGTCATGTTTGACTTGGTCAATCGGGTCAAACAAAAACTTGGGTCTAGGTTCAATGCATCCCAAATGGTATTTAGAATGCATTGGAAGAGGTTTTATGGCCTAGTTTTATTGGGTCATGTTAATGTTTAAGGGAAAATTGATTTCCCCTTAAGGGTTTTTGGGGTTTAGTGGGCTCATAGTTAACCATTATAAACCAGGGTCCACCAAAGGTTTAGTTGTATGTTTAACATGCCATGAGAGTGATCATGGACATGTTCAATAGTTTTGGGGAGGTTCCCAAGGTCAATTTGCAAGGTCCAGTGGCATGAGTTATAAATATTTGAAGGTTTTGTAGCCTTTTGAAATCAATTCAGTTTTGGAGGTTACATGGCTCATATTTCTATCAAATTTGGAGAATTAACCCTAGAGACATGCCTAATTAATATGCAACTAACGGATCATAAGTCAGAGGCCATTTAGTTTGATTTTGAGGTGATTGAAAAATCACCCAAAAGGGTTATGGGACATAAGCTTTTGGCCTTGAGTTTTGGTTTAAGATTTGGGATTTGGTTTTTGGTTTTGAATAGTCAACCTCATATGAAAATGAGATTAACAAATTCTAGCAAGGATTTCTCCCTTATATGGTAGTGGACTATAATTTCCATATGACAACTATGGCTAGGTTCACACCCTTAGTATATAAGGTTCCCTTATATGAAGTAACATATGGTTAATAATCATCTGATGGAGCAGGCTTATGGTGTGCTAATATGAGACTCGCTAAGTTTGAAATATGTTTAGATTTTTTTTAATATAAAATTAGTAACAGCCCACTAAATTGCGCAAGTATGCATACCGAATCAAGTAATAAAGTTAATGAGTAGAGTGTTGAACCCATGATGAAGTGTTCTACTAAATTGCAACTTAATTACTACTGCTTATTTCAAATGCACCACTTATCCCACTAAAAATGAAAATGATGTTTGGAGTTTTTGTCACTAAAAGGAAATAAAGACTTGTAAAAAATATTTTAATACTTATGAGAATAAAATATTTTGGATTAATAAATATAAATAACATAATTTTTCTAATAATACTCTTAATTATAGATGTGAATCAGAGCATATGCATCCATAGATTTTTGTCGAGCTTGTAGACGTGAAAAAAAGGTTAAGGGCTTCCTATATTTTTATTATCTCCATAGAGCCTAGAATATTCAAACATCATATGCCTAGGCATGCCAATATTTCATTTCAATATTCCTAATTGTTCCAGTATTCCTTCGTCAAGGTTATACATCACACTATATTTTAACAACACACATTATCATTATATATATTAAATGAAGTTCGGGAGATATTGAAAACATCAATACATTCATTAAATCATAAGAATCCACATTAATACATATTATGCTTTCTGCATCATTAGCCCAATATTAGAGAATTAGCCAGATATTAAGGATATAACAATCAAACTCACCTTCATTTTACTCATTGAAAGAAAATATACAATAAAAGTAATAATAAAATTGTCACATGAAAGGATCAAATGATATTCTCTACACTCCTTCCACTAATCACAATGTTGCTTACACAATCAGGCTAAAATCTCCACAAGGAAAATATCTTGCATTTCTCTAATCTCTCTTAGACTTTACTCTAAGGGGCACTAAATAAATACACTAAAAATTATAAGAACTCACTCAAGTGATAAAACTCTCCAAACAACAAAATAGAAAAATTATTTATATTTAGTATATATAGGGTCGGGTTCAAGCACCGCAACGCTCGATAAAATGGGCCCGCTGCAATGAAAATGAACTAGTGCCTTGATGCTAAAAAGTTTGCTCCATTGCGGTGCTGGTTGATGTGGCATGGTTACTAATTGAAACATCACATCTTTTTGTCGAATCGGTGTGGCTCCTTATGTTGGTAATTACTCCACCATGGTGCTTCAAAAGTTTAAGCGTTGTGGTGCTTAAATGAGGAATTTGGCACTGAGGCGTGTAAAGGCATGGCGTTGAGGCACTAATTTTATCGAGGTACCCGACATTACAGTGCTAAATTTTGGCTCAGAGGTGTTGTGTAATGCCATGATGCTAACTATGGAACCCCTTCGGTGCTTGCAAATGGAGAAGATTGCTGCTTCAACGTAGGAAATAGACTTTTTGGCTTGATTGAACTTGATGTTGTGGCGTTATATAAGCTTGCATAACGGCGTTGCTTAACACTTGTAATGTTATCATTTTTTAAATATTTTTGTACAAACATAACTAAAATAATACAGTTTCACTTAAATTTAAATACAATAAATAATACACAATTTACACTTAACATCCTCCAACAATCATCTAACTAAGTAGGTTGAGTCACTAATGAACATAGGATAATATAATCATGGGATCTTGACAGAGAGTGTCATTCTGCTTGGTAGGTTATTCCTCATTTCTATACATTTAATAATTCCTCTAGATAGGTGCTGCCACACTACACCGTACATATATTCTTAAATAACTCCCTCAAGATGATATGATTTTCTTGGTATCTTTGAGCCTATCCTCTTTAGTTTCTAAGACATTCTACTCCTTAATCTTTTATAAATCCCATGGGAATCATTTTGATTTTGACTTGAACAAATCTTCATCAAGCATACTTGTGCCTAAGATATAATTAACTTTAGGAGCTTGCTCCTTTGAAAAATTTTGACCCTCAAAATTAAATTAAATCTCATTTTAGAGCTATTTTTATTGTAAGAAATTTTTTTTGGGATAGATACACTCAATTAGCCCATAGTCATTAATTAGATGCTAAATCATAGAAGGATTTGATCTCATATATCCATAATTTTCTTCAAAACTATAAAATTATAAACTTGGATTATATATTCTTTTAGTCAATCCACTCTTCATACTCTTACTGGCCAATAATTATAACTCCTTACAATCTCTCTCTTTAGAAGTGTATAACAACATCTTATGTCTTCATTTCTTATCCACATAATGCAATGCCACAATACTTAAATTGAAAGAATTTTATCTTTTAGCTCTTAATTATTTACTAAAGCTTCTAATTTCCATTTCAAATAAAAAGAGAAATCAATGAAAGTAACTATAAATCATATCCATCAGCATAAAGAACTATATTCATTTCTCAAAATTCATTTACAATGATAAGGAGATCAATTAAACAACTGCATTCATTTTTCAAAATTCATTTACAATGATCAGGAGATTCATCACTACATCAGCTTTTCTTTTTAAACTTCTGACCACAAAAGAATAAACCAAAACTATGGCAAATAAAAGAAAACTTAGAAAAGCTTGATCTTTCTCACTCCACTGGATCATTTCTCTTCCTAAAATAATGTAAAAATCACAGAATGAGCTAACAATTTAATAGGTTACTAGAACTTATAACTACAATCAATGTAAGGTAGTGAAAAAAATATGCATATAATCATTCAATCAACATCATTATGAATATATAACTTGTAAAAGCAGATAACATGTGAACAATATCATATCATGTCATATTATATGATCAATGAAATCAGTATAACTCTACATCTTATGAGTTACGATCAATAACCATGAAAAAGGACTGATATATTCTATCATTCTTATACTCATCAATTATAAAATATATTATATGTAACACTTTATGAAAGTAGTATAATTACCTTATATATATCATTCAATATATATGTAATACATGTATATTATGTTCTTATCAAATGTATTATTCCATGTATCAGTCGTATTAATTATACCAGCCTTATCTGTAGTGTTGTATGTGCATGCATGTTTTATAATATCAATATTATATGCAATGTGTATCATGCACGTCATATAGTTTGTACAAATCATATGCCTTTGTATCAAACTCATTAGTTATATCACTTACTTGTATCAATCAAGTAATGTATCATATACATGTCATATCATATCATGGCATTTATATAATGTATCACGTATACTAATGGCATATGCATGTGTAAATAAAGTAAGCAAGATTAGCCATCCGACTACATGTAGTGTTTTTTCTGTATTCAGTCATGTAGGCCATTCCTACATAATTAGTCTCAGCCATATCAATCTTATTTCTAGGAATTAATCTAAGATCATATATTGCAAGTCATCAGTTAGGTGATTTTTATGTCACATGTCATCACTTCTTGCCCGTCGGTGTATCATATCATACAATCAGTCTCCTTATATCTCCCTTTTTATACCAATTAGAATTACACCACAAGTCTTATTTAAAGCAAAATCCGTCGGCCCACTCTCCTAGACAAGATAACATGTTTCCCTCCAACCTAAATTAGTCAATCATTTTCAATCAGTCTTTCTTACTTTTACACATATTTCATATCATATAAAATATAATACTGAATATCATATACATTCAATGCATCTATCATTATATTCATCAGTATATATATAGTATGCCAAAAATGCATGTTAAACTAAATGAATAATAAATATATGCATTTCATGTATTATATGTCTAAATGCAATGCATTGACTACGAATTATTTTATACTAAATATTATGCTATCCATTTCATTTAAAATGATATATAATTAAAGCCACCAGGTAAAATTTTAATATTAACTAATCAAAATGCTCAGGATCGGATAACGATATATATTACATGTAAAAAAATTATATGATGGAAAATCACTAGAACAAGGGATATTATATTTTAATCAATTTTAGGAGAGATAAAATCTAATAAATCAAAATCACTGAAAATAGAAATAGGATTCAGGTTACCTATCACGATCTGAACACTTATTTCAATTGAAGTGATTGATGAAAATGACTCGGAGCAGACTTTCTCCCTCTTCTCTCTCCTCCTCTCTCCCCCTTTCTCTAATCTTTCTCTCTTGGCCAAGGCAACAATGAAGGAGGGATGGCTGGATGAGGGTTTTAATGAAATGGATTTAGATATTTTATTATTTTAAAAACTATTATTTTGACCTAGCATCATGACACTCGCTTTCCCAATGCCACCACGCTCTCAAGAAATCCTTTAGATTCCCCCAAAATCTTTCTACCCGAGCTCCTGTGCCACAGAGCTCAATCAAATCCCATTTTTTTGTCGAAAAATTTGATAGCTCAACACTGGGGCACTGTGAACCCCAGTGCTACATCACTCATAAGGAAAATTTTAAACAAAAACAAATTGGGCTATTACACATAATGCTAAGGGAAATGATTTATACTTACAATCAATGATAAATGAGTTGAAACTTGTACGGGAAAAAGTGTTCTCACATATGATATCTCAAGAAAGTAAAAAAAAATAGATGAAAGCAACACTCTTGGGGACAATTGATGATTTTCTAATATATGGTATGTTGACAGACTAGAACACATTAGTAAAGCTAGCTTGCACTTATTACATGCCATTGTTGTGAGCATTCAAAATAAAATATTATGGTAAAAGATATGATTTAATTGTCGTCAAATATTATTATATTTTAACCATCTATTTAGAAGAATTGAAAATGTCTTTTTTTTTAAATTAAATTGAGAAATCAACCCCCCAACAAGATTGATTGAAGCTCAAAGATTAAAAAGGTGGAGCTCAAATATGGTAAAGGATTAGCATGACACCAAATTGAACACTCGCCTATATTAGCATACATTAGTCTACCGCAATATGACTTTAATCATAGTTGGCAAAGAAGAGTATTTTTTTGGATCTATTTTACTGAAGAGTAAATTTAATACAGCATAATTCAGATATGACTCATATTGAGAAGAATTTCTTTGACAATAACATTATTATGGACACAAAAAGAGACAAATAAAAGTTAACTTACGAGAAAAAATATATTTGAAAGAGTAATGTAGAAGAAGATATTAAGATGCAAAAATCAATAAATAGAAATACACTAGAACCAAAAGCCACGTATAACTCATCAGATTAAAGAAGTGGGGTAGATAAATAGGTCTAATCCTTAAAGATATTTGATGGATATGCCTCATATTTAAGCAAATGCATCACCATTAGGTCTAAAAAATTATTTGGAATGAAGAGTCATGACTTTCATATATTCATGGAGTATTTGTTGCCCAATTGAATTTAGTACTCTATCTAAAATAATTTATAATTATTTAACAAAGTTAAGCCATTTTTTAAGAATTTATGCTTCGCTTCACACATTTAAATAAAGATTCATTAATGATAACTAAATTAAATATTCTAATTATTTTACACAAACTAGAAATAATATTTTCATCATGCTTTATTTACTTAATGGAACACCTACTAATACATCCACCATACGAAGCAAGAGTTAGAGGGTTAATTCAATACAGTTGGATGTATTCATTTGATAGGTAACCAACACTTATAAATTATCTAAATTAATTATTAAGAACCTAAATAATAATTACTATTATTATGGGTATTTACACATTTAAATGAAATGTGAAAAAAAATAAAACTCACCCATAATGTTAATTTTGTGAGGCATACTTAGCTCAAGAGACCACTTATTTATGCTTCTATTGATTTGAGCCACGTGTACAATGCTCTCGAATAAGAAATGGTCATAATGATATTAATATTATTAATGAAGGGGAGCTTCGAGCTTAATTGTGTATTTTTCAACAAATAGGAAAAGCCTTAGGTAAATGCATATGAAGATGAATGAAAATGAAATATCTTATACAATATTGTATGCCCTATTAAATGGTTAAGAAGTGCAATCTTTCTTAGAATAAGTTCATATAGCACTTCACATCCTACATAAATTGTTCAATATAAATTAATTTCCAATAATGTGATATAGAGCTAATTTACTACAGGTTATTTATCAGCTCATTAGCGACTGATGATTATGCTATAATTGATAAGAAGATTGAAGTTCAATTTGCAACATGGTTCATATTACACATAAGATTTCAAGAATTTAGAAATGTATAGGTTAATGAATCAATCTGTCACTTAACATGTCATAATATTTCTATATAGATTCATGACCTCCAAAATGATTAAAAATCAAGATTTGCATGACCTTGTATCAAGACTAATGAAAGCAATGAAAATATGGCCGATTTTTCTACTTAATGGTTTCAGATTCCATATCAGCATTTAGAGTGGAGGTCTAAAAATAGATAATAGTGGTGTATGTGTTAAAAGAATTGCACATACAAAAAGGGCGACTATTGTGGAATTCCTCAAGAATAATAAATGTACAATGTCCTAGATAGCATGGAAAAAAAGTTTATATTCTTTTCAAATGGGTTGTGTATGACCCTACCCTAATAGAGGCATAAGAGTGCATAAGTTGTATGGTATCATTAAAAAAAATGATATAGAAAATATGTTTCATTCATTTAGCACAACATGTTAATCAATTGTATTATGCAAAATATCCTTGGAGAATAAGAGATAAAATATATTAGCCATTAATAATCAAGATTAAATTGAGAGGTAGAGTTGAGAAATATAGAGATCGCTCATAAGATAAAAAAAAGATGTCAAATTTCAACTAACCTATTAGTATTGTTAAATCAATAACCAATTTACATTATGTTGATGATGATTATGAAGAGGTTGATAGATTATCAAGAAAAATATAAATGATGATAAATAAAATGAAGAAATTTTAGAAACAACTAACAATGATCAGATAATGAAAATACTTAATATGCATAGGTGGTATAACCATTAGAAGGCCATTGAAGGTTTTTTCCAATGTGTTTTTTTCCTAGTATGAAGGGTGTTTGTTGGGGTTCTTATCGACGAGTGCATGAAATTGTGAGTCTCATAGAAAATTATTTTATGGCTAAAATTTCTTGTAGTGATTTATTAGTTTGCAAGCTCCTTGAGCATTTATCCGAAAGGTGATTACTATAATGTACTTCTTCATTTGATCTCCTCACATTAAGTTGAAAGTTCTTTTTTATCTTATAGATATATAAAATCCGCTTAACTCCTTTTTACTCACTAAAAGTATAGATATATAAAATCCGCTTAACTCCTTTTTACTCACTAAAAGTTGCCCAACTTATAATTCAAAAGTGGATAAAACTTGAGCATGATGCCATTAGATTAGAAACCATTTAATTGAAGGTACCGTTAGGTGCTGGCTCCTATAGGATGAGAGATATTCATATGTTCTTTGTAACTTGAATTCTTGCTTTTAGCATCAAAGTATATGTTGAATCAAAATAACTTATATGTTTGTTAGTTTCAAGTTAATCACAAACTAGGGTTGCCATATCCAATTGAGGCTTTAGTGTTGAAACATCTTTGAAGCCACTATCATTTATAATCTCCACCTCCATAACATCACCTTTTTCTGCATTTGATATGTTCGCATGATCACCCATATTAATATAAGAAATGAACTAACAAATATTGCATCATCCCCATTTGTATAAAAAACTGCAATTGAAATCTTATTGGGAGCATGAAACATATGAAAGCTTGATATTAAATGTATACTAATATCTCTTTCAAGCACAATACACAGCTCAATTGGAGGAGTTGATTGTGCTTCACCAAAGCAATACATCACCTCCACTTTCAGACCTAATTAGTTCTTATCAACCTCTATTACTTTGTATGTAAGCTCTATAATATCTACATAGGAAATGTTTTTATGCACTATCAATACTTTGCTCTATTTCCTGATAAATATCCAACACTTGTAGGTTTTCTTTTAATTACCCTTCAGACAATATAAGAATATTAATACTCAATTTACCTGTAAAAAATATTTCATAAGTATACAGTTTCATTATCATTCGAGCATGAATCAAACTGTACTCAAATTTAAATTGAACTATATTCAAACATAAATATAATAGATGACCATACCTTATTTAGATCATATTGTTAAAAAATGTGTATGAATTATGTTTAAATCTTGCTCGAATATTGTTCAAACAAAGTTCAAGTAACTATCGAATAATATAATCTTTGATACTGGTAAAACATATTCGATCATATCGCTTGCACTATGTTCGAACATAATTCGATCATATATTTTAACAAGTATCAAAACTCACTATTTGATATCATATCTAATTTTGCATTAAATATCTGTCAAAATGATCTAATTTATAATGAACAATTGAAACATCTATAAAAATGATACATATATATGATAAAATTATTGTTGACTGAAAAAATAACCAACTTCATCAATGTGATCCCTCATAAGTGAAGAAATCTAGGATGAAGGTATGAGGACGACAGAAATATAAAAAGTATAAGTAGGAAATGAGAGATGTAGTTCTTACTATCCAGTTGGATATAAACATAGCAGAATATTTGGTTAATAACAGAACTGTCATATATATTTTCTTAAAATGGAGCACATTTCTTTAATTTAAATAATATAGAGCATATAATGTAAAATTTATCCTAACTACATGATATAAAATAAAATTTCTCTTATAATTCCTGCAGCCTTCGGCCATCATTTTATTAACATCGAGGTCTTCTCCATTTCGCCCAGTGCGGGAGGAGTCGCCCCAGCTCACCCTCTCCTCTTCATTTATTCAGATCGCGGGCCTCTTTGCCATCACGTTCAAGCATGGCGCAGCCTCTCGTGAAGAAGGATGACGATCAGGAAGACGAAGGTCGGTCCCATAACCTTCGAAATCTCCATTTCACCTTAACGACCTCTTTCTTCCCCGATCGTTTTCTTACGTGGATCTGCGAGCCTTAAATGTTTACGCGCTTGTTTTCGACGGTTATCTTCATCGCTATTTTTGCAATTTGAGAGTAAGGTGGTTCTTAACCATTCATGTCCTTGTTGGATCTGCTTTATTTGGATTTGGTTGTAGCGGGTGGATCTAGACTGCGGGCGTTATGTGATTCCTTTGCTGGATTTGATGCCGGACTAGAGTGATTTCAATTTGGAATAACCTATTTAGGGGGCTGTGTGAGAAATTTTCGTGCAATGTCAGCATTTGGGAATTCGGATCTCGGACTGGATTTTAATATATGTATATGTATATGGCGTCTGATGGATCAGGCGCAATTATTGACATCATCTTGTTTTCTTCTCTTATGCTGCAGAGTATTCTCCTTTCCTGGGGATCGAGAAAGGTGCAGTGTTACAGGAGGCCAGGGTTTTCAATGACCCTCAACTTGATGCCAGAAGATGCTCTCAGGTTTATCTTTTGGATATGAGTAAAACAGCTTTTTCTGTTTTGATATCAGATTTAATCCTGCGGAATTGCACCTCAAGGGAATAACTTCTCTGACTAGTTTGCTTGCGCAACTTGCAGGTTATCACAAAGCTCTTATACTTACTAAATCAGGGAGAAACTTTTACGAAGGTAACTTCTGTAATTCACAATTTATCTAAACTATGGTTGGCTCAGTTTGTTTTATAGTTTATTGCAACTTCTATTTTTTGTATCTGTACTTTTAATTTTTTTTCCAGTGTTTATATCTCAGTTGAAACCTATTCGCACTTGTCCTTCTTCTTATTTTATGTTACAAAACTGCAGATCGAAGCAACGGAAGTGTTCTTTGCAGTGACAAAACTGTTTCAGTCTAAGGATACTGGTTTGAGAAGAATGGTTTATCTGATGATTAAAGAAATTTCACCTTCTGCTGATGAGGTTAGGCTGAGTAAAGCTACTTAAAATGTTAGTTTCTTACATTCAATAACTTCTTCTTGACTTATTTTCTTACTTATTGAAGGTTATTATTGTCACTAGTTCGTTGATGAAGGACATGAATAGCAAGACTGACATGTATAGGGCTAATGCAATAAGGGTTCTTTGTAGAATTACTGATGGCACTCTTCTAACTCAAATTGAGAGATATTTGAAGCAAGCAATTGTTGACAAGAATCCAGTTGTTGCCAGTGCTGCTCTTGTTAGTGGTATCCACTTGCTTCAGGTATTGTCTTGTGTGCACTGTTATCGATGGTAAATCAGGCATCTGAACTAACTTATGAATTCCTACTCAATGTGGACAGACAAATCCCGAAATTGTGAAAAGGTGGACAAATGAGGTTCAGGAAGCAATTCAATCAAGAGCTGCCCTCGTACAGTTTCATGCATTGGCTCTGCTTCATCAGGTTTGACTAATTTAATGGGTACTTTTTGATCTTCAGAATTATACTATTATACTATGAAAGACCACTCATGATGATCACTTTTACTGAAAATTATTTGACACATGCTTGATTGAAGTAATACACAACTTCTAGAAACTTTAAAAAAATCTGTAGTTCAAATCGTAAATGCAAATTTAAGTAACAAATACATGAGAGAAAATATGAACATTTCTTTAAGTAATGTAAGAACCTTGGAAGTAGGCACAATATTGAATGTGGGGATGTGATAGAACATGATATGGGAATATCCAACCATAGGTTTATGTTTCCGGGCACATGAAATAAAAATACAAACATTATGGCACACTCATACATTAGTGTGGTTGGTACATGCACTTCTCCTTGCAAAGTTAGCAAGCATATACATGACTAGGGTTTTAAATGAATTAAGCCGAGCCAATTACTATGTATGTTCATACTCATTCATTTATTTTCTTATTGAGCGCGAGAAGATTGAACTTAAACCAAGTTTTAAAATCTTGTTTAACTTGTTTATGCAATTTTCTATTGAGTTTGAGGGGCACCCAAACTTTAATTGAACTTGACTATGTATAGGATGCTGATCATTCAAACATATAATCTTATTGTTAATAAAAAAATATGTTCATTATTTTTATCAATATTAAAATTAATTCGCTCAACATTATTTTTTAATATTTTATGATTAACTAAGTTAATTTATTTGTTCAATGTTTTCATCATTAAATAGCAATTAAATAATAAAATCAAATTATAATCTATCAATCTAGTATTATTCAATATTTATTATCAAATATTAATAAAAAGTAAAACTAGTTTTTTAATTTATCTGTCTAATTATTTATTGCCAACCCCTAGATAGTGTGATAAAGGCTTGTTGTTGTTGTTGTTGTCATTGTCTAATTATTTGCTCAACATTTTCATCATATTTATACTTTTAGTAATATAAATTGCTTTTGATGTGTATAAAATATAAGAAATTGATGCAGTAATATATAATAAGTTATTTAAAAATAATTGAATCATCATTAAATGGGCATTTTCATGTTTATAGTGAGCTACTTTTGAAACAATAAACAACCATACTGCCAGATTGATGACATCACTACTATCTTTGGCTGCCACTATTGTCATGATATTATCTCTTCCAGAAGAATTGCCCTCATCCTTCATTTTCTTAGGCAAACCTTAACCTCTTTATTGCACTCCAAATTTCCCATTTTCATCCTTCTGGTGGATAGCTGCTTGTTAACCTCAAAGGTGAAGCTTGACTTGCGTTTGAATTTTTGAAGTTTGGTTGAGTGGAGCTTAACTGTGAGTGGGCTTAGGCTTAACATGGCTCAACAACATCCCTAATTGTAAGAAAAATAATACAATGTTACCCTTTTACCCTTCTCATTATATATGTATTCCTATAGTTTTCCTTTCTATTACTAGCTGTCATTTGAAGTAACAACTTATTAGAATTGAAGAATTTTGCTGGTTAGCTCAGATTCTCAGATGAAGAGCCCACTGATATGGTTATGCTCTAATGCTTTTGATTTAAAAAATAATTAAGCCCGCTTGAATAAATTAATAAGTTTCATTTTAAATTGAGACTTAGAAGGTTATGCGGCCTCCATTAATATGAACCTGACTTTCGTCACTGTCTCTAGGTCTTGCCTCCATCCCAATCTCTTAGCTTGAGCTCCATTACCATCTCTGTGATCATTCTCTAAAACCGTCTCTAAGTTCAGCCTTTATCATCATCTCTAAGTGCACCCCTTATCATTGTCACTCATTTTGAATATTTGATTTGGAGGTGACAATATGTCCTCCTATGGTAGTTATTAACATTATGTATTTTACACCCATAACAAAGGAATGAGATATTATTTTGTTTAGTTTTTGACTTTAGCATTAAAGTTTTTTTCGCTACAAAAGCCTCTAGCTTGGATCCTAATATTATCCTTTTTAGTTGATTGTGTTTAGGACCACTTTCATATTAGATGTTTAAAGCAACAAAATTCTATGGACCGACATAGTGTGATGGAATGTGGGTATACAATACAATTATGCTAATTTATGCTCCATGAAGGCATACTATAATTCCAGTGCAATAATCTGCCTTTCTTGATTAGGATTATGTATTTTGAGAATGGATGATCTTTCCTCAACTATTGCCCTAAGTAGAGGTTCACGTTAATGTTCATAGCATGGTTGCGACTTGCTATTGAGAAGGGCTTGATTTTTTTGTAACTTATAATTGATTTAAGTTATATACGCATTTGAATTTTGGTAGTTATAACACAATTTTTTCTTAGGTTTCTTGTTGGTTCAAGTGAAATAGTTAATTTAAGTTGTTGGTTTGTTTTTGGATTTTAATGGGGGCTTCTCCTTTATATGCTTCTCCCGAAGTTTGCATTTGGTTTGAATATTTAACAAATATTTTCACCTTTGGAAACCTTCATAGGGTTCACTTAAGGAAATTGTTTGAATCTTGCTACTAACCACCACAACTATACACTGCTTATGTACACGCAAACCAGTTGATAGAAGTCATTGGCCTAGTTTGTCAGCCATAATGTTTTCTTGAATCTTGCATTTGATTTGGATATTCAATAAGCATATCTACCCTTGAGTTCCCCCACAAGGTGCCACCTAGGGCTATGATTCAAATCAATCCACCGAAAGTCAAGAGTGTTTGGGATTTTATGTATGAGGTACCCGGAGAAAGGTGATCTAAGTAGGACCTTTTAAGATTTCTAATTATGGAGGGATCATGTATGAGAAGTGCATTGCGATGAGGGAAGAAACTTTATAAGCCATAACATTTCTTTGGCCCTCGTATGGGATGTCCACTTTTTTTTATAATATTTGCAGATAGAACATTGCTAAACTTAGCCTCATTTGTAGCTCAATCTTGATAGTTTCTTCTAAGGGTAGTTTGTATATTGCCCAACATGCAACATTGATGGACCTCAGATGCCGCAATATTATTCTATTGTTATTTACTACAATTGGGATTTAGGCCAGACCCTTCATGACAACAACCACACCTTGCATATTGACTTGAACCTTTATGAACTTCCTTGTAGGTTTTCATGATAAGTTAGTGGATGGAGGGGTACTTTGGCCCTCGAGTCTTCATTATATTAGTTTTAGTTAGAAAACCTTCCTCTGTCTATAAAATTTTGCTAATTTGAGCATCTCTAGCTTGACAGTAGGAGTGTCAAACTGGGCCGACAGATCTGACCAAAGTTGACTTGACTTGAACTTGACTCATTTATTATGAGTCACTCAACCTAAACTTGACCCGCTTAACCCATTTATTATATGGATCATGCAAATTTTGGATAAACAAAACTCGTTTAACCTAAGCACGACCCATTTAACCCAAAAAATGGCTCTTTTAAATCGAACCCTACCCGTTTAACTTGAAACTAGATTGCATTTGAGTCAATTTGGGATTTGTGGGCCAACCCAAACCCAACACAACATTTCACATTTCAGACTTGAACTAGACCTGAAATTTGATCGAGTTAGTCGGAACCCAATATTTTTGAGTCACATTCGTGTTGGGCCATTTATTGAGACCACTACTTGAGAGTATTTTTGCACATTATCACTCGAAATCATGACATGACATTAGCACCCTACATGAGGGTGCTTGCCCCACGAAAGGCGTTTGATGCTCAAGTCAGTGATTGTATATTAAATGATAATGTAAAAGCTTATTATAAGATAAAGATGACAAGCCAACTGATATATTGATATTAAATGATAAGGAAATCAAAATAATGGTGTAAAAACTTATTAAAGGTTTAAAAAGCAATCAAACGAATGTTGTTAGACTGTGGTAGCTTGGTACACATTTTAAAGAAAAGGATCTAGTAATTGTGACTAATCCTGCTAGTTTTGGATGTGATGATGATAAGTAATATAGACTATATATTTCTTTACTTAATTGGGTTGCATCATGCATACTTGACATCTTCCTCATGTCATGACAAGCTTTTGGAACTTTGATTCATTTGGTTTGTGGGCTTGAATCAGATTAGAAAGCTATTGGTTGATTGAAATCATATTGAATAGACCATTATTATCCCTTGGGGTACATATGGTGCCTAATGGGACTTTGGAGGTGAAACCCATTTGATTTGCATGGATGTAGTTTGAACCTTGAATGAATCTATTTAGGATTGTAGTAGTAGAAGTAGCCTAAACCCTAAAACTGTAGCTGTAGAGAGGGGTGTCCCTATATCATAGGTGACAAGTCAGCTTATGTTACGGAACCAACCAAACCGGCCCAGGATGGCCCGGTCTAGTTCTACAGGAGGCGGGCTAAGCCACCTCCTTGAATTGTCTCGCTCAGCATGTGGGCCCCCCTTGAGGCGGCAACAAGAGAGAGAGAGAGAGAGAGAGAGAGAGAGAGAGGAGGGTGCGGCAAGTGCATAAGGAGTGATTTTTGAAATTAGTTTATATTAGGAAAGTGGATTTAATTAATTAAAAAGATTTGATATCTTTTGTATTAAATAAATAATATCTTATATTAGAAAATTTTTAAGGAGGTGGAGAGGGCTATTTAAAGGGCATGAAGGGGTTAAGAGAGTATGGATGATTTTTGTTTCTCTTGGAGTTCTCTTTGGTGTCTTGGGCTCTAAGTTTCGTGTCTAGAGATTGGGAGAGCACGATCCTCCTCTCGAATTGAGGATCAATTATATCTTTGTTTCGTTCTTGCTTTGCTTTTATTTCTATAAAATTATCTACTGATTTTGATTGCTTCCACCCAAATTCTTTTAATTTTCTCGTTGGTTTTACCGATTATTGTTAGGGTTGTTTGCGAACTCAAGTATTCCCATTAGGGTTACTTGTGAACTCAAGTATTTCCTATCAGCTTATTAGTGGCGGTGATTGATCATTGCAGAGAAGGTATGCAAATTGAAAGAGGCGTAGAATGATAGCTCTCTGCGGTTAGATAAAACTACCCATAGATAAAGAAGTTCACTAGATTTCAAGATTTTGATTGTTTTAATTCTGAGAATAATAAGAAGCGCTCAAGATCTTAATCATTTCTCTGCCACCCTTTCCTCTTTACAAGGGAGGAAGGAAGGAGGGAGAAGAATGGCAGTTCTCGGTGGTTGGATATGATGGTTTATAAAGAGAGAGCGAGAGGGATAATATTGCTTTTGTGTGTGTGTGTATGTGAGAGAGAGAAGATTGCTTTTCTGTTTTCATTATCCTATCCTTCTTCTGATGAAGTTTGAGGGTTGCTTGAGGGGGGTGATACGTCTTGAGCGAGATAGAGTTGAGGGAGAAGGTTCACTTGATGTGAGGCAGTTCTTGGTGGTGAGAAGCACATAGCTTCCTTGCAATGCCAATGTCACATGCTTAGGATCTTCATTGGCTTTCATGCTTCGTCCTAGCTATCTCTTCACTCTTCATGCAATCATGAGGGAGAGAAACATCGATAGATGAATGTTGGAAGGTTTTAGAATGAGATTTATCTAATTGTGCTCTTATTGTTAATCATTAATCACTCTCTTGTTAATATATATTTAGTTTACATCGCCGCATTTGCACTTGTGTAACTTCTATGTTTAGTGGTTCTAATTATATCTAGCTTGTGTAGTTAAATATTCAATTTGTATGGTGCTGATGGTTGTTTACTGCCACCTATCTTCAGTAATGCTTATGTGCTGATTGTGATCTTTTTTAGCTATGGAGCCCCATATTTCCTTGACTTTTGTAGATTGAATATGCATGATGCAGGTAGAAAAATGATATTTGATATTTCAGATTTGATAACAAATATCAATAATTGCGTTATAATTGGAGGAATGCCTGACATTAATTTGGCTTTCTTGTAAACCCTTTAACTGTTCCTGATTCTCGATTGAAATGGCTCTATAGATTCTATTTTTTCTTGTATGTGCGTCCCGAACTTATCATTATATCCTTATTAAATGCCAAGGGTTGAAAATTCAATAACGATAGGTTTTATTTGCAGATTAGGCAAAGCGATCGATTGGCTGTAAGCAAACTGGTTACCAGCTTGACGAAAGGATCAGTTCGCTCACCTTTAGCCCAGTGCCTTCTGATTAGATACACAAGCCAGGTATGCCCTTGAACTCTAATGTTGAGTTTAACTGATAAATGAGATACTAAAGGTCAACTTGTCAGGTGATTCGGGACTCAAGCATGAATAGTCAAACAGGGGAACGACCTTTATCTGATTATCTTGAAGCTTGTTTACGGCATAAAGCTGATATGGTTATTGTTGAAGCTGCAAGAGCAATTACAGAGTTTAGTGGTGTCACAAGCAGGGAGCTCACGCCTGCAATTACTGTATTACAATTATTTTTGAGTTCTTCCAAACCAGTTCTCCGTTTTGCAGCTGTCGTACTCTAAATAAGGTTGTTTCAAGTCCTTTAGTTGTACCTTAATAATTATTGCCTGTTATCTACAATCAATTGCTTTAGTGGATAACCTGCATTTCTGGGAACAAGGTTTTCCATTAGGATTATTTACTTGCATCTCACTTTTTCAATATCTTTCTCAAAAGAATTGCTTCATTTTGTTTACCTTAAATTTACTTAGGTTGGCTATATTGTAAAACGACAGTCACTTTGGAATCAAGTCTAATAGCATTTTGCCAATTATTGGGTATATAAGGGATATGCTTTAACGATTGAATAATCTTGGTTCCTACTGAAGAAACAGTTATGCCTGGCAAAGCTTCAAGACTGGCCATTGCTAGCATAGTTCTTTATTCTGTATGTACGAGTGCATACTTTAGTAGTGACTGAGTTTAATGCGTAGCATTTGATACAAGTAATAATCTGTAGGCTCATAGCAATGTTCAAGTTGCTCGTCTGTGGGCATCTATCCATGTTTAGGAATTCATTGTTCTATATTTATGTGCTTGCACATGTGATAGTTTCCTTCAAGCGGAAATCATTCTGTCATTTTGTCTCTCTAGATGTATTTTTCTTTGTATATGGTTGCATTTATGAAGTTCTTCATATTTGCATGATTTTGGGTTTGTATCATTCTTTGGGATAGCCATGCTGTATTATTGCTAGAAGAACTTTAACTTTTTACCCATCTGATCAATTCCAGTTCCCTTATTTTGTTTTTGGATTTTTTTCTGTTGAATTTCATTATATGTTTGAGAGTTTACCAGAATTAAAGCATCTTTTCCGTTGATCTTATGTTTAGTGGTTTAATTTGTTAAAACAAAGAAAAGGAAAGCTACAAAGCAAGAGACATATGGGAGAATTTATTTAAGTATTGGAATTAAACAAGAAAAAAACTGAAATACATTATGGGTTATTTAAAAAACCGTAATTGTTTGCCCTAAAAAAAAAAGAATGTGAAAGTATTGATGCGAATATGAATTGTGCTATGATAAATGTAAAGCATTTTCTATTATACGTTGCTGGAGATCTAAACTACAAAGTCAACATTCGGGCTATGACGTGCTCAGCCTGCTGATGTCTTATGTGGGTGCCTACACCTAATTGGAGAATGGTAGGTTGTATGATTTTTCAACAATGTACATGTTGGTAACTTGGTACTTCTTTTGATCGAGTATTCTGTTATTTTCCACTTTGAATACTAAATCTCTAACTGGTGCCCAGCTTTGCATTTTAATTTGTAGTTTCCTTTTAGTTTTTCTTCAGTCTTCAGAGTTTCCAAGAAACTAGAATGTTTTCCATGTGAAATTGTTCATCTAACTGCATGCTCTTTTGTTGTAGCAATTTTATTGATACTTGTATTAGAAAAATAGTCCATGTTCCTTACTATTTCTTTTTTCAGAGATCTGCCGTTATGGCCTCCATTACACTTCTTTTGTAGCCTATCTATTGCTGATCTATCTAAAACCGTATCCATATCTGAAAACTTACACTCTGATTCATCGTATGCAATTAGTATGCTTATGGCCATGCGTGCTCGGGACTCCGCTTTCTTATTTCCCCTCTTTATCAACCCTTTTTTATCATTTTTTTTGTTGTCTTAATATATGCATTTTAGTAACCATTCATCGTTTCCTCTTATCCATATTACTAGCCTATGCATGCATTTTCTTTAGCGTATAGGCATTATTAGAATAGTATTTACTAAACTGACCCTTGTGTGACAAAATTATAGGTAGCGATGACCCATCCTTTGGCTGTTACAAATTGCAACATAGATATGGAAAGCTTAATCTCTGATCAGAACAGGAGTATTGCTACTCTTGCTATTACTACGCTCTTGAAGACGGTAATGAATCTAGCGTAGATCGCTTGATGAAACAAATTTCAAATTTTATGTCAGACATAGCGGATGAGTTCAAAATTGTTGTTGTGGATGCTATACGATCTCTGTGTTTAAAGTTTCCTCAGAAGCAACGGTCTCTGTACGTAATTTCATTATTTTTGCAACATTTTGTGAGATTTTTTTAAAAAAATTTCCTAGTTTTTCACTTAAGTGTTTACCTCTGTTACTGTTTTTCAGGATGAACTTCTTAAGCAATATTCTTAGAGAAGAAGGGGGTTTTGAGTACAAAAAAGCTATAATTGATTCAATTGTCATTCTCATTAGAGATATACCAGAAGCTAAAGAAACTGGCCTGTTTCAACTCTGTGAGTTTATTGAAGATTGTGAATTTACGTATCTTTCAACTCAGGTATCTACTACTTACTGAGTTATTTAATTCATTTATAACATATACTGATCGGACTGAATGAATTATTATAATATTGGCACTAATTGATGCATGTGAGTGTTACGAGGATCCAATGTTGGTATGGTTTTACTATGTCAAAGTGGTCATATAAGCTGCATTTTCCTATGGACTAATATATTATCTGGTTTTGTAGACTTTACTCTTCAAGTGTTGGCTAGGTTTTTTTGATTGAGAGTAAACTCGACTTGAGGTGCTTATGGACAAAAAGAGAGTGGTCAAACTACAAACTTGCTGTGTGTATGTGTAGGTTGGGGTGGGGTGGCAAAAATTAAGGTGGCTAGAACTAAAGTTTCAAAAAAAGAACGTATCTTTATCAAATTTTTTCCATCATCATAAGTTCAGTTATTACATCATCTGTTTGTTATATTACCTTTCTGCAAGCAATATGCAGCAGTATTATTATTGTTTCAACAGAAATATTGTTCAAATGATGTTTGTTAATCATTCTATTAGCATTTTGGTAATTGATGCAATTTTTAATTTTTGGTGCATTTAGGTACTACACTTTCTCGGAAATGAAGGGCCCAAAACATCAGACCCAAGCAAGTATATACGGTACATTTATAATCGAGTGATTCTTGAGAATGCAACTGTAAGAGCTGCTGCTGTGAGTACCCTGGCGAAATTTGGTTCCATTGTTGAATCATTAAAGGTGATTCAAATGATTAAACTAGAGTTTATCTCCAGATGTATTATTCTTCACTTAATTATTTGACTGGTATAATCTTTTGCAGCCTCGCATATTTGTTCTTTTGAGACGTTGCCTATTTGATAGTGATGATGAGGTAAGTAGCTTTAGAAATACTTGATTTCTTTCCTTGCGTGTGCATTGAAACAGCTGATTATTGCTTTGGTGTGACCAATTTTCATTCTAAGCAACCAAAAAAAACCATCATTTGAAGATGTGGAGAGAATGTTGTAGGAGGGGCTTGAATTGGGGGGGGGTGCAATAAAGTAAAAAAGAAGATCATGATGCATTAGAGGGCAGTTCAGCGTTGTAGCAATAAAGAATATTCATGTTGTGTAAGCTGTCCAATGTGATGCACCTGCTGAGGGTAGCCTAAATCTGGGAAATTATGGCGACATTTTACTCTTTTTTATGACAATTGCATCCCTTTGAAACTTCAACATTTGTCCTTGTTTTTGTTCACTGCTCTTGGCAGGCTACCTTGCAGTCATGTAAATATTTTTTCTTCAACTCATGGAAAATGGAGGACATTATTTTTCTCAATTCCTAAATGATATGATCTATTGATTTTTTTATATGAGTTATTTTGGTAAGGTGAACAATAAAACTTTTTTTAGTTGTTGCGTCATCTTGTCTTACTTTATTGCCTCCAACTACCATCCTTGTGCTGATTGATACCCTCTAGACAAGGATAACTCGTGGTCACTTGGAATTTTTCTCACTTGGCTTTGACACGCCGAAGGACATTTTTCTCTCTTATGGGACTCTTTTTCTGTGATTATGTGTTCGTTTGCTTTGAATTTCAATACTTAATATTTTAGTTACGTACTGTAAAATTTAGGATGTTACTTTTGACTATGCAGTATGCTTCTTTCAGGTTCGTGATCGTGCAACACTTTATCTGAATATGCTTGGGTGGGATGGTTCAGTTGGTGAAACTGATAAAGGTGTGAAAGAATTCCTCTTTGGTGCATTGGATGTGCCACTTGTTAACTTGGAAGCAAGTTTGCGAAGCTATGTATGTGCTCTTCTAACCTGTTCGTCTTGGCTAGATCACTTTGATACTTGTTCAACTTCTTATTATTAATTTAATTTGCAGGAACCTTCGGAAGAGCCTTCAATCTATCTGCTGTTCCAAAAGAAGTCAAATCGCAGCCTCTTACTGAGAAAAAAGCTCCAAGCAAAAAGCCTCCTAATTTTGGGGTTTCCGCCAATGGACCTACCTCACCTGTTGATGCATATGAAAAGCTGCTTTCATCTATTCCTGAGTTTTCTAGCTTTGGGCAACTGTTTAAGGTTTTGAACTGAGACTACTATATTCTGTGCAAAAGGGTATAAAAACAAATTTTAATATGGATGCCTTAACATCTTTTCCTTTTTTCTTCCAGTCTTCCGCTCCTGTAGAGTTGACAGAAGCTGAAACTGAGTATGCAGTTAATGTTGTTAAACACATCTTCAGTGGGCATATTGTCTTCCAATATAACTGCACAAATACAATACCTGAGCAGCTGTTGGAAAATGTAATTTGACCATCCTTTTGATTTAGAATATACTTTAGTGTTTGAATTTTCTTAATTTCCTTTTTTGGCGCACTTGTCAGGTCGTTGTATTGTAGATGCTTCTGAAGCAGAAGAATTTGCAGAAGTTACATCAAAGCCATTAAAAACATTACCCTATGATTCACCGGGGCAGACATTTGTTGCATTTAAGAAGCCAGATGGGCTTCCAGCCACTGGGAGATTTTCGAACTTGTTGAAATTCATAGTTAAAGAGGTATTAATATTTCTAGGCTGTCAAAACTTGGAAAATAGAAGAACACATTTTAAGAAAGTCTGTTTTGCAATTTTATTTGATATATTGTTACTTGTTGGTTACCACTTCATGTGCATGCCGCAGCTTGTCAAAGTTTTATATCTCAACAGGGCTATTTATAAATTTCTCAAAATCATTGTCTTGAAGAAAAATGGCTTTTATGATGCTTGCAAAGCTAAGCCATTTCTTCTATTCTTCTGGTTTTTAGAATGGAGTGACTGGATCTATTG